>JAJOZX010001965.1:17500-557500 GCA_023014485.1 Bathynomus jamesi | reverse complement strand
GTCTCCAGCATAGCTTACAAGTGCAAATCCCACGAGCCGGTTCTGTCTGCTGTTATCAAGGAACGTGCAATGTTGATCATTCGCTGATATTCCAACCAGAGTTGACTTGTTTGCGAAGTAGATTGTAGGTCAGTTTTCTTCGCATCCAAAGTGGTAGCAATCTGAGACAATGCATTCGAAGATTCCACAGCCTCAACTGATTGTTTGGCGGTCATAACATCGTCGAGCAGGTCACAAGCTTCCTTATGGAGGTCATGAGGAGTTCCATCTTCATTACGAGGGAAAACGTCTGCGACTAGTAAGGTACTAAGAGCTGCATCTACTATCATATGACCACGTATCGCTCTTGAAACAGCTTTTCCAGACATCATGTGTTGCGCGGCATTTGGTCCGTATATTTCTTGAAGTACTTCAGACAATCCTGAACCATTCATAAGAGTACCGACTGCTCCCAAAAGATTCATCAGAGTGTGAAATGATCCCAGCATTAAAACAATGTCCTGCAGGGCTCTCTGTTCATTGATGATTTGGGAAGCTTTCCAGAACAAAGGCTGATCAAAGGTAATAATGCATGGGACTTTTTGATCGCGTGCTATCTTGCTCAAATATAGTAATGTCGAAAATATGCAGGTCATGTCAGTTGGCGACATATCTATGATGGGAAGGAACGTGATCGACGCCACACCTGGATGTGAGACACTTGATCCACCGTGAATTGCCTGCATTGTTCCGGACCAACTTGGACCTGATCTTTCTGCTGAAGATATCTGCCAGAGAAGACTAAGTCGACTTATGGTGGCAGTGGGTACTGGAAGTTCGCGGAATGAGATGTCCCTCAACATGCTTCTCGCGTGTCTATATTCCCTAATGTCAACGGTTGCAATCTTCTTAATGTCATTGTCACCAACATTACGCCTGTGAATAGAAGGGTGGATCTTGATCTTCGGAGTTATTGCGGCAATCATACCCATTCCATGAAAGGTATTCTTCCCATCCAAAGTGCAGACATCATGATCGACGTTATCTGCTGCTAGAAGGACTGCAGTGTTTTTATCAACAGTAAAAGAGCCAGACCCACTTGCAAGCGCCGCGTTTCTTTCGAATCTTGTTACTTCTGCATACGACGAACAGTAACCCAGCTGATGGAGAACGTCAATAAGGTACCTCGACCTAAAGTTGTGGTGTAGCTGAACCGACAAACCGATCTGTAGTGGACATAGTAATCCTCTAGGACGAGTTGCTTGCATAATGCTCTGCCCAATTGCACCTATTTTTCTTGAAGCATCCTGTCCTGCAAATGCTTTTGATAATAGCAATTTCAGACTGTTGGGAATGTAATCAAGAGCACTTTCTGCAGTGATGTCATTTGGAGATGGATACACATCTTTTCTAGGCGAGTCGACAGACTTGATATCACTTCTGATTATTTTGCAGCAGCTTCTACTAGGTAAATCTTCTGTAGCTCTATATCTATATCACATTCTTTCGACTTTTTGTGATAATCTATAAGAATTTCATTAGCTGTCTCTCGTAGTGTTACTACATCTGCCTTCCCACTTTCACCTGATATTATGATCTTGTCTCCGTAACGTTCTAAAAGCTTTCTCTTCATGTGCCTGCGTTCGTAGACAGAGCTCTGACTTCCTTGAAGATATTCCTCCATTTTGGAAATTAGGTCTCCAATCAACAGTTGTTCATCATCATTCTCTTCCAGGTAAGCACAGGTCTGAAGGAATGCTTGGTGTTGCTCTTCATTAGTTGGTCTCCCTTTCTTCGAATCATGATCGTCGGAGGAGTATGCGCGAGGAATGTTTTTTCCACTTCGAAAATTTACGCTGCAGGTGTGATGGTAGACACAATCTGCAGCAGGAAGATCACGAAGATAATACTCCAGACGGCCTTTTACATTAAACGACCATTCATCGCAGCGGCTTTCACAGCACCTTTTTATGGTTTCGGAGAACTCTGTAGTTCTTATTTTGACATGCTCTGATTTTGGTTTGTGTTTGGAAAAAAAGTCCACAAAGGTATCACAAAACAAACAGTGAGTAGCACTGGAAAATGCGTATTCATGAAAACGAGCACTTTTCCTTGGTATTGCCTCGGCTGCGGTCTGTCGCTTCTTTATTTCAATGGTCTTTTTATCCGTAAACCTTTTCCTACATACAACGTGAACACTTATTCCAGCTGTTGCAACAACATCGCTTCCACGGCTGCGGCTGGATGCATTTATACCATCTGCTCCTTTTTGCGAGATGTGAACCACTTCCTGTCCGCTGTCCAATTTCTCCTTACAAATTACGCACAATTCTTCAGGGGTCTGCATTCTTCAAGGCGGACGCACACCGAGTCAGCCGTACACCGAGTCAGTCTGAAACAGAAAACACAAATTAATAAACTGTGTTGCAGTATTTAAAAGGAGTACATAATAACAGTTTTAAAGAAAATGACAAGCACAAATACGCAGATTTGATAGTGGGTAGTAGGAATTAAAGAGTTGTATATAATATAAGTTTATAAAGATGTAGCAATGTCCATTCTCACATACACTCCATACAGTATATTTTATTTACATTACGTGACGTCATAGTTTAATACTAGCCGCCTAATACAATTTTTAGTGTCATATAGGTTAATTTAGAAACGAAAATGTGTTTTAAAACATTTTACTGATCAAGAAAAACGTCATAACTCTCTCTACAATGCGAAATTAAAATTTATTGTATTTCGTAGGAAACTGCCAGTCCGCATTTTGAATTTCATTTTTGGGGGTGTTCCCGGGGTCCAATTTTGTCGGAGTTTGGATATGTTATTCTGCAATGGTTCCTGAGCTGGAAACAATTTAGAAAGCTTCTGAAGCAATTTTGCCCAGGTTGAAGCTATTTTTGCTCTACGTAGATTGCCTGGACTAAATATATACACTTAGGAGGAAAAGTGTAGGTGTGGCTGTAAAGACTGTACAGTAATGTAGAAATGTGTGTGCACCCATTTTGGGTCTCCCATTTAAAGGTGTTTGTGGGGCAAGTGAAGATCATGAGTTTTTCAATACCTCACAGTACTATGGGGGGCACCGCTCGGCAGAGGAATCTCTTTAAATGGGGTGTGTAAGGACAGAGAGTATCCCCTAACTCAAGACGCTGCCTCCCTATATCCCGCAACACTTGTGTTGAGCTGTGGGATCTATCCCCAGAAAGCCTTAATTTTACTACCTTAAACTATACCCTTTCTATCAACATATGGGTCTAATCGATTTTTAAACATGTTTATAGACGTGCTACTAATTACTTCTACCGACAAACTATTCCACCTATTTACTATTCTATGCGTAAAAAAGTTTTTCGCAACTGCTGTCTCGAACCTTCTACTTGTCAACTTACACCCGTTATTTCTAGTCCTATTATATTGAGATATTTCGAAAAAGCTATCTCTATCTACGTTATCGAACCCATTCATAATTTTGAAAACCTGGATTAGATCACCCCTTAACCTCCTAGTCTCGAGTGTTGTCAATTTTAACTCTTTAAGCCTATCCTCGTACGACTTTGACCTAAGCGACGGAATCATCTTAGTTGCTCGTCTTTGAACTCTTTCGATTTTCTCTATATCTTTGCGCATATGCGGATTCCAAAATTGGACCTTTGGTAACCTTTGGTTAGCTTCCGCCCGAATTGTTCATTTTGACGAAGGTCAAGCTTTTCACTCCACCTTAGACCTACAGTTTAACTTGGAATCCGAACCACGCCCCATCAGCAGCCCAGCTTCTTAACCACTAGGCCACCTAGGGTACCCATTTATCTACCAACCACTTTCTTTTATTGTGTGGAAGGATGAACAGCTGGGTTTTGCTACGCGCCGGCTGCCGTCGGGTCTCGAACCCGGGGCCGATGGATTCGTAGTCAGCTACGCTAACCACTACACCACTACACTATATATAGGGGGTGTCCCATAAGTCCTGTCTCAGAGGAAAAATTATTTTAAATTAATTTTACAAAAGTAATACATTAGAACCTAAACAAATGTTCAAATTGTTGTCTTTCTTGGGACATTTTTTTTGATGCAGGTAGAATAACACGCAATGGCTAATATGGAAGTGAGTTACACTCCTCAGGACAAGGCAAAAAGCGTTTAAGTTTGGAACGTCGTATTGTTGGGATCGTAAAATCGGGATTTATCAATGAATATAAAATTGCAATTCATAATGTATAAATGTAAGTTAGGTTTAATAGAGAGATTGTAGAAGGTAGAAAATAGGTCTATCCTGAATTTGGACGAAAATACGTGATATGAGCCACGAAGCAGGAACTACAGGTTTCGTTTGGTTCATACTCGTATTCGCGTTCAGCCAATCAGACATAGGCTTGTTATCACGTGATGCCTTCCTCTAGTCTTGCTTAATCATGTCCTTCAAGATTAGTTGGATGTCAGACAGTATCAGAACTATATAAGTAAGAGATTTAATATCAGAAAATTGGCCAATAAAGTTAGTTGAATACTGTAGAATAGCTAGGAAATTATAAAATTATTGAAATCATGTATTAATTATTGTCTTTTAAGTTTTAGGTTCATAAATAATTAAGAAACAAATAACATGCCCAGCGAGATTGGAACCGCCAAATCTGCTCGATGAAAAAGGCAGCGCATCACTAAGAACACAGAGAGTTAGAGAGTCAGAAAGAATCGTTGGAAGCAGTTTGTCCATCTTAAAATCGTTTTGCTCTCCCTTGTCAATGTTTTTCAATTTCTCTATTCAAGCCCGTGGGAAGTAGGGCCTCTATTTAAGATGAATTAAGAACAGTAAATTCAATGCATTACTCCTTCGGTCTACCGACGAAAATGAATTCTTTCCGAGCCCGAGGCTTTTTATTAATGTCACGCGCGAGGCTACATCGTTTTTGAAGGCCTACATGATTATCGGTCAAGGCTTAAGTAATCTGTGAACATCAGATTAAAAGTATAAAAATATTGGTGTTTCATAATGAAACAGTTTGTATTAATGGTAAACACTTAAATTCTGAAGTTATTATTACAACGATAAAAACATTAATTTACTTATTTATGGTTAAGTGGAAAAACAAAATTGAACGAATAATAGAAAAGCATCATTAATCACGTTACCACCCATCCTTAGTGTGGATGTGTAGCCACACACCAACCCACGGACGAATCAATGGACGGTTTACCGAAATCATCCGGGAACTCCGAACCCTTCAGTATCAACATGTGCGAACAACACGAAGGACATCAATTTCAACGTTTGTTTTAGCTCGAACGTATTACTTTGGTAAATTTAATTTATAATAAATTTTCCTATGAAACCGGACTTATGGGGCACCCTGTATATCTTATATTCCCACCATTCTTTTACGGCTAGCTATAACAGTGTATTGTTCAAGTGTTTTGGTTCCTTCTGCGGAATGTGGCAAGGCTACTCGCTTTCACCTTCGATGTTTAATGTACAGTATATGTTGATGGGTTAATTTCTTCACTTAATGAATCGTAAGTTGGCTGTTGTATAGATAACATGAAGATAAATAATCTGGTCTATGCCGATAATGTGGTGTTAACAAGACCTGTTAAAAGTTTGGAGTGTCTTCTAAAAACCTGCGAATTACGTTCACAGAATTATGATATTCTTTTAATGTTACAGAAACAGAGATTTTTTTATGCAGGAAGGAGGGTCCAAGAGCGTATGCTTACTAAAGTGCCCCTCCCATAGAAGAAGAAGAGGGTCAAAATCATGGTCCGAGGTTTTCGAGATGCCTAGACACTCTTCGTCTAAAAGAGGGGAGGTCATAGACAGGAGGAAAGATAGATTGAGGAAAATTGTTCCAGAGTTGGCAGGTTGAGTAGATGAAAGACTGAAAACACCGATTAACCCTTGCATTAAATAGTTGGACAGAAAAGGAATGAGAAAATGTAGAAAGTCTGGTACTGCGTGCTCTCCTTAAAGGAGGAGGCATGGAGTTAGAGAGTTCAGAAGAGTAATGTCAGTTATGATAGCGATAGTAAAGAGAGAGTGAGGCAACATTGCGGCGAAGAGAAAGAGATTGAAGACAATCAGTAAGAAGCGGGGAATTGATGAGGCGGAAAGCCTTTGATTCCACCCGGTCAAGTACGGCTGTGCGGGTTGAACCACCCCACACAGGAGAACCATACTCCATACAGGGGCGAACAAGACCCCTGTACAGAGACAGCAACTGAGTGGGGGTGAAGAAACCGCGGAGGCGGTACAGCACACCTAACCTCTTAGAAGTTGTTTTAGAAAGGGAGTATATGTGATCTTTCTTGGAAGGATCACTAGAAAAGGAAACGCCAAGAATGTTAAAAGAAGAGGAAGGATTGAGTTGTGTGTTGTTGAAGGTAAAGTGATAGTCGTGTGGAAGATTGTGAAGAGTAGACAGATGGAGGACCTTAGTTTTTGAGGCATTGAAAGCGACAAGGTTTTCTCTGCCCCAATCAGAGATAGCAGAAAGGTCAGAGGTCAGGTGCTCCACAGGCACACTACGCAAATGATGGAGTGACTGTTGAGAGGGACGCTTTGGGAAGCGGGTGGAGAAGTGAAGAGTGAAATCATCGGCATAGGATTGAATAGGACATGAGGTGCGAATTAAAAGATCATTAATAAATAAAAGGAAAATAATAATAATTATTTGGTTTTGTTTAACCTCCTTCGAAACATCTAAGGTCATATGACGGAGGGGACCTACAGCTTTATGTGGGATCCGAACCACGGGGCGCTACATAGTCTGGACGCAGCGGACTGCCTCCCATCCAACTACTATCCAACCCAATGTCGCTTAACTTCGCCGATCAACGGTAAGCGGTGTTACGACATTGGCTACGAAGTATCCCAATAAGAGGGAAAAAGTGGGTGACAGGACAGAACCCTGAGGAACACCACTGTTAATATATATAGGAGAAGAACAGTGCCCATCTAAAACTGCAGCTATAGATTGGCCAGAAAGGAAATTAGAGATGAAGGCACAGATAGAAGGCTAGAAACCGAAGGAGGACAGTTTCGAAATTAAAGATTTGTGACAGACTCCATCAAAAGCTTTTGATATGTCTAGCGCAAAGATCGCCAGTAGAGCGTCCCTTCCGGAATCCATACTGACGATCTGAAGGAAGATTGTGAAAAGAGAGGTATTTTAGAGTCTTCCTATTAAGAATAGCGTCAAAAACTTTCGAAATGCAAGAAATCAAAGCAATTGGACGATAGTTAGAGGGTTCAGGGCGGTCACCCTTCTTTGGGACAGGCTGAATGAAAGCGAACTTCCAGCAGGAAGGAAAAGTACCAGATGAAAACAAAGAGGAAAAAGTTTACCTAGGCAGGTTGTCATCACAGAAGCACAGATCTTAAGAACAACAGGAGGAACACCATCAGGACCATACGCCTTCCTAGAGTTGAGTCCAGATAGGGCAGAAAAAAGACATCTTTAGAAAAGATTCTAATTTAAGACATAATAAGGTGAGAAGGGGGAGGAGATGGAGGAACATCACCGGAATCGTCCAGGGATGAATTGTAAGCGAAAGTTTGAGCGAAGAGTTCAGCTTTTTCACGTAGAGAGACGGCAACTGATCCGTCGGAATGGAAAGGAGGAGGGAAAGAAGAGGAAGTAAAGTTGTTGAAGAGGTTTTTAGCTAGATGCCAGAAATTGGATAGATTTTCACATTTTTGTTCGATGAATGAATTTTTGGCGAATCGAAGAATAGATTTTGCACGATTCCGGGCAGAAATATAAACTGAGTGAGAGTCAGGAGTTGGATGGCGACGGTACCTTCTGAAAGCCTCCTTCTTCTAATGCTATCCCTCTGTTGCGGATAGCATTAGAAAAAGTAAAGTTAAATCAAGTTTATTTTGCATTAGTAGTAGGAATGTAATATGGAATGTACGCCTCAATGCCAGAGAGAATCACCTCTGTGATACGCTCAGCACACTCAGAAAGGCCCCGGCCACGGAAGCAGTGATCATTCCATAGGAAATCACAGAAGTGCTGCCTAACTCTAATCAGTTAATTAATATTACTAGTCCCAAAATGAGAGATAAAAATATGGAGGAATTGCAATAATTTACTGTAAGTATTTGGGATCAGATAATCGTGAGCTCTCTGAGTAATGATGATTCACAGGTAAGAAGACAATGCCAAAGACTTTCCTTTAAAACAAATATACTGTAACTATAAAAAACTATTAAAAACTTGTACTATTATATAAGTGAAGATGAAGATACTATTTTTTGTACTTTCTGCACTAATATTTATAGATAGCAACTCTGAGTTCATTATATAAAAATGGTTCCTATAGAAACTTCATTTTGTTTTATATATTTTTCAGCTTCATGCATAAGTTACCTTCAAGATGCTCAGCCTTGCAAATATTTGTCAACCACAACGTTTCGAATCTCTCGGAGGAAACAAGACGTGTTCAATACAGTCTAATGCGAATAACTAAAAATTCAGCAAACCTAATTAGTCAATCTATTCAACAGCCATGCCTTATCTCATCTAAGCGATGGACTTCTTGATATGAAAACATTTGTCTGTAGCACCACTTAACCTCGACATTACTATTTTTATTCATAGTTCATAATTTTTTTTTTAAATTTTCATTATCGCTATTATTATTATTATTATTATTATTATTGTTATTATTAATGTTACTATTATTATTATTACTCTTGTCATTGTAATATTAACCTGACACTAAGTTATTTTCAATTTAATTCTCACTTTCATTTTCATATATACCTCGTAATCTCATAGAAGTTCCGTGCGTTGGTCTCTCTTAGTGATGTGAGTCGTTTTTTATTGTGTCGTTTTTTGTTTTTTGTTTTTTTTTTTGTTTAAAACGAAGATAGTCTGTTTTTTTTTTGTTTTTTTTTTGTTTAAAACGAAGATAGTCTGTTTTTTTTTTGTTTTTTTTTATTGTTTTAAACTTATTCCATATTTTTCTTCCTTTAATCTAATAAGTATATTAGTATTACCTATAATTTACTATACTACCATGCTTATACAGTTATACCTAGTATATATAGTCATCTTTTAGAAAAACTGAATCACGCAAAAAGTATATAATAGAAAGGAAAAACAAACCCTCATTTTTTATATGTATATATATTTTTTAACTAGAACATAAACATTCTTCCTCGTTTCAAACAATATACATAATTGTGATTGGCAAGAGTACCAGTATATATTTCAGATAGAAAAAAAAAAATTCACCTTTTTTGAACCTTTTTGTTAACGTAATGTTGTTTAACCTTCATTTCCATGGAAGAATCATCACTAGATTGGGTAGAGCATATATGCTAGTTTCAATATCACAGGTACTGGTATAATATACATAATAAAAAATACATAATACTGGTATAAAACAATATATATAATTGTGATTGGCAAGAATACCAGTGTGTATATTAGGGTTATAACTTTGACTTTTTTTCAAATAAAAGATCTCCTGTATCATAAATCGATGAACTTTGCTTAAAAACAATGAAAAAGACCCTAATTCCTCTGTTTTTAAAAAAGGTCACCCCCAAATCAAAAGTTTGAATCACCATAACCATATATTTACGTTACTACTCATAAGTATATAAATATATTATTATTAGAGGGCGGACTTTTAGGTTTTAACCTAAAAAATATTTTCAAATTTTTCAGTACGCTAATATATCGTGAGATCGCCCGAAAAATCACTCCGGTGCTCAAATTCGATGACTAATATCAATCCACCCATACAAGAAAATTCTAGAACACACGACATTGTTCTTCATGCACTCGCAAATTGTATAAAAGCACGAAATGAAATCAACCGAATCACTTGTGTCCAGTATTGCGCAATAGTTACTCAACTGTTCAGTTCAACTCAACTTCAGGTAAGCTTTTATTATTTGTAATATGTTCGCTTAATTAAAAAATGTAGCGAAATGTGGAATTCGCTTCTGCACTCTTGAACATTCCAGAACATTTTTTAAATTTATTAACCATAATAATTTGTTGAATTTTTCTTCCATTTTAACATGTAAACAAAAGCGTATCCAGAATGTTTTGTAGAGGGGAGTCAAACTCAAAAAATATATAGAGCCCAAAATATTTGGTGATAAATATTTTCGTGAGACATTCTATGGATATTCTAAAAATATTTTCCAAAATTTTATCACCTAAAAAATAAATATTTGGTCATATTTTTTCACCTAAAAATCCGCCCTCTAATTATTATATTATTTCTATATATTATATTAATATATATATATATAAACAAACAAACAAATCAACTTAATACCTTTTTATATCTGTTTCAGAAGCAATATAATGTCACACAAGAAAAGTGATACTACCATACAGAAGAACAAGGATATCTGGACCAATAATCTGGTGAGATTCCAGCAGTCACATAGAAGAAGAGGAAGTGTGCCTTTAGAAGAATCTTCACTAGAAGAAAAATGCAGAATGCCACTCCAAATCCAAATCATTGTACAGTACCAGTTTCTTGGAACAGAAATCAAAGGAAGAAAGGAGCGAATAGTCGAAATTTCCAAAGAAGTTACAAAATTATGGAAGAATAAATTGAATTTTCCGCATGCGTCAGATCAAGTAATACGAGCAAAGCTTGACAAGGTGATGAAGACTTATGATGAATGTGTCAGGAGGGGAAAATATGACCCTGAATGAACTTTTTGATATCACTAAGTAAATGGCCAATGGTTATCCTCGGAAGACAAACGACTGTACCACCTTCAAGTGGAAAGCAAAGGAGAAGTGGGTACTCTACAGGTCAAGTTGCAAGTGAAGAAACGATTCACCCTTCAAAGAGACGAAAATTGCCTGCTGAATCAGCATCAACATCTTACAATCATGTATCTGGTGGTAGTGGTACTGAATCTGAAGAGAGCGAGCATGAAGATGAAGATGAGAGTATTACTCCACCAACCAGAAGACATAACAAAAGTAAAGTTGCAACCAACTTGGTGACATCCACAGGAGTATCAACAAGTAAAGCCGCTAAAATATGCAAACAGTTGTCACTTGATGGTATTGACATTCCAACACCAAGTCAAGCAGCAATTTACAAGTCAGCATACAAAGAGGCTGCTAAATTGAAGGAGGAAATGATTGAAAATTTACAGATGGAAGAGTGGTCTTTACATTTTGATGGAAAGCGCATTGAGGAAAATGAGTATTAAGTAGTGGTACTTAAAAATGAAAGAACCGAAGTAAAATTGGATGCATTGCGTCTGAAAGATGGCAAGGCTGAAACTATTGCTGAAGGAATTGCAAAAGTTATTGATGAATACACCTTATGGAATGCAATAAGATGATCGTTGTGATACAACAAGTGTTAACACTGGGAAAAAGAGTGGAGTTGTTGTCAAATTGCAACGAATGTTCTCAGAGAAGGGTATCTGCAAACCACAATTTATCAGTTGTCAGCATCACATTCTGGACAGGATTCTCCGTTTGTAATGGACGAAGATCTTGGTGCTAACACCATTCTACAAACATCGAATATCCATTTGTATCCCAACTGGTGAAGAATTATGAGGAACTAAAGGCACAGTTTGTTAATGGAACAGAAGAGGTCCTCGAGAAATCAGGATGGAGAGATGATATTAAGTTTTTGTACCATCTAACACGGGTGTTTAGATTCTTTGAAGAAAAAGGGAATTTTCCTTTGATTAACTTTCAGAAAATTCCAAACATCAGCAATGCGAGGTGGCATTCAAGAGCCATTCTAGCTATCCTTGCATTTATTCTTATACCTATAACAAGGAAGACTTTGGAGAAGGTATGCAGATTCATTTCATACAACTGGGCAGAATATTGGTTTACTAATCAGATGTACAATGAAAATGACTTCAAGAACTTGTCAGAAATATTGAAACCTTACAAAAAAGCATTGAACTCATTGGAAAATCACTGGAAGCAGGAGCCATCCCCACTCAAGATACCAAGAAGTAATCAGTGTGCAGAACGTGCAATCAAAGTTATGCAGGAACTGTATGCTGCCTGCAGAAACAAAAACAAACTGCAACTTCGGTTTATTCTAAGCAATAAGCAGTAATATATGTACAAGTATTATAACGATTATGTTGTGAGTTCTTTTATTATATTACATGGAATATGCAATAAAGTTACGAATGCAATAATCGATTTTTTGATTTCGGGGTGACCTTTTCTAAAAAGATATTAAAATGAAAGTTCATTTCTTTGTTTTTAGGCAAAAGTTCATCGAATTAAAGTGCAGGATTATTAGGTTGTAAAAACGTTATAACCCTAGTGTATATATATATGTATTCCAAATAGAAAAATAAAAAAAATAAAAATATTCATCTCTTTCTTTAACCTTTGTGTTAACCTAATGCTGTTTAACTTTCATTATCTGATTCTATTTCCATTGAAGAATCATTATCACTAGATTGATTAGAGCATATAGTTTCAATATCACAGGTACTGGTACTTATTGCAGATTTGGATGTTGACGAAGCCAATGTAGCACCATGTTTTACTTCACTTTCTTGGAATTTTTCATTTTGGGATATAAATACTAGCTTTGCTGCTCTGTCTGTGCTTAATCAGTTTCTTTTGGCTGTATGGATATTACTGTATGTGCTAAATGATCTCGGAGGTAATGAAAGGGCGAAATAGAGGTGTATGAGTTTGTGTAGTATTATGTGAGTATGCGTGCGTATGTATCTGGAATTCTGGATGTATGCGTGTGTATGGGGTATATAATAGATATAAATGTGTATATAAGTATTTATGTATATATTGGTATATATGTATATGGGTGTATGTGTATGTATATATATGGATGGTCTCGGGGGGAAAATATGTCATCGCGGGTCTAAAGGATAGTTAAGTGGGAGATTCAAAATCCGAGGCATGGATGGGAGAGTCCTGGAAAGGTTGGACAATGGGCAGTCAGCTCCCAGCCAGTGTTCTCGCAAGTTTAACGGATCTGAAGATACAAGACTTTCAGTACAAGAAAGAGGCCAGTTTTTTCTGTAAATAGACTGAAAAGGACATTCTATACTGCTACCATATGGCCTATTTTATTATTTATTTAGTTATTTTTATAATATATATATCATTGCAAAAATATACCTTATAATTAAATTGGCAATATCTATATTAATTATTAAAAAAAAACAAAAAACAAAAATAACAATAAAAAACAAAAAAACGACAAAAAAAAACAACATGGACAAAAAACCCCGTTTTTTAACATCACTTGTCTCTCTTCATACGAAGGTCAAGCTGGTGGCCCCACCAACAGGCCTGACTTGGTGGAGGAGCGAGTTGTTCTCCTGCGTCTCCACCGCACATAGCCAGGTACACCTGATTCATCTGGTACCGTCCTGAGCTAGGCATCAATCGTCTTTTGAAGACTTCAACTTTGACCCCTGTCACGTTCCTGAGGTCCTTTGGAAACTGGTTAAAATGTCTTGGCCTCCTGAGAACCAAATTATTTTCCTTCATTTTTGAAGAGGTCCCTTGTCGGGCCTTTAATTTGGGAACACTACATATTAGGGTGGAGTGAAAATAACTTTTTTCAGAATTCAGTTTTGTAGAGGCACCCAAAAGTTAGTCTCTGGTACCAATAAGAAATCTGCAAAATATTAGCTACCTGCGACATCAACTTCACCGGGCCCAAGGAGGTCAAAGATTTTGCCTTTCAGGTGCCCCAAAAAATTAAGTAAATAATCAAAGATTTAAGCGTATCTTCTGTTGTGTTTATGCTAGGCAGATCATTTTTATTTTATTTGATTTGGCTATTTATGTTCTTTAACCTTACTCTTATACACTTTTTTCCCATTTCTCACAGAAATTTGGAAAATTTGGTATTTCATGAGAAATACTAACAAAAAATAGGAGTTTTTATTGCTTTCGTTGATTGTTTGCTGTTAAGCATTATTCAGTTATTCAGTTATCTTTTAGAAGCTCATAAAATAGCTGCATGGCTTTAAATACATTGGTTTATTGGAGAAGCTCTCCCCTAATTTAAGCTTGATACGAGCCATGCACATCTTGGCTTAAATTACTGAGAACTAACCACGTGGATGTGGCTGCTCTTTGAGTTCCACCCTAACCCACCCACCACAATTATTTAGAAAGCTTCTTATTCAGTTTTGTAGTCTCTCTTGGTTTCAAATGATTTCATTATTGCTTGAGATGCAATTTTGGTTTTAACGTAGCCAACTCTCCTCTCACTTCCATAAACTGCTCTTGCCGCTTCTGTTACAAATTTGATACTCCTTTCTACTGCTTGCGTATGACAAGGGAATTGAAAGAGTTTTAATTTTTCTTCGCTAGTGTTCTCAGCCAATGATGACAACTACTCTTTGGTTAAGTGTTTTGTCAATGGTGGCTCAAGCCTGATGGGACTATCTGTCCAAAAATGATATCAATGTAGTGAAGTGCATGGAAATTTAGCTTCGGTACACTGAACTCGTGAATGCTTTTCATTTTCTCAGCTTGAGATCTTGCTACTTCAATCCTTCGTATTGCCAATTTTCGAATGTTTGGCCGGCTATCAATAATCATTGCAAGAAGGTTCTCTTGATGCGCAAAGTAGGCGATACGAATGATAATTTTATCAACAATATCTCTAAACTCCTTTGTTAGGTATCTTGAATAAGCTAACATCTGCCACAGGTAACGAGGTCCATCATTGCACCAAGGATTTGTCTTGATCGTGAACCACACTGGAGCATAAACTTTGACGATGTATTCTCCCAGCACTTTTAAGCTATCCATCAGATTTTCACATCCCATGTAGAAACGCAGGATGCGGTTAGCAGTAGTCAACCATCTGGGTTGGACCATTCGCCCAGGTTGAAGATTTGCTAAGTCATTGCTGCAACACCCAGAATAGCCTGAGAAGTTTTATAGAGGTACAGTTGATCTGTACTTAGATCATCAGAATCAGTAATTGAAAGGGGATTTCCTTCCACGGCTTCAAACTTAACTATTGGTTGGTCGACAGATTTTAATGCTTTTTTCGTCCTGACATTTCTTGTGGACCATGGGAGGGCCCATCAAGATGTTCTAACAAATGCCTCAATGATAACTCATTAAAATGAAAGAGACAAATAAACCAGCGAGAGGGTTTGTTTAAGTTTTGCTCCACATTTTTCAGTATGCATCCTTTTATTCCAGTATTGACTGCAGTGCCATCACAGCCAATGGCAACAATATTTCTAGCACTGATATTTTTGCATTCCAAGAACTCCAAAATGCCTTTATAAGTGCTTTTTGCTGTGCCCAATTCTGGAGATATGTGGCATAAGTAAATTGAGCCTGGTTCTTTCAAAAGGACAGTATGCTCTTCCATAGTAATCCTAGAATGATACTTACTATCTTTCATTATCATAACGTTTGTTCGATCTTTTCTTTCATCAAAGTAGACACATAACATGATCACTTGAATTGAAAGTTGAGGTATCTTCAGAGAGATCTTTTCTAATCTTCCTCCTTTCTCGTCTTATCTTGTTTCTGTCGATCACTGAAGAAGTATCTTCACTACTAATTAATTTTAAATCTTGAAAAGCAGCATATGCAAGAGCTGCCCCAGCACGGTAAGATATTCCTCTTCGATCCCTTTCTCTACCCACTGTTGGCAACCGCATTCTCATTTGTGAAGATCCGGGATTAATTAATGGCTTTGTCGTGAGTTTAAACGGCTCACTGCTTTCGTCCGTTTCGCTGGAACTTGACGAAACAGTTGCAGCAGTATTAAATTATTTCATTCCTTTCGAGATCCGTGCTGTATATTCCTTATACTTTGGTGTAGCCTTTTTCTTTTTTTCCATATTTTTGGTGACTACTTTATCGACGGATCCAACCACCATTTTTCGAGACGTTCGTTGGTCATTAAGGAAATCCCTTTCAAGAACAGGGACTTTTCGGTTTTTCTCACAAAGACATGTCAGGAAGTCTTCACATTTACAAGAAGCTATACCAAAGAACTTCAGTGAGTCAAGTTTAAATTTGTGAAGCAATGCTTGATAGGATACTTGGTCTTTCCGCCCTTTCAATTGTTTCAAGACATTTTGATATTTTTCGTACAAACCTTGGATGCGCTGCGTTATGGTTTTATGATGGCTAGTTGGAATAGGAGCACGATCCCATACAGTCTTTACTTTTTGGGCAACGACTGTAGCAACATCCTAAATTTTTGGATTAGCTTCTCCTGACTTAATTCTCTCCTGTCTAACACAAAGGAAACACTGAAGTATATCTTCGGACGAAGGCAAATAAATTAGTGAGAGATCCTTTGGTGGTCCAAAGATTGGATTCAGCTGTTCAGTATTCCTTGTCTTCCTTTTTGCTGATTCATTCGCGGCCATGGAAGCCATGCCTAATTTTGCTTTGTGCGTCGAAATAGAATTAGACTATATTAGTGACTGTAAATGTTTTTATCGAATCAGATTCAATATAAAAATTTATCAAAGCAAACAAATAATCTGAAAAAGAGATATAAATTATAATGTAATATAGTATAAATAACAAACCCTAAATAATATAATTATGGAATAATTTAAATCTCTGAAAATCTAAACAAATAGAAACATTAAAATGGTGCTAAAACATCAACTAAAGTTGAGAAACTCAACGAAAGATATAAAAATTCCTATTTTTTGTTAGTATTTTTCATGAAATACCAAATTTTTCAAATATTTGTGAGGAATGGGAGAAAAATCTATAATGGAAAAAAAGAAAATAACTAGCCAAATCAAATGAAACAAAAATGATCTCCCTATCTTAAACACAACGGAAGATATGCTTAAATCTCTGAATTTTTCTTAATTTTTGGGGGCAATCTGAAAGGCAAAATCTTTGACCTCCTTGGGGGCTGGTGAAGTTGATGTCGCAGGTAGCTAATATTTTACAGATTTCTTATTGGTACCACAGGCTAACTTTGGAGTGCCCCTACAAAACTGAATTCTGAAAAAAGTTTTTTTCACTCCACCCTACTGTATAGTCCTATAAAATTGGAACATGAATCATACGAGGTTAAGGTCTATGAATTTCAGTTGACCACCAAACTTTTAAGTAGTAAGAAGAAAGAAACCGTTTTAATGATTCTTAGAAGACGTGATGAAGGCAAAAAAGCAGGCGTGGTTTTGGAAGATACCATGATTTCGGCGAGGACTGTGGTGCACAGAAATAACAGAAATAACACAGGTCTCCGTGCATTATGTCACTGCCGAGGATATTGTGAGAAACAGAAACGAGAGTTTCAACAACTCGAAACTTACGACCGATTTACTTCTTGAACTCGTAAACAAAGATACACCAGTACGTACTTTGATGTTAAAATCATAGACGAGTAGAAATGTTGAAGACAAAGAGTACAGTAGTTCAAAATTTTACCTGAGGACAGATACTGGTCTAGCATTACAAAGAGACACTTTTCACGAGTTACCGTGAGTTACCGAGTTACATGCTCAATTTATTGTACCAGCTAAATTTGGAGAATTTGAACAATAGAGGACCACCGCCATCTATATGTCATACTTATAGTAACATTGTGGGACACCAATTTGTTGATGACACTCAATTTTATTTGCTACGTATTGTGCACATACCCAATCCTAGTGGAAAAAGTTTGAGTAAAACGTATGATAAGCCACATTATGTGAAAGTCGCCTCTAACCTACTAAATGGTGTTGCGATACATATAAGAACGGTAGAAGTTGAAAACTACTCATTCGGTTATAGCTGCTTAACAGTGAAGCTTTACTTCCGGCATGCTGCGACAGAATGACGCAAAAGCCCTTTACAATTTACCGCGGTGTAAGTTATCAGCGCGGAAGCGGTATCAGATCGAAAAATGTTGCTGAATATCTTGGACGAAAATCTCTACAATCGGGCCTTAATACGGTTGAAGATACAATGGCAGGAACTAAACCTGAAGAAGCTTTTAAAATATATTACGTCGTACACGGGATGAGATTGCCAAAGACGCGAAAAGAAAAATGCGTGGTAGAGGAAATAAAAAGAAAACAGATACACGCAAGAAAATGCGGGTTGTACGAAAAAAGAAAAATAAACGTACCAACTCCAAGAGTACCAAGAGTTGTTCTAAACGTATGAGACCAACGGTAGAATACTTTTTTAACTGATATAAACTGAGACTGTTACAATCTGCCTCTAATAAGTAAATGTGTACTTGCTGTCGGAGGAAGCGTTAATGCACCGGTCGTTATGGCGCACTTCATATATCCTCACAGCCTGGAATGCTGCAAATCAGAACTCTTGCCCTTTGAACTACCACCTACATAAACATCTACTGCTGAATCTGAAATTATTACAGTTAATCTACTCAACACTTGGTTCATCGAGCGCTCCATTGGAATTCGTTATGCCTGCCGGATCATTCTTTTACGACGCTAGTAATATTTTTATGTATATCAAACTGAGAATTGCACATTCAAATGGAACAGATTCTGAAAACGACTATACTCTCAACCCCGAAGCTAACTTCTTGCATTCAATAATCAGCCAGTGTGATATATATCTAAATCAGACAAATATTTCCTCAGGAGCCAGCTATTATCATTATAGAGCCTACTTGGAAATTGTGCTAAACTTTACAAAACACGCGAAAGAACCCTATTTGACGGCTGAGGGCTATTATGTTCATGAAGCGGAAAATATTATAAAAAATAATTTTAATAAACCTAAAAAGAAAATTTATGACTGTTGTGGTCGCTTGCTCATTGATTTGTCGTTCTAGGAGAAACTACTTGTGAATGGGGTTGATATGAAAATTAAAATCTCCCGCACGGCCCTCGAGGTATATTTAAACCTGGATGAGAACAGTGAAGAGGCAGTGAGTCCGTAGTAATTCATGTTATGGAGACATAGCTCAGAATTCTTCGCGTGAAATTAACCGCTACTAAGCAAATGAAAATTGAAAAAAAATTACTGACGGGCACCGCCAAATATCCTATAAACCGAATTCAGATAAAAATGTTTACGGTCCCTTCAAGCTTAACATCCAAACAGATAGAGAATGTGGCTCTCCGAATGCTACCAAAAAGAATACTTGTGGGCTTGCTTGAGCATGATGTTCTGACAGGCCGGTACAAAAAATTGTCGATCAAATTAATAAATTTTGACTTGAAAAATATTGCACTTCTTTTCAATGGCTCGGGTGTAGGGGGATCGCTAGAAACGAGTTATTCTACAGATTCCGAATTTTTGCTTTGTATGAGGGCATATTATTAGTTGGTTCAGAGTATTAACGGAAGTGACGGGGTTGGTACAGGTGTGACGCTAAAAGAATTTATGAATAGTGTAAATATATACGTTTTTGATCTTTCACCCAACTATTCTGCAGGTGTGAATATCCACTTAAGCCCACAGCTACATGGAAAACTCGCATTAACCCCTGCACAACGATGACGCGTACGTGTTCATCATGATTCATCCCGTGACGCGCTACGATGACGAGCATGCGTTCGGCATGACTAATGTTGGTTATTTAGAAGCAAATATTTCTCTTAGTGTACTGCAAAGCGTCTTGTTTGATATTCGAAGTATGAATTGGGAGTTGATGATGTCATTTTGAAAGAAAATCAGGTATCGCGAGTCGTTCAGAAAGGGTTAAGACTCGAGCTTTGCTTAGCACTAGTCAAGCCTATTTGCGTGCTGTGTTATCTGGAATCGCAAGCTCTGATTGAAATTGGTCGCTTTAGACCTGTTATAACGGACCGAACATTTTAAAATGAACAAAGTCACACTTTAAGCGGTGATGAATAAAGATTGTTTCACACGAGACGAATTTTTCGGGACATACGCGAAGGATAAAGTTGTAAAACTTCCGATTACTAAAGACAGAAAAGCATTCATTATAAACACAGATTTATCGGGGGGAAATGGCGTTTATTGATTTGCAGTGTATTTTAGAAAGAGGAAGTATCTTTATTCTTACGATTCTCTTGCAATACATTTATGGAGTGATTCTACTGTCAAGGAGCTTCTAAAACAGTTACAGTGCCGCGAATTGTGTTTAATCCTCAGCGACATCAAAGTTTATATTAAAATGTATGTGGTCAGTACAGCTTATGTTTCCAATTATACATGGCTAGAGGCAATAGGGTTTCAAGTTTCTTAAATTTGTTTGAATTGTGTGATTTTGCTTCCAATGATAAATTTGTGTGTGCCGAAATAGCTGACAGATTTCCATTTGTAACTAAAACAACTCGTTGTATTGTGTGAAATATGAATATATATATTGTGTATATATATATACACATACATATATATACTGTGTATATATATATATATATATATATATGATGAATAAAACCACGAAGGAAAGGAAACACAAAAAGGTGCTCAAGCGCTTTCGTCTAATGACATCCTCAGGAACACTGAAGTACATAAAAGGTTACGGCCTATATATAGGTTACAGAAAGAAAAATAAATAAATAAATAAATAACATACATACACACAAACATATATATATATATATATACATACATATCTACATATATATATATATATATATATATATATATATATATATATATATATATATGCAATAAACGGAGAAGTAAAAATAAAAATTAAAATTAAAGGATTAACAAAGAGGCATACAGATTTGTAAGGAAAAATATCGATTTTTAGCACAAGATCAAATGAATTATAAAAATACAAATTTTATACTGGAAATCTGCCCGGGTTTTAACACTTTGCCTTTTATAGTCAAGTTTCGATATATAAAAATAAAATGAAGATTAAAAGTTAATAAAGTAGCATACAAGTTTACCAAAGATTTAGCGACCTACCCTTTTTATCTAAATCTGTTTTGAAGGAATTCAAAACAACAGGATCGAGTTGAAAAAGACCTTTGCTTATGTTGAAGTTATTTGAAAGTTGGATAATGGCAGACTCAAGAATATTTCTATTAACAATGTTGCTAGAGTGAAATAAAACTGAAGCATTATTCCAATCAATACAGTGGGATAACTCTGACAAATGGACAAAAAGAGCACTGGACAACTGTCCTGTTCTAACAAGGCCAAACGAACTTTCTATCGTGTCAATAATAACACTCGTACTTTGTCCAAAAATATTTTAGTACTTCCATTTTTCCCGGGCTTTTTAGGCATTGCTAATGTACTTAAACTTTTGGATATTAATGTAGTATTTTCATATAACAATATTGTGAAAAATATCATAGTGAAAAATAGCCCTACCAATAATTCAGGCATTATCTATAAAATTGGGTGTAAACAATGTGATTCCTTTTACATAGGTCAGACGGGAAAGGATTTGCACACACGTATAAAACAGCATCAATATTCCGTTAGAACAGGACAGTTGTACTGGTGTACAAAAAATCTTGGCTCGTCACAGCTCAAATGGAACCCCAGCTGATCGCCCTAGATCAGGGAGGCCCTCTAAGCTTTCTCCGTCTGATCTACAGTATCTAAAGATTACTTCCCTTCGAGACAGACGCATATCCAGCACTTCACTTGCAGCAGATCTCAAAAAAACAATAGGTGTCTCAGTTGATCCCTTTACTGTATGAAGGAAACTTAACTCAGTAGGTCTTAAAAGACGTGTTGCATCAAAAAAGCCACTTTTAAGGAATGGAAATAAGAAGAGAAGAAAATGTGCTTTGGAACACAAGTATTGGACATCTGAGACCTACTGAATTAAGCTTCCTTCGTACAGTAGAAGGATCAACTGAGACACCTGTTGTTTTTTGGAGATCCGCTGCAAGTGAAGTGCTGGATTTGCGTCTGTCTCGAAGGGAAGTAATCTTTAGATATTGTAGATCAGATGGAGAAAGCTTAGAGGGCCTCCCTGATCTAGGACGATCAGCTGGGGTCCCATTTGATCTATGACGAGCCAAGATTTTTTGTACACCAGTTTTGGAAACGCCTGTAGATTCACTTATTTTTGTTTGATTCAGTCCCTCACCATACAAATGTATTATTTTATATCTAATCTCATCAGAAATTGTACTTTTTGTCATTTCTTAAGCCTGTGAAAGAAGAAAAACAGCATGAATTAGGATTATAATGAGAAACGTTTTGGATAAATTTGTTTTGCAGAATTTAAGTGAATATGTCAATACTTTTAATTGTAAATATTGATATAACAATAGCTTAGGAGCATTTACTGCAGATTCATCAGTAATAGTTCGCTAGATCTTTAAACACATGCGTTATAAGTAATATAATGAATCAACCCTCAAGTCCAATTTATGCAGACGAGAGGGTCATCCAGCTTATACAACTTTATACACTTAAGTAATAACTTAGTTATACGTTAATATGTATTTTAGTATCAAAACCAATTTTCATACAACAGATTATCTAATAGTTATCAGATCGACAGTGGTCTCTGACTTTTGCACAGTACTGTGTATATATATGATATAACATAACTCACTGTCGCGATGAAGTATGAAGAAGGAAACCACTTTTCAAGAAGACTTAAATTTGTTTATGTTTAACACCAATACAGTTTCGGCTCCAAGCGAGCCAATATCACTTTGTAATTGAAAAAAGATCCGAGAAGAGCCGAAACTATATTGGTGTTAAAGAAATAAAATTTTTATTCTTCCTGAAGAGTTGTTTCCTTCTTCATATATATATATATATATATATATATATATATATATATATATATATATATGTAAGTTATGTTAACCCCTCCGTATATGACCTTGGTGGGTTCGAGGTTGATGGGGGTTCTGGTTTTGTGGCGGCAACAGATTTCCCACTCTGCTGTAGCAGGTACCATGTAGGGAATCGCAGTAGCTTCTTTTATACTACACTCCGATTTCTTCTTGTAGTTGATCGGAGGATTCCGTGAAACTTAATAAATTATCTAATGGTTCCCCGATTCTTCTTGGAGAGTATCGGGAAATTATTCTTTTCTATTTTAAAACTAAGTTCTCTGAAAAAAGCAGGGTTGTTAAGAGAAGACAAAGATATTCTCTTACTGTAGTTTATTACTTCTAAAATGTTACAGGTAATGCTTCAGCCTCAAAGTCAGATCAGAATAATCAGAATGAAAATTTGAAAAATTATATGAGTTTATATACACATATTTTGGTGACATAATTATTATTTAATGCTGACCTGTTTTTTTTTTAATTCTCAATAGGCTGAATCTTTTTGTAAAATATTTTAAGATAAAGGTAAATTTTTTTGGCTGTAACAACATCTAGACAGATAAGCAAGATATCTGAGGATGAAATCATATTTTTATTTAAAACAACATATTGACAGATCTGATGTTATCATTATTTGCCGAGTTAACTAAAAAAGGAAATTGAAATATGCATTTTATTATGGGTTAAAATTAAATATGCATATGGGCCAAAATTAAATGCTTAAAATTTAAAATTAATTGTTAAGCAAGATATGATTTCATCTTTAACAATAAAGAGAGAATGAATATTCTCAAATTTAACACGATTACATGATTAAGCTAAATCTAAAAAATTATTAAATAATTTAAAAAAGAAATAATTCACCAGTTATTTAGCAAAAGTAAAATAGAAAGAAAATCAATTTTTTTATCCATTGTTCATTTTTACACACACACACACACACACACACACACACACATATATATATATATATATCTATATGGTATCCTGACAACTGCCACCTGGAAAACTGCCACCGGACAACTGCCAACTGCCACCCTGGAAAACTGCCACCCAGACAACTGCCACCCGGAAAACTGCCACCCTGGAAAACTGCCACCCGGAAAACTGCCACCCTGGAAAACTGCCACCCAGACAACTGCCACCTAGAAAATTGGCACCTGAGTAACTGCCACCGGGAAAACTGCCACCGGGAAAATTGCCCCCAATTTTATATTAATTCAAATAAAAGCTATAACTGACTAAAAAAACGTTTATTAAGTATAGTATAATAGGTCCCAGGTGATAAGCGTTTCTATTTGTGAAGATTCAACTTTGAAAAATCTATTGAAAAATTAGCTACTAGAAAATATAGCTATTTTAAAAAATAAGATTGTAATTTAAGGGAGTTCCGTAGGGGTTAGGGACATTTAGTTGTATTTTGGACCCCTATAACTTAAATGAAAGGAATAACACCATCATATAATTTTCATATCTGCATTAAACCCAAAACTCGCTACAAGGTTTGCTCATTTTATTTTTAATTCGATAAATATATTTTAAGAAAAGTTAACTTAAAGATGGCGTTTTCTGACCAAAAATTAGCAATATTTGAAGCCCTAAGGCCTTTTAGATACAGCAACGAGAAAAAAGAAAAATCCATAAAATGTTATATGAATGTGTCATCTAAAAGCTTTGCTCATTTAAAATTTTAAAATTTTATGAAAAGTATTTTTAAATATTGCAGAAGTTTAGCGACTAAAATCGATCTATAAATGGCATAAAAAAGTTTCTAACTGGCGTATTTTTTTTAAAACAACTGAGTGTAAAGTGTACGTACAGTCTTTGTTGCAATGTCATTTATACTTGCCACATAGGTATAGCATAGACAAGGAAATTATGACCTTAATTGTACGAATTCCGTTAGTTAGTTTGTGTTACTAGGTAATACAATATAATTTCATACTCTAAAATCCTGCTGCACTGTTCCTATTTACTATACACTTATACTGTTCGGGTCAATATGACCCGTACTTTATTTTTTATTAATTTAGGGGTTATATAAATATAAAAATGATGTTAGATGCTTTTATTATTTGTTTTGAAACCCTAAATGGTCAAAAAATTTATTTAACCCAGCCAGCAAAGTTGGGAGGGGGTACTGTTTTAACTTTTTATTTTTTTTGTTAGAGGGATTACTCAAAAAATATCTAACAGATTTTAGTAAAATTTGAAAAACAACTTGATTTAAGTCCAGTAAAAAGACCAGCAATTTTATTCTAGATTCCATCAAAGTTGTAGGGGGGGGGGGTAATGTTTTCATCCTTGTTTCTTTTATTTTTTCAGGATTACTTAAAAACTTGCATTGGTATGTAAAAATAAAGAAGTTATTGAAAGGAATCTGATCGAATCTTGTTTTATTTATAAAAATTTTGAACATAATCTTAATCTTAGCTATAGGCATGTCAAGGTCGATCCATTGCTATCTTCTTTGGTCACAAAACAGGTCGCACCTGGGTGACCTTCCCAAAATGTACGAAAACCTCCTCCTCTTCCGGTCATTTGCTATGTATATACCTATGATAACTTTTGTTTTTTTAGTTACTCATCTCTGCTTGAAAATGTCTTAATAGACGAAAGATCTCTCTATACTTCTTTCCTTTTCCTTGTGGCTATATCCTTTACATAAATCACTTCACGGTTTTAGTGAATTTTTGTGAAGTATTTGTTCATGTACGACCTCTATGTCCGGAAGCTTCTACCTGACTCCTTAATATATACTCGTAAACAAATTATCGCAGCTGCTGCCGAACACTTGAATAAGTCATTTGGGGCAATGAAACAAGATAAGGTAATTTGACCTCAAGGTCTCTATTTTGGAGGTTCATTGTATACTAGCGACCGGGAGATAATCCGTCAGGATCGCGCGGAAGGATTAACATGTGACAAAGTGAGAAACGATTTTGTGGGAAATATGGCATTCCTTGACTCACCCCACCCTTAACCAACCCAACCTATAAATGCAAGATTATAGTAAAAATGACCAGTCTAACTTCCAACGCCTTTAAGTCCTTACAGTCTGTCCACAGTTGTCCAAATTTACTTCTTCGCTTGAAATCACCCCCATCATGGATTTCGTTAAAAGTCAACGTGGTCAAGATAAACTCTGCCTTGATGGTTACATCTATGTCAAGCACAAAGAATTGTCATCTGGTATTATATCCTACGAATGTGAACGCCGTCGGCATAAAAACTGCAAAGCCCAAGTTAAAATATGGGAAGAAGAATTAGTCAGCCATCTTCATGAACATAATCACGCTCCTGATACTAATCGTCAAGATGTCTTGCTTCTACGGAACGAAATAAAGCAGAAAGCTATTGACACCCAGGAAACCGCTCAACAAATCATCACACAGGCAGTACAAAGCATTCCAGAAGGAGTTTCAGTGCAACTACCATCCGTTCACCATATTAGGCGTGCAATAAGAAGACACAGGCAAGTTGTGAACGCTCCGCATCCCATTCCAAAGAACTTAAATGAGATGGTTATTCCCGATGAATATAAAATGACGGCTTCCGGCGAGGATTTCCTGCTTTACGACAGTGGATCAATTAATCAACGTATGCTTATATTTTCTACAGCCAAAAACATGAGACTCCTCGAAACCTCGACTGATTGGTTTTGCGATGGGACATTTAAAGTTGCGCCAACCCTCTTTTACCAGCTTTACACAGTTCATTGTCTAGTCTCGAGTAGAACAATTCCATGTGTTTATGTGTTGTTACCAAACAAACGACAAGACTCCTATCAAGATCTTTTCCACCAACTTCTTACTATCAACCCCAGGCTCAATCCGAAGACCGTCCTCATCGACTACGAACAGGCTGCTAAGAGCGCCATCCAAGAAGCCTTTCCCAACGCGATAGTCAAAGGATGTTTTTACCACTTGTCTCAAGCCGTATATCGCAAGGTGCAATCGGAGGGATTGCAAGCAAAATATCAGAGTGATGCCGACTTTGCTCTCAGAATTCGCATGCTACCAGCACTAGCATTCGTACCATCAGAGAATGTTGTTGATGCATTTGAAGAACTGCAAGAAAATATGCCTCAGGAAGCAGATCCAATCACCGATTATTTCGAGGATGTCTACATTGGTAGAGTACGTCGCCGTAACAGAGCAACTCCACGTTTTCCTATCAACATGTGGAGTATGCACCAACGCGTATTTGATGACCTCCCACGCACTAACAACTCTTTGGAAGGATGGCATAACCATTTGCAAGCAAGCATTACTTCATGCCATCCAAATATCTGGACCTTTCTTCAAGTGTTGAAAAAGGAGCAAGGACTCACCAACGTCATCATAAGCCAAATGCTTGCAGGACATCCGTCCCCACCCAAGAAGAAACGGTATCAAGATTTGTCGACCAGAATTGCAACTATTGTAGAAGATTATGAGAACCGTGAAGAGGCAAAGAAAGTGCTGGTGCCTTTTGAGACAAGTTATCGTTGTGAGGCAGGCTTTTTAGCAATGATGGTCATAAAGAACAAACTGTGAAATCGGCTGCACAGCGAAACTGAACCCAGAATTCAGGCGTTAGTTCAGCAGAAACAGTTGCATCTCTCGCACTAAACTAGTAGTTTGTGGTGACGCGTTTTGCTTGCTTCCCATGTAATGTTGTAACCACTCTTTGACGAATATCATGTGTTTAACTTATACATAAGGCACTGTATATATAGAAATATACGAGTATTAATTTGAATAATTATTCTCATGGTAGGTAAAATGAAGTTTCCTGTGCTTTTTGCAAGGGAGGTAATTTCCATTTGGCGATTAATCAAAAGGGGTAATCACAAAAAATTTTTGGAACCGCCTTTGTAACAGCTTAATGACTATTTTCTACACTCTTTCCGCATTCCAACAATTCCCCCCGACTTTTAACATATTACGTGACACCACATGACGTCATGACAGATGTGTTAACAGGTATGGTGACTGAAAATAAGCTCACCCTATTCCTGAATCTCATCGAGGCAACTACTCTACAGAATGAATTACACTGGGCAACAAAAAATTTTTTTTTTCGTGTTTTAAGAATGAAAATACCTTATTCTTATAGTATTTTCTGTGCTGAATCCAAATAAGTTTGTAAAATTTCTCTATCAGGTCTGGTTTTTGTGTGACATGCAATTTAATTTTTAAAAACCCATATAGTTACATACTTATTAAAATATGATCGAAAAGACATACCTGTATTTTAAAAAGTAGCTTGTTTTGATTTTCTGCTGTGCTTTGCCTCAGGCATGTCTCTCTTAAGAGTCCAGCAATAGTCAGCCAGCATACTGGGGCTCCATTTGCCTTGGTAACGGTTTTCCATGGCAGAAATATCCTGATGAAAACGCTCACCATGTTCGTCGCTTACCGCACCCAGGTTTTCCGGAAAAAAGTCCAAGTGAGAGTCCAAGAAATGAACCTTAATGACATATTGCACCCCATTGCTTGGTAAGACTTAAGAAGATCTCCTACTATTTCAGGATAGTTTTCGGCCTTGTGATTTCCCAAAAAATTTGTGCAGACACTTTTGAAACTCTGCCACGCAGCTTTCTCAACTTCATTCAACTCTCCTTCAAATCTCTCATCTCTTAACAATTCTCTGATCTGAGGGCCTACAAAAATGCCTTCTTTAATCTTGGCATCACTGATCTGGGGAAACTTATTTCTCAAGTATGTGAATCCTGTTTGCGCTTTATCCATCGCTTTAACAAAGTTTTTCATAAGTCCAAGCTTGATATGCAAAGGAGGAAGGTACACTTTCTCAGGGTCAACAAGTGAACTATTCACAACATTTTTCTTGCCTGGAACAAGTGAGGTGCGTTTTGGCCAATCCTTCTTAACGTAGTGGTTTTGCTTGTCCCTACTGTCCCACTCAAATAAAAAACAACAGTACTTGGTGTAACCTAGCTGCAACCCTAGCAAAAGTGCAATGACCTTCAGATCTCCACAGATATTCCACTTATATTTCTGATACTGAAACTTTTCTAACAGCAACTTCATGTTGTCGTATGACTCTTTCATGTTTGCAGCATGTGCAATAGGTACAGAAGGAAATTTATTTCCGTTGTGAAGAAGGACTGCTTTCAAGCTGACTTTTGAGGAGTCAATGAACAATCGCCACTCATCCACGTTATGTTCATGACCAAGAGCCCCATGACTGAATTAACATCTTTACAAAACACAAGTCCATCTTCATGGGAGAACCATTCTTTGAATTCATCATGGCGGCTGCGGAAAAAACAAACTTTAGTGTCACGTTGCAGTAGATTCCAACCCTTTAATCTTGAACCTAAAAGTTCAGCCTGCTTCTTAGATAATTTCAAATCACGAACTAGGTCATTTAGATCTCCTTGTGACAGTAAATGTGGTTCATTGGAGGAACAGATAGCCTGGAATGTGGGATCAGAAATGTCTTCATCTTTTTCCTCGTGATATGCTACAGCTACGTTTGATTCCTCATCACTTAAACTTACATGTTCAGGAGGATTTGGTACTGGAAGTTGAGCACTGTGGGGAACTGGTCTCATTGCAGACGGTAGATTAGGGTATTTCATAAGGCTCTTTGTTTTTGAAGTGATCCCCTTTGTATTTACCAGGCAGAAATAGCAGTCTGTTGTGTGATCTTTGGGTTCCCTCCAAATTATTGGAATAGCAAATGGCATGTGACGTGAACCGTTTAGCCATCCTGTAAGTAGTCTTACACATGTCACACAACAAATGTGAGGGGCCCAACTCTTGTCCTGATCGCCTACTTTACATCCGAAATAAAGTTCACAGCATTTTTTTACTAATGGTGTAAAGTTACGTTTCTGGGATTTTAAAGTTAGATCACCACATACATAACAAAAGGAATTAGGATGATTCAGACAGTTCCGCGGCATTACAAAACATCTATATGAATACAACACTGGTGTAAAATTAACAAGAAGCAACAGACACTAGCTGTTAACACTGTGACATTTACAAGCAGACTGACTTGGAGCTGCTCTAAACACAGAAACTAGGCTCATGTCTGAACAGGTACAAACATGTTTCAACCTGCACAGTCTGCTGCTCCGACCAAATTTATCCTGCCAGCATTATCAGAACTTTCTCCCCAAAGGAATAAATTGTACTAATTTTACAGAAAAATTAATACAACATATATATTAATATTAATATATTTTATTATAGTTATATTAATTAATATAATATATTATTATATTTATTATTTTTATAATGTTTTATATTATAATATTGTTATATACTTAATTATATATAATATGTTATTATTTTTTTATCCGGTGATCATGCTACAGTAAATGAGGAAAAAATGAACATAGCGTCACAAGTAAACTAAGCCTGATAGAAAAAATCTGATTTCATATTTAGATTCAGCAAGAAAAAGTACACTTAGAACACCCATCAAAACCCTTGTGACAAAATTGTTGTTGACCAGTGTTATTATCACCAGAAAATTGCTGAAAAGGGAAGAATCATCGGCATGAAGGAGAGCCGACTCAAATTGCAAGAGAACTTGGAATTTCTAAGAACACTGTTTATATATGGTTGAAGAGGCGGCAAGAGTAAGGGAATCTACGAGATCACCGCAGAACGGGGAAATCTCGACTGTCAACTGCTGCGGATGATCGGAGGATCTGCAATGTTACCGAAGCCCATCCCTTTACCAATGCTGTTGCCATAAGGGAACAATTGCAGCTTCATGTTTCGGCAATGATAGTAAGGCGGCGGCTACATAAAGCTGGGTTACACCATCGGACCCCAGCTATCAAGGAGAAGTTAAATCAGAAACATCGAGAAAATAGACTTCGATTTTCTCAGCAAGATGTTGACAAAGGACTTGAATTTTGCAGCCGAGTGATATTTACTGACGAAAAGAACTTTTCCTCCTCATCCCATGGCCGTCTTCATTGTTGGAGGAGGAATAATACTTGATATACTCAAGAGCACATCTATGAGGAAGCACGTAGCGGTCATGTCACCTGTAACATGGGGGATGGATTCATCTGTATAGTGTAGGAGAGCTCACCAAAATAGAAGGGAGGTTTACTGCAGACCAGTATTTAGAAATTTTCGAAGAGGTTATGCTCCCTGCTGTGCGTGCATATGCTCTGCCATTTCCTCAGCGAATCATTTTTATAAAAGCCAGGTCCCCAATTCATCGAGCACGGATCGTCACACGCTGGTTCTCTGAGCACAAAAATATCGACCTTCTAGATTGGCTAAGTAAGGATTGTGATATGAATCCCACTTATTGATATGAATTATTGTAATAGTTTTATTTTCTGTAATCCTTTCCTTTGAGGTAAGAGACCTCCAAGAGTTACAGCTGCAGTGGTTGAACACTTAAGTTATGACATGGAACTTATTAATACAAAACAATTATATGCATTTATGTTACTTCCTCAATACAAAGCATTCTTCGTTTCTTAATAATATTTGTCTCACTGATTGTTAATTATATATCAATGTTGCTGATTTAGAAATAGCATTTCGTCCGGATATAACACTGCCATACCAGTATTATCCATTCAGCTGTCGTCAATTTGCCAATTGAAGATATTAAAGCAGTGACGTATGAAACCTACAGATGCCCATCAATCTGGTAATGTTATAATGTTTATTGAAATTGAATATGCATCAAAACATTGTTTTTCCATTTATAAAACGCCTCTATATATATATATATATATATCAGGGTTTTTCGTTGTTTATTATAACACAAAATAATATCTAAATCTATTTTCAATGTTAACTGTAAATAACTAAATAAATAAACTATCAATAGATAAATAGAGGGAGGATGGGTGGTGCAGGTCGTGGAATTTGGTCAGCGGCCAATGATGCCTACCAATGGCTCTGTTTTTATACAGTGGAACTTCAGTTCGTTCAGGATGCCAGGCTTGTCAATACTATGAACACTGTCATCATGTCCATGTTTTTTTAGTTTTTACAAGACCATTTTTTATTCACTTCATTAACAGTCCCCTAGTTAATATACAGTATATCCCCGTCTTGAATTTATATTTAATTATTCATTTATGTTTCCTTAGTAATACGTAAACCAGAGTGATGAATGGAAATAATTATGTTCTAAAGGCATTTGGCAATGAGTCAACGAACCAATCAGCGCTCACTTACTAAACGCCAGATTCATTCATAAAATGATAAAATGTTACAACCTTTTGTATGATAGTACACACAACAAATACATGCCAGGTTTCGCTATCTGTTCTCAAGAGTGTCCTACGAATAATGAGCGCAAATGTACCACATATTGGCCGATGGTATATTTTATACAACAATAATGGCTTTATTTAATACTTGTTAAGTACAGTTTACTCGTTTCGCTAATCTACTGCCATGAATTAAAAAGCTAATCGTGTGTTTGGAGGAGATTGTAGACACCAATCGACCATGGAAGTACTACGGGAGAGGGTGGAAGACGTTAGACAGAAGATATGGAGTGCTTGAACTCCCTTTTCTCCTATCACTGTCTTCCTTAGCTGATCTTTTTCGTGTCCCATCTAATCTGTGAGCAATTCAGCATTCTCTAAACTACACACTTCTCTCCGTATTCCTTTTCAAAATTAAAAAAAAAAATTGGCATCATCTTCAAGAGCCTCGGAGTCCTCTGGGAAGAGGACCATAAATGTCCCCACTTCTGGCTTACCCGCTGCCGATACCGAGAATGCAAGGGCAGTGGGGCTGGATCTGCTACCACTCATTTGAGATGCTGTGGATCTGTCTCTGATTCAAATTTTATTAATTTCTGCAACATTCGTGGTCTTTTCTCAAATTTTCAATCTGTTGAACACCACCTCTCCTCCTCTAAACCTCATCTTCTTTCCTTCACTGAAAATCAAGTGTCTGAGGTGACTGACAGCAACCCCTTTTTTGTACCCTCTTATTTTCTCTAGACTCAATTTCACTACAAAGGTGGATGTTGCGTATATGTACGCAATGACCTAACTTGTTCTCGTATTCTCGAACTCGAATCTTCCGAATTCTATACCCTCTGGCTAAATACGTCTGCTCTGCTTTAGACACAACAACACGTTGCTCTTTCTACTCAGCAGCGGAGAGTCGTGGGACAAATTTGGCTGACACACAACGCATCCCCAAATTCTCTCTGTGTATCGAGTGGCATTATCCTATCGAAATGTCTATTTCGTATGCGACTTCCCTGACTGTCAGTCTACGGTTCCCTCAAATCATTTCACGAACACAAGCAACAGTGTCATCAGTTCTTGAAGTGGAAAGTTGTCCCACCCTGGCATCGTCCTCTGTCGACGTTCGGCCTTCCTTAAAGCGCTTGTGCCACTCAAAAGTGGTCGTCCGACTTAAAGCGTCATTGCTAAATGCTGTGTTCAACACAGCATGGGTTTCAGAAGTAGTCTTGCCAAGCTTAACGCAAAATTTTATGCACACACGTTGTTCTTCAAATGCATGCGCGTCATGTGATGTGCACGCAGCATAACCAGTTCGAGAACTTTTTTAACACACCTCGTATAGCACAGCCACCTTTACGTCTCGCTGTTCTATCACCTCTTAATAAGTTGAAACTCCTCTATATTTATCTTTTTCTTATCAATACAATGTTCGCTTTTTTCACAATTTCCTTCGTAATCCTTAGATGAGTTTCTGTGAGGCATGTGATATCCGCCCTTGTTTCGTCCATAAATTCTTTCAGGTACGAAACTTTGTGGAGTGATTGGTTTGGTCTTATTCCTTAAATATTAGTCAGGACAATATTTATGTTCTTTGTTTTTCGTTGCCCCTTGTGCATTTCAAGTTCTTTTTCTTTCGATATCGCTTGTTTAGTTGCCTTATGGTCCTCCGAGAGAGATCCGTTTCCGCTTACCTGTTCTGGTAGCTTCTTGCCAGGAAGCGGTTTGGCTCGGGGATTTCCATCTGTGAAAACTGCATGCGTTGTATGACAATTAGTAGCCGTATCGTATCTGCGATGTTCAAAATTTTTTTTCTTCGCTTTTTGTGGTCCTATTGTTATTGTTATTCGTATAATCCTTTAAACTTTGTCCTTTGGGTTCGTCGGGAGATGTTGACAGTAGCATTTTTTCCCGTATTTGCAGGTTCAATATTTTGCGTAAGTCCTGCAGATGTCCGGGTGGTAGGATCTGTATCTGTCTCCGAATTTAAAATGACCATTATTATAGAAGAAATTGTGTATTGGGAAATGTTCATACTCGTATATACATTATCCTGTTTTATATTTTGGTTAACTTTGGTTTTTCTTCCGCCCGAATTGTTCATTTTGACGAAGGTCAAGTTTGTCACTCCACCTTAGACCAACAGTTTAATATGGAATCCCAACCACGCCCTAACAGCAGCCCAATTGTTTTAACCAATAGGCTACCTAACCCACGGTACCTATTTATCTACCAACCAATTTCTTTATTGCGAGGAAGTGTGAACAGGTGGGTTTTACTGCGCGCCGTCTGCCGTCACCTGGTCTCGATCCCGGCTCCGATGGGTTCGTAGTCAGCGACGCTAACCACTGCACCACCGAGGCGCAATTATTTGCAATTATCTTTTATATAATATCTGCATATGATTCCTTCTCCATATTTACTCGGGGCCTTTGTTTTTTGCTCCTTATTGGGGGCAGTTTCACTCCGTTTTCTTGATTGCACGCTTGTCTTTTCCTATTTGTGCTATTTGTGCTAATGTCCTTCGTTGCCTTTACACTAGCTGTTGTCTTTATACTCTCTGTTGCCTGAATGGTTTCGGCCTTGTTGTGTGACGTTATTTGATTTATTTCTACTATACTTAGCCTTTCTTCATTTCTTCTGTTTTCCTCTGTTCTTTATTCTTCTCATAGTCTCTTTCTGCTATAAATACTTTAAAAGAGTTTATTTCGGTCATGCAGTTTTCGCAGTAAAACTTTATACGATTTAGTTGCTTTGCGTTCGTTATGAGGAAGATTTTTTTCATCTTCCCATTCTAGACATCTGAAATCAAAAAGCAACTGGCAGAGATCGCACCTCATCTCCTTTTCTTCATTTGTTGTAGTGTTGTAGACTACAGAATTGCAGGAATTTATTTATCACTTCCACGTTACTGATAGAGGGTAGCCGCTGATGCACAAAATTCACTCAAAAACACAATTATGGGAAATATTGGGTGGGGTTTGTCTCAAGCTGAGTGAGAGAAAGTATTGTCCATTACTTGGGGGATGGGGGATGTGGTAAACTGGATACTTCTCACTGATTGGTGCTCGTGACTGTGGCCGCGAGGAAAAATTGCGGGTATTTGTAGGAATTTCGACCTCTCGATGGGCAGCTAATTTCCTTCACAAAGAAACACTCTGTAAATACCGTATAGATTAATTCGTTCCATTTTTATTTACTTTATTTGACATGCCGCGATTTTTACTTATTAAAGAAAAACAACACTGTGCACTATGAATTAACTTAAAATTTCGGCACCGTTTAGAACTGATTACCTGCAGAATTTTTACTGTAATACCGCTTTACACGTGTAACCGTTACAGCGGCAAAACAAGCTATCCTTATATATATATATATATATATATATATACATTAGGGTGTCCCAAACTCATAGGGGGCCAAAAGATATTTTTGGATACAAATCCGCTCGTGTTGCGCTCTTTTGATGTTTCCCATTAGAAGTCTTCCTGTAAAATTTCAGAGAGATCGAAGGAAATTTAAAGGTCCCGAACTTTGAACAAAACACTTTATTTCTCCTCTTAACTGAAAGGCAAATTAACTGAAATATTTCTCTCAAAAGTTCCATCACAAAGATGATTATACAAAATAAACATGTATTTTAATCTTAACACAAACAACAATTTCAAAGCATCACAGTTATGCATTTTAACTAAACACGTGTTTCATGAGATCCGTTTTTGTTCCCTTCCGGCTCACATTCCGTCGGTGTGAGTGGACAGTTTGAAGGAGGAACTGGAGGTCTTCTTCATCACGGCACAGAGGTTTGCTTGTGTATTTCTCAATGAGGGCGATGCCTCGCTCTGCTGCATCATTGACCACCATCAGTTCTGCAGCTCGGCTCTTTGCCAGACGGTAGTTTTCGTCAGTAGGCCATGTTTCAGGGTCTTTGGTGAGGAACGTGGGCTCAACTTGGAGAAACTGGAAGAGTGTGGTGGATCGACTCGTCACCCACGGACTTAAACGTCCATCCACTTGCAGTCCCTTGCCTTGGACCCGTTTGAGTCCTTTCCCAGGGCGCTTTTTCAGGTTAGCCGTCATGTTACGCTTTTCATTGTCGTCAACTCTGTCATCAAACAGTGCAAGACAGATTAAGTCCTCCGAGATATACCACAGATGACGGAGCACAGCCCGGTAAGCTGTGTTTCCAACGTCCTTGTCAGGGTAACCTACAAGAAGATTGCACAGCCTAACGTCATTTTTGGGAGATTTGATGGCGATGGGAGCCTCGTGCCAGTGACGCACGTATACAAGGCTCACGAAGAGAGCCATAAGGCGAACCCCTTGCAGTTCTTGGAGACGAAGTTCGGAGAACTGGGACTGCAGTAATGCTATTTTCAGGCAGTAAATACCTTTGGCCATCCATCTGGCCTGACGGTAAGCCCCTGGAGGCCGAAGCTTGTAACGTCATACGTCGTCTCCGAGTTCTTCATAATCCTCTCGAGGATGATTACCACTTCTTAGGGCATCGCGGAGATAGTCTATTACCTCAAGTCGCATTTGTGAAAGGCAAGCATTGTCATTTATGAAGGCTTTAGCCACCTCGTCCTTGTCAAATGCATCCAACTGACAGTGGTTCATTGATGGCCAGGCCTCCTTGAATCTCCTGAAAAGTGGGATTTGAGGACTTGGTGGTGTTCCTAGGCACACGACGAAGACATCCTTGAGAATCACTTCGTGAACGTGATAACGGCAAGCAAACCATAAAAGAGATCTTCCCAATGCCGCTTCCAAACGCGCACACGCACCTTGCACTATCCCTGTGTTTGATGCCGTCGTGTCAAACACCATGCCTATGATCTTGTCCTCAATTCCGACTAGGGTGAGCGCTTGATGGACTGCGCTTGCCATTTGCTGTCCTGTGCCGTCTATTATTTTCGGTGCTCCTAATAGCTCTTCCACACCATCCCCAGTCACCACAACAGCAATCCGATCGACTGACTTACCCTCTTGTTCGATGTCAGTGAGTATCTTTGTGTCCCAGTGGATCTGCAGTCGAGGTGGAAGCTGCTCGAGGTGGCCAATAACATTGGTCCCTATCATTGTACGGGCCTTTTGTCGGAAGCGGTGAACCGTGCTCTTTGATGGAACACTGTCAGGACCGAGAGCTAGGGATTTTTCAGTGGCAGCAAACGCTGATGTTGCCTGTCGAACAGAAAGGCCCTCGCGATCCCAAGTTGCTTCCAGGTCAAGATCACTCAGACTTTCTTTTAGTCTGTCATGTTTGGGAGCTTTCGAAGGTTTAAGTCCACAAGTGACGGCTTCGTTTCCACTGTCAGCTGACGATGTGCTAGAACTGCTGTCGGTAGCCTCTTCTGTGACTCCTACAGCTAGAGCCTCCTCCGTTTGACGCCGGTGTGCCCGCTCAAGAGCTCTTTCCCTTTCCTGTCTTTTCATTGTGGCTGCATTATATTTTCTATCTTCACCTCCCATGTAACTCGTATGTCGATCTGCCCTTTGGGAAATGAGAAATTCCTTGTCTTCAAGAGGGATATCTCCCCGATCCAGAACGTCTGAGCGGGCGACATCAAAAATATCCTCCATATCAGCCAAGAATACATCCCGCTGCATATTGTAAGTCATTCCAGTCTTGTTCTTGTTTTTATGCAAATTTCGATACCTCTGAACCAAAGCTTTCAGTTTAGTCGAGGCATGAACGGAGGTTGTTGCCAGATTCGAGTTGGCTCTAGCCCAGATTTCTAATACAGCCGATATTACAGCCTTGACACTGTTGGAATCTGTCTTCTTTTGGTCGCGGTGATGGTAGAAGAAAAGGAGCAACACGTCCATATTACTTGGTAATCGAGATTTAGCCAGCTCTGCTATCGGAGACCTCTCAAGAAGCCACAACTTGATGTATGATCTTGTCAACGCCATAATGATCAATTCTGAAAACCAAAAAAAAGTCATCAAACGTCGGGACCTCTAAATATCATCTGATCGAGTTGAAAATCACACAGCCAATGCTTTAGCCCAAACCACATCCGGGCATGACACGAGTGGTCAGGTCGTCTTAAGAAAAAAAATTGGGACACCCTAATACATATATATACATATACAGTATATATATATATATATATATATATATATATATATATATATGTATACAAACGCCGTAAGTATAGAGGAGCGTTCTGCACACGAGGAAGAGAAATAACGAACAAATGAAAAATGAGGTACCCGCCCGGAATCGAACCCAGGATCTTCTAATTGCCGGTCAGATATGCTATCCACTACACCACAGGCCTCAATCAGTCAGAAGTCGTAATTCTCCTACATAGGGCAGAAACCAATGCCCTAAGAGGGCACCCTCGCAAATCGTGAATATGTACATTTAACTGCAATGACCACGCAGTATATTAATGTGCAGAACGCTCCTCTATACTTACGTCGTTTCTATACATTAATATACTGCGTGGTCATTGCAGTTAAATGTACATATTCACGATTTGCGAGGGTGCCCGCTTAGGGCATTGGTTTCTGCCCTATGTAGGAGAATTACGACTTCTGACTGATTGAGGCCTGTGGTGTAGTGGATAGCATATCTGACTGGCAATTGGAAGATCCTGGGTTCGATTCCCGGGCGGGTACCTCATTTTTCATTTGTTCGTTATTTCTCTTCCTCGTGTGCAGAACGCTCTTCTGTACTTACGTCGTTTCTATACATTAATATACTGCGTGGTCATTGCAGTTAAATGTGTATATATATATATATATATATATATATATATATATATATATACAGGGCGTCCCACAAAAATGTATACACACTTTAACAGCTGATAGCTCAATTGATGTTTCTTTCTTTCCAAGTTAAACCCATTAGAATTAATAATGGCAGTCAGACTAAGCTTTGAACAAAGGAAATTCATTCTAAAATGCTACTGGAAGTGTGAAAACGCAGTTGAAGTGCAAAGACTGTTTAGGAGGGAGTTTCAAACAGATCCACCAACGCGACTTACCATCACTCGAATTAGAGATAAGTTTGAAGCCGATGGAACTGTTCAGAATGTCCACAAGAAGCGTTCCGGAAGACCACGGACATCGACAAGCCCCACAAAGCAAGAAAGAGTACTGGAAACGTATCACCAAAGTCCAAGAAAATCTGTGCGGCAAGCGAGTCGTGAGGTAGGAATTTCAGAATCGTCTGTCGAACGCATTTTGAAGCGCTGTCAATGGAAAAGTTACATTCCAAGATTAGTCCATGCTATTAATGAAGATGATCCGGACCGAAGAGTGGAGTATTGCGAGTGGTACTTGGCACGATGTGGATGTGGATTGGACGAAGGGGTTTCGTAGAATACCCTCCGCGTTCACCAGACCTCACACCACTAGACTTTTTTTATGGGGATACTTAAAAGACAAAGTCTACGCTATAAAACCTGCAACAGTCGCTGAATTGAGAGCAGCCATTGAACGAGAATGCACACAAATACCAAACGAAATGTTTCGTGATGTTTGCGATTCCATTGCTTCGCGTTATCAGCAGTGCCTGGACCAGAACGGACGTCAGTTTGAAAACAGGCGTTGACAAAACAATTAAATAATGTCTGTAGATTCTATTACATTTTGAAAATGAAATGTATTTTAATAAACACTGCCTTTATAATTATTTAAAGTGTGTATACATTTTTTTGTGACGCCCTGTATATATATATATATATATATATATATATGGGATTGAACTCAAAATGAAATCCACTACAGTCCGAATAAGTAATGGTAAATGACAAACACAATTTTTTTTTTTCATGATGTTAGCAAAGCAGATAGGATCCAGCTTTGGGACAGGATCTAGGGGTTAATCCTGACTCAAAGCTGGATCCTATCTGCTTTGCGGATAGCTGGTGAGGGGAGCAATATTTTTGGGGCCTCTTTGCGAGTGACCCATTGCCCTTGTCGGGCTAACATCATGAAAAAGAAAAACTATAGTGTTTGTGATTTACCATTAATTATTCGGACTGCAGTGGATTTAATTTTCCTAGAAAAGTTCCTTGTTCCATGCACGGTCTGTGTGTATCATATATATATATATATATATATATATATATATATATATATATATTACAGTCAAAGTGTGTAACCAGCCATTTCGCGTAATGGCTGAAACTTTTAGTCATTACGCGAAATGACTAAAATCTTCAGCCATTACGCGAAATGGCTGAAATTTCACCTTGGTCATTTCGTGAAATGGCTAAAACGACTTTTGTCATGAATTTATAGAAATAACAAACATCACGATAAAATTGGAAACCTTTATTTAACTAACTAAATCTGCTAAAACATATATACATCCGCAAGTCTGTTCAAATAAGTGAGAAACACTCTTCAAATACACATTTGAACACACTTGAACTCATTTGAATTTTCAATATAGAGGTTTTCAAATACTTACCGGGCCTTCAATGTTATTCCGATGTCCGCCATTGAAGACCCGGTTAGGTCAACTGTATGCCCTTGACAATTGGTTAGGTTAAGTCGTGTTATTTTCGTTAAAACTAACGAAAATAACACAACTTAACCTAACCAATTGTCAACGATATACAGTTGATCTAACCGGGCATACAGTTGACCTAACCGGGCATACAGTTGACCTAACCGGGCATACAGTTGACCTAACTGGACAAATAATCTTGTACGAAATGACTAAGGTGGAATTTCAGCCATTTCGCGTAAGGGATGAAGATTTTAGTCATTTCGCGAAATGACCAAGTGGAACAACCATTTCGCGAAATGACTAAAAGTTTCAGCCAGTACGTGAAATGGCTAGTTACACACTTTGACCGTAACATATATATATATATATATACACACAAACACATACTGTAACATATACACACACACACACACATACTGTATATATATATATATATATATATATATATATATATATATATATATATATGTATGTATATTTGTAGGAGAAAATAAAGTAATGTTGAGCAGGTTTGCCGCCCAAACGTAGGAGTTGACAATGGAACGAATCCACAGGGATTTCTTATCCGTAAGGACTCTCGACAACGTCACTTTTGGAGTTACAGAAATCTAGAAGAATATTTCCTTGAGTTACGTTTAACGTCAACACTCGTAGACGCTCACAGTTCTCCAATAAATTTCTCTAATTTGCCATTCTTACCTCTGTTGTTTACGTCGTTTCGGGAGGTTACCGTTGAGTAAACTGTCTGTAAAGCCTGTGACCTAGAGGCTGAAGCATTACGTGTAATATTTTAGAAGTAGTAAACTCCAGTAAGGGAATATCTTTGTCTTTTCCTTTGAGCCCTGCCTTCTCCAGAGAAGTAGTTTTAAAAAAGAATAAATAATTTCTCCGATACAGTACAAGAAGACTCGGGGAACCGTCAGCTCATTTATATCTGGCCCAGAGTTCGTATAAATTTCTGGGTGCAGAGGTTTTGACGACTGATCTAGACTAATTTTGGGGCGCAGAATCCAAAGTTTTCTATGCTATCACACCAAATTGTTGCGAAAGTGGTCAAAATGGCAAAAAATTGGCAAAAATGGCAAAATTTTATCAGTTTTTCGTATTTTTGTCATATTCTTGATTTGAAAAAATTTTTAAGAGCAATTTTTTGTTTGAGAATCTGTTTCTGTAACATACTGCTGCCTGAACCAAGAAAACTGACAAAAATGTCAAAAAATAACAGCAAAAATAGTAAAAAATTAAGTAAATATTGTCAGAAAATCGCAAAAATGACATTTTTGGCTATTTTGGTGCATAAACTAGCTCTATCCAATCATATCGAACTAAATAGTCAAGAAATTAGATATTAATAGCTCTGCAAGGATTTATTAAAACAAAGTATGCACAAATGTCTAAATTTCGGGTATAAATCGATAAATAAAAATGACGGTAAAATACTTTAAAAAATAGCCAAAATATAAAAAATAGTACTAATTTTATGTTATTCTTAGGCTTGTTTGTTGTAAAATGCTTGAACTTCTTATAGAATCGATCTATTTGATTTCTCTAGAGTAACTAAGTCATATTTATTGTGTTTCAGGTTTAGTATTGGTAGCAGCTACAAATTGAGGATCCCTGTATTCATTATGTGATTCAACAGATGATAGATCATGGTAAGTAATAATCGAATTGAATATTTAAAACATAAATATAAAGACCAATGTGTTACAAATGAATTTTTATATGTATAGAATAGAACCAGTTTATTATAATTGCAATTGCAAGAAGTCTTAGTATATTTTATTTTTTCAGGATGAATGTCAACTTGTGCCAGAAAAGAAGCATAGCTCAAACCTTGGTAAATGTATCTTGTGCCATAAGAACAAAAGCCCAAGTGGAGAGAAATATTTGAGCAGCGGAGAACATGGAATAAAAAATTTGCTTCAGTTGGCTTCTGCGTACCCAAATGATGATTTGCACAATCATTTTTAAATATATGTTTGAGTATGGGATCCAAGTCAACCACAATTCATATCTTATTTGAAAATTACAAGGTTTCAAGCATCAAGACTGGAGAACGGATGAGACGATCAATTGCGCATTCGAAAATACAAATTTCCATAACATCACCTGAGCAGAGGCTTCCAACTGACTTCAACAAGTATTGGAGTTCCACAGATAACAAGGCAAACTTCCAAAAATTTTTTGTCGGCTTTTTCATGGAAAACTACTATGGAGATAAAGTAATTGTACTGGGAGGTGGTACTCTTCAAAAACCTGAAGTTTGTGTCCAATTCCAAAATGGAAGGTCTGCGAAATTCCTGAGCTTTGTTCTTCACAAGAAGAAGCAGATGACAAAGTGATGTTGCATGTAAACTATGTGGTGGGTAAAGCAATGCCTGGTGGTGGAGCTACAGTTTCAGTAGCTACCATTGACACTAATATCTTTGTGTGCCTCATCTACCATTTAACCAAATGGATTGAGCATGGCCTGAAGGAATTATGGTTTGTTAAAGGCTCTGGAACAAGTCGCAAAATCATTCCTCTGCATGGCTTGCATCAAAAGCTTGAAAACGATTTGATCCAAGTTTTACCTGCCTTGCATGCTTTAACTGGCTGTGACAGTGTCAGTAAAGTAGGCACAAAATCTAGTGCACTGAAGCAGTCAAACTACTTTGATCAAATTAAGGACTTTGGCAAGGAAGCACTTACAGAGGAAATAATCGAAGGTGCCGAAAACTTTCTGGTTGATTGCATCAAACCCAAGTCAAAATCCATATCATTTGATCAACTAAGATCTGAGCAATACTCCAAAACTGGGGACAAAATCGATTTTACTCAGCTTCCTTGCTCTTCAAAAAGTATTAGACTGCATATTAAACGGGCATATCTTCAGTACAAACTTTGGCTTGACTCTCCATATGGCTCCATATCTGAAAATTTAAATCCACTTGACTATGGTTACGTAAAGTCTGATGAGGGACTTTTGGAGCCTCAGCTAACCGATTACCCAGATAAACCTCAGGATTGGATTGAACCTTGCAGCTGCAAAACCTGTACCAAGAGGTCAAAATGCCCTTGCACTGCGTCATCCATACCATGCTGCTCATTCGGGTCTGTATCGAAGGAGTGACATTTCAAAGGAGTGACATAACAAAGGAGTGACATAAATACCGTAACGAAGGAGTGATATAACAAAGGAGTGACAAATCGGAGGTAAAATTCAAAGGAGTATAATTATTAAAATTTATTTAAAAAAACAAAATTTGTTAGAATTGTTAAAATTAAGATTTTATTTAAAAAACTAGAAACCTAACCTAACCTAACCTAACAGTTGCAAGCCTCTCTTCCCTCTGGATTTGTTCTTTCTTCTTCTTTGTTGGTATTTTCGTGTCACTCCATTGAATTTTATCTCCGATTTGTCACTCCTTTGTTATGTCACTCCTTTGAATTTTATCTCCGATTTGTCACTCCTTTGTTATGTCACTCCTTTGAATTTTATCTCCGATTTGTCGCTCCTTTGTTATGTCACTCCTTTGAATTTTATCTCCGATTTGTCACTCCTTTGTTATGTCACTCCTTTGAATTTTATCTCCGATTTGTCACTCCTTTGTTATGTCACTCCTTTGAATTTTATCTCCGATTTGTCACTCCTTTGTTATGTCACTCCTTCGTTATGTCACTCCTTTGAATAGGACCGGCTCATTCTGCAAGTGCAATCAAAGAACATGCCAAAATCCTAACGCCTGAATTTCAGCAGGTAACTGAATAAAATTAGAGATGAACAAATCTGTACATTGTACTTCTGTTTCATTTTCATGATGTTGGAAGATGATACCACAAAAGCTATAGTGCTTTTATTTGTAAATAATGTTTCAATAAAAGTTTCAAATAAACAAAAAAAGAACAAAAAAAAAACAATGGGGCCTCATCATTAAATGAGGTCGTTCCCACTAAGTTAGCTATAACTTAGCCCATTGCCGTGGTGCTGCACGGGAAAGATGCACCTGAGTGACGGTAACACTCTTTCTCAATCACATAAGCGGCCTTGACAGTTTTTGTCATTTTTGCCAAACTCTTTGCCACTTTTGCAAGATTTTCAGTCAACTTCATCATCAGAAATAATACATGATCTTATCTCACAGTCTTTTACAACAAGCAAACCTAAGAGTTTTATAAAATTATTACTAATTTTATATTTTGTCTATCTTTTCAAATATTCTACAACCATTTTTAATCATTGTAACCCAAAATTTAGACATTTGTACATGTTTTTGTGTTAGGAAATTTTAGTAGAGCTATTAATATCTAATTTCTTGACTATTTAGTTCGATAAGATTGGTTAGAGCTAGTTTATGCACCAAAATAGCCAAAAATTTCATTTTTGCGATTTTTTGACAATATTTACTTAATTTTTTACTATTTTTGCTGTTATTTTTTTACATTTTTGTCAGTTTTCTTGGTTCAGGCAGCAGTATGTTACAAACAGAGATTCTCAAACAAGAAATTGCCCTTAACAAAATTTTCAACTCAAGAATATGACAAAAATACGAAAAACTGATAAAATTTTGCCATTTTTGCCAATTTTTTGCCATTTTGACCACTTTCGCACCAATTTGGTGCGATGGCATAGAAAAATTTGGATTCTGCGCCCCAAAATTAGTCTAGATCACTCGTCAAAACCTCTGCACCCAGAAATTTATACGAACTCTAGGCCAGATCCTGTACTATTAATAAGTTTTCAGAGAATTCTCCGATCCCCTACAAGAAGAAATGGGAGTGTAGTATAAAAGAAACTTCTGCGATTCCCTACACGATACCAGCTACCCAAGAGTGAGAAATCCGTTGCTGCCACCTAACCAGAACCCCCGTCAACCTCCACCCAACCAGGGCCATAGACTGAGGTTTAACATATGTACCAAAATGGAGTGTTAAAGCCCTTTGATTATTTTTTCATATGCATCGGTGGTGCATTGGTTTGCATCGCTGACTACGAATCCCTGTAATCGAGGACCGGTGATGGCAGGCAGCGCCCAGCAAAATCCTGCTGTTCATCCTTCCACATAATAAAATTGGTTGGTAGATAAATTGGTACCCTGGGTAAAGACGCTGGGTGCTGATCGGTCAGTTGTGATTTCTGAACACCTCTCCGTGGAGTGGCGTGGTTCAGCTGGCATGTTAAACTGTAGATCTAAGGTGAAGTGACAAGCTTGCTCTTTGTCAGAAGGAACAATTCGGGGGAAGCATAAACCAAGGTAACCAAGCTAATACAAATATGCGTTTTTAAATATGATATATTTTTTTTAATTTCATACATTTAACCTACACCATAATAATATTCCGGAACTAACTTATTTTCTTGGAGTGGGCAGAGAGTAATGATTTGTAATAAATTTAAGGCAACGAGAGAAGTGTTTGTAATGAACAATGTTAATGTAGATTTTTACAAGCATTTCTAATTCTAATTAGTATTAGGAATTTTATAACAAAATTCATTTCTTCTTTTTAACTAAATTTCTATTATCTTTCAAACGAAGAAGGATGAATTCATAAATCGTGGTCAAAAATAAGTCTTTTTTTCTTAAAACCAGAATAAATTTTTGTTGCAGAAATGGTACTTATGAATTTGTTGAAAATTATTCAAATAAATTTGAATAGGTTATCTTCCTTTATATATACCTGTGGTTAAACCTTTGGTTCGCTTCCGCCCGAATTGTGCGAAGGTCAAATTTTTCACTCCACCTTAGACCTACAGTTTAACGTGGAATCCGAACCACGCCCCACCAGCAGCCCAGCGTCTTAACCACTAGGCCACCCAGGGTTTCCGTTATCGTGCAAAAGAAGGACGTCTTCCAGTTTTCTCTCCGGTTGAACTCGCTTTACACGTAGTTGGAGTCTCTGTAGGGTAGCGATATATGCCTCTGAGTTGATTGTTTGTCCTCTCTTCATAATGTCCACCAGAATCACCCCTTTCTTGTCCCAGAAGATGGTGGCCACAACCTTTCCTGGAGAAGGAGCCATTTTGAATCTTTTCTTGCGTGGGGAGTCTGCGTGATGCCACTCGATGGATTGGGGTTTTGTTTCAGGTTCAAAGTGGTGAACCCAAGTCTCATCCCCAGTCACAATTCGTGAAAGCATGTCATCCCTTTCTGTCTCGTATCAAACCAACGACTCAGAAGCAATTTCTTTCCTTTGGGCTTTGTGATCTTCAGTCAGTTCGCGAGGAACAAACCATGAACACACTTTTGAGTATCCCAGTTGCTGAATTATCGTATTCACACTTCCTTCACTAATTCCTAGCTCCAGTGATAGCTCCTTGTATGTGACGCGCCGATTTGATCGAATGATACTGTTAGCACGTTGCACAGTGTGAGATGTCACAGCCGATGCTGGGCGACAGCTGGTTGGCTCATCATCGAGGCTGGTGGTTCTCCCTCTCTCCGATGATCTCATATGTTTAGACCAGCGTCCAACAGCAGCATCTCCGTAAACGTTTTTTAGACGTTCGTGAATATTTCCAACTGTTTCCTTCTCTGCGGTTAAGAACTCGATAACAGCTCTCTGTTTACGACGCACATCACTGTCAGACGCCATTTTCGAAACTGCGTTAACCATCGGTTTTATACAAGGGCGTTTAAAAGCTGTTTTATACAAGGAGGGGAGGTTCAAACTGGAAAAATCCGGTTATGTGAAGTGCAGAAAGTTCAAACTTACGGCCCGTGAGACATTTCAGCCAGTTGGTTATTATTTAGCTAAGAAAAAAGGGTGGGGCAAAATATATTGAGTGCCCTTAGTATATCTGCAAAGACCCAATCTTTCCATTGGGCTTTTTCCTAAGTTTTGTGTATTAATTTCTACTCATTAAACTCCTTATCTTTACATACTTCACACAGTTTAGATACTCCTGATTTTTGGATTCATTAAACATATACTTTCAGTTTTCAAAGGTAATTATATTTTGTTTCATTTGTCCTTTTATCTCTGAAGTTAATTTCTTTTTTCGATTACAAAAATGTTCAAGAAAATGGGAAGATGGAAGGAAACCCTTTGTACTGTAATTAACCTCTATTAATCGAGCAGCAAATTTAAGCGACATTCAGTCTGGAAAGTAATTAGATAGAGCTCGTTCCCTGCGTCCAGATTATGTAGCGATCCGTGGATCGCATCCACGTAAACTTGAAGATCCAGTAGTATAGAAGCGGAAATGTCGAGTGGTAGTTTGGGGGAGGTAGCGGTGCCAGTGCCAAAGCGGGATGTGGAGAAGGTCGAGTGCTAGTGCCAAAGAGGGGTAAGGAGAGTGCCAGTGCCAACGGGGGAGGTGAATGCTAAAAAACAAAAACTAAACTTACCAAGAACGCACAGTTCTGGCAGCAGGCTGACCCAAGAATACACACGTTCACCTAACCTAACCTAGAGCGTTCACCCTCGACAATAATAATAATAATAAATATAATACTAATAATAGGGTGACGTCATACTGTGAAATGTAGCGGTCACCATTTGAATAGACAAAAATAATTTAAAGTTATAAAGTATAGGGACCACCTCCAGCAGCATGGAGACACAATATAAATATGAACTATAGGTTCCTCCCCCTCACTTTTAAAAAGTTTATTATATATTTTAAATGTACTGTATATAAAAAATTCGAAACTTAAATTCAACACAACTCTAAACACTGAAATTTCTAAAACAAACTGATTGAAGCAGCTAGTGCACGTTTGAATCGACTGAAACGTTCAGCCTAAACAGCCAATCTGGCTGTTCACTTGTAACCAGGTCACACACACACACACACACACAACCATTCAAAGGTTGAGAGAGAACGGAACGCGCAGCCTAATAACGTAAAATAATTTATTTAAATTTTTTTATGCAAGAAGGAGGGGCGAAGGGCAATGCTAGCAAAAGCGCCCACACCACATAGAAGAAGATAGACAAATTCAAGGTCCAGAGTTTTCGAGATGCCGGGATAACACCGGTCTGCATGAAAATCGATTTCTTTATTTTGAGTTGTGATTCTGAAGCAGTTCGCTTCGCTGAATTGAAAAATGAAACCAGGTTTTTTCTATCACCCACAGTTTTAAAGTTATTAGCAAAACAATTTTGGGGGGTTTTGTAATTTTTTACCTTTTTTATCTTTAATTAATTTCGTTTTTTCATATTTTTCAGATAGATAATTCTAACATTACGTCTTAAAAATTTTAATAATGGCTTCTAGAGGATGTACCATAGTCCAGACATATTTTGTTAATTTGTGGTCGGTATGTTGTTGTAAAACAAAGGACAAATGTAACGACCTTCATTAAGAGAGCTATCATGCTTATTTTGGAATTAAATTAGGAGATCAAGACAAAAGTTGGGCTCCACACAAGGTTTGTCTTACGTGTGTTGCGGCACTAAGGAATTGGAGCAAAGGTTAAAAGAAAAATTTGCCATTTGGGATCCCTATGGTATGGCGTGAGCCTAGAAACCATACTGACGACTGCTACTTCTGTTCTTGCAATGTTAAAGGTTATAATGCAAAGAATAAAGAGAGCCTTCAATACCCAAGTCTTCCATCTGCAATAAGGCCGGTACCCCATGGTCCAGAAGTTCCTATTCCCCGCCCACCCGAGAGTCTGGATCAATACAATTCAGATTCTGATTCAGCTCCAAATCCAGACAATGATGATGTTTATGAACAGCCAACAGCTGACCGAGATCCTCCTAAGCCATTAACCCAAGCCGAACTAAATGACTTAGTCAGGGATTTGGATCTGCCTAAGGACTCTGCAGAACTTTTGGGGTCTAGATTGCAGGAGAACAATTTATTGGCATCCGACACATACTTCGCTTGGTACAAGTAAAGAAGGTAAATATTATTTTGTTCTTTCAGTTATTTTTTTATTCTTTCATAAACAAGCAATATGCTTGTCCAAGAGCTAGGAGCTATTTAATTCTGCTTTAATTAGGTTTTACTCTATCACCTAAAGATTTCGTGCTACAAGGGGTGTTGTAATACCTCATCTATCCCCAAATGTTAACCACCCATTGATGGGAGGGGAGAGAGTATTTTGCTGGGAACGGGACTGGTTGTTATATATATTTACCCTACATTATTATTTATGGTTTAGCATGTGCAATCCAATGTTGGTCTCGATAAGATGGTTCACATTTGGGGATAAATGGGGGATTTATGACCCCTGTAGTAAGAAAACTATATGTGATAGGGAAAAACTAACTATATTTTTAAGATCAGCGCACTCAAGTTATATAGAATCACCAACTAGTTTGTAAAAATCGATCGACAAGTTTTCAAATGTGTACTGGTGTAATCTGCCTTTGAAAGATTGAAGGTTATAGGTATCTGACTTTGAAAATAAAGCTTAACAAGTCATTAGTTAAACCTATTAGTTAAACTCTCTCTAGAATCCCATCGGTGATAACGGACATTTAAATGAAGAGCTCAGAGTTCAGAAGATTATGAAGACCAACCCCTTTACGCGGAATATTTTTGTACGTATATCGCCAAATATGTGCTGAGTCTACCCAGCAAAAAAGATTCAGTCGGGCTTACACTTAATATACATTTCTCGACAGGACCTGAACTTTACTGGGTTGGTGTGGACTTCAGAAGGAGACAGCAAATATACTATTATGATTCTATGGGCCTAACCCGATTTCAAGACCCCTATATCGCGAATTTCCTAAAACAAAAGCATATATCAACTGTTGTATGCAACCCTTATAAGCACCAAACCATTTACACTACTGTATGTACTGCTTGCTGTTTTTACTATATATGTATGGAGGCTTCTGTTATGAGGAATATTTGGAAAATTTTAGCAAATGTGATTCACGCCTAAATAATGAATTTGTTTGAAGTTCAATAAACTGTCTAATTCCATTTGTGTCCAGAAATCTGTGTATAATGTACAGTAGTAATAATGAGGGGGAGTTTATAATTCTTATATAAATCATAAACTCTGGAAAGTTATTAATTCTAATGTAAACTCTTGCGCCGCTATTGGGCCCTTGAGGACGAGAAATAATGAACTAACCGACGATCCAAAAGAAATATCTGATACATTGAGAGCTCAGTATGAATCAATTTTGAGTACCCCAAAAAGTGATAAAGTGATACCTGACATAAATGCATTCTTTGAAGAGGAAATGCAAGGAGAGTATACAGTATAACGGACTTTGATTTTACCCCAGAAGATGTAGCGAGAGCTATAGGACAAATGAAACCACATTCAGCTGCAGGTCCGGACAATTGGAACGCATTATTGATTAAAAACTGTAAAAATGAAATAGCTACACCTTTATACTGGATATGGAGAAGATCCCTAGACACTGGGGAAATACCGAGCATCTTGAGAAGAGCAAACATTGTCCCTATATATAAAGGAGGGGACAGATCTCAAGCAAAGAACTATAGACCAGTGTCCTTGACGTCCCACCTCATCAAAGTGTTTGAAAGAATAGTTAGAGAGAAAATTTATGATTTCCTGGAGACATGGGAAAGATTCAACGAAAATCAGCATGGATTCCGATCAGGTGGATCATGCCTATCACAACTAATAGAACACAACAACAATATCCTTGATGCATTGGAAGGCAATGACAACTACGATGTTATATACACAGATTTTGCTAAAACTTTCGACAAATGTGACTATGTTATAATAGCACATAAAATTAAATATATGGGAATAACAGGCAAAGTGAGAAAATGGATCTACAACTTCCTCAGGGAACGTCTGCAGGTCGTCAAAATTCAAGGTATATCACCATCAGAATCGGAAGTACGCAGCTCAGTATCACAAGGGACAGTACTGACCCCACCCCTGTTCATTATCATGCTAACAGACAGACAGCGGAGTAAACAGCAACAGTATAGTAACATTCTTTGCAGACGATACAAAGATCAGCAGAAAACTCAGCGATGTACATGATGTGGAGGCCTTGCAGAGGGACACGAACAAAATATACAAATGGTCAGAAGACAACAACATGTCATTTAACACCGAGAAATTTCAGCTCTTGAGATATGGTAGAAAAGAAGAACTTAAACAGACTGCATATTATGCTTCAGAGAGACAGGAAATTCAGAGAAGCACGAAAGCGATCGATCTCGGGATAATAATGGCCGATGATGCGAAATTCGAAATACAAAATCAGGTAGCGATAAATAAAGCAAAAAGAGTCGCCGGACAGGTTCAAGAGAAGGGACAGGACAATAATGATTCCCCTGCTAAAAACACTGATTATACCAAAACTTGAATACTGCTCAGTTTTGACGTCCCCATATAAAAAGGAAGAAACTAATAAACTAGAAGAAACGCAAAAGCATTTCACAGCCAAGATTGATGGCTGCAAAGAACTCAACTACTGGGAAAGACTACGTAAACTAAATCTGTACTCCCTGGAAAAAAGAAGAGAGAGGTACATCATAATCTACATATGGAAAATGATCGAAAAACTGGTACAAAACCTAAAACTAAACCCCAATTACCATTCAAATAACACTGGAAAATAGGAAAGGCAGAATGTGTAGTGTTCTCAAATTAAAGGCCCGACAAGGGACCTCCTAAACTCTGAATGAAAATAGCTTGGTTGTCAGGGGCCCAAGACTTTTCAACCAGCTTCCAAAGGACCTCAGAAACGTAACGGGGGTCAAAGTTGAAGTCTTCAAGAGAAGACTAGATGCCTGGCTCAGGACGGTACCAGCTGAGCCGGGCGTGCCTGGCTATTTACGGTGGAGATCGCAAGAAAGCAACTCGCTCCTCCACCAAGCCAGACCTAGAGGCGGGTCCACCAGCTTCACCTCCGTATGAAGAGAGACCAACGCACGAAATAACATAAGGTTCATGAGGTAAGGTACCAATAATTGTGACTTTTATATTTATGTTCTGTGCATTATTAAATTAATTTAACTTTTTAAAATATATTTGTATTTCAGTGTTTTCTAGTTAAATAAACGGATACCCGTTTTGTATTTTAAAAAAAAAACCTGCATAAAGTAAAAAATTATTAATTTCTACTACAGTGTAAAAATATATATATATATATATACATTCAACTGCAAAGAACACGCAGTATAAATAACGTAAAGAACGACGCTTGTATAGGAGATATTCAAGCGTCGTTCTTTACGTTATTTATACTGCGTGTTCTTTGCAGTTGAATGTATATAATGTTACGGCATGCGGGAGGTGCCCCCTTGGGGCATTGGTTTCTGCGAGTATGTAGAAGAATTACGGCATTTGGAAGAGTGAGGTCCATGGTGTAATGGTTATCGCGTCTGACCGGCAATCGGAAGATCCCGGGTTCGATTCCCAGGTGGTTACCTCATTTTTTCATTTGTTCCGTTCTCTCTCTCTCGTCTTGCGCGGAATATCTCCTATACAAGCGTCGTTCTTTACGTTATATAATATATATATATATACAGGGCGTCCCAAAAAAATGTATACACACTTTAAATACTATAAAGGCAGTGTTTATTAAAATACATTTCATTTTCAAAATGTAATAGAATCTACAGAATTATTAATTGTTTTGTCAACGCCTGTTTTCAAACTGACGTCCGTTCTGGTCCAGGCACTGCTGATAACGCGAAGCAATGGAATCGCAAACATCACGAAACATTTCGTTGGTATTGTGTGCATTCTCGTTCAATGGCTGCTCTCAATTCAGCGACTGTTGCAGGTTTTATAGCGTAGACTTTGTCTTTTAAGTATCCCCATAAAAAAAAGTCTAGTGGTGTGAGGTCTGGTGAACGCGGAGGGTATTCTATAAAACCCCTTCGTCCAATCCACATCCACATCGTGCCAAGTACCACTCGCAATACTCCACTCTTCGGTCCGGATCATCTTCATTAATAGCATGGACTAATCTTGGAATGTAACTTTTCCATTGACAGCGCTTCAAAATGCGTTCGACAGACGATTCTGAAATTCCTACCTCACGACTCGCTTGCCGCACAGATTTCTTGGACTTTGGTGATACGTTTCCAGTACTCTTTCTGCTTTGTTGGGCTTGTCGATGTCCGTGGTCTTCCGGAACGCTTCTTGTGGACATTCTGAACAGTTTCATCGGCTTCAAACTTATCTCTAATTCGAGTGATGGTAAGTCGCGTTGGTGGATCTGTTTGAAACTCCCTCCTAAACTGTCTTTGCACTTCAACTGCGTTTTCACACTTCCAGTAGCATTTTAGAATGAATTTCCTTTGTTCAAAGCTTAGTCTGACTGCCATTATTAATTCTAATGGGTTTAACTTGGAAAGAAAGAAACATCAATTGAGCTATCAGCTGTTAAAGTGTGTATACATTTTTTGGGACGCCCTGTATATATATATATGATGAATAAAACCACGAAGGAAAGGAAACACAGAATGGTGCTCAAGCGCTTTTGTCTAATGACATCCTCAGGAACACTGAAGTACATAAAGAGTTACAGCCTATATATAGGTTACAAAATATATATATATATATTATATATATATATATATATATATATATATACAATAAACGGAGAAATAAAAAAAAATTAAAGGATTGTGGGAGGAGCATACAAATTTGCAAGGAAAAACTGCCGATTTTAGCACTTTGCCCGAATCCAACACAAGATCAAATGAATTGTTTCCAACCAATGTTATAGTTGATTAAAAAAAATAATAAATAAAAAAATAAAAATAAAACTTGTAAGAGGAGCATACATATTTATACTGGAAATCTGCCCAGGTTTTAGCATCTGCCCTTCGTGTCTAAGTCCGATATATATAAAAATAAATTGAAAAATAAAAGTTATTAGAGAAGCAAACAAGTTTACGAAAGGTTTAGCACTCTACCCTTCCTGTCTAAATCCGTTCTGAACGAATTCAAAACAACGGGATCGAGTTGAAAAAGACCTTTGCTTATGTTGAAGTTATTTGTAAGTTGGATAATGGCAGACTCAAGAATATTTCTATTAACAATGTTGCTGGAGTGACACAAAATTGAAGCATTATTCCAATCAATACAGTGGGATAACTCTGACAAATGGACAAAAAGGGCACTGGACGACTGTCCCGTTCTAACGGAATATTGATGCTGTTTTACACGTGTGTGAAAATCCTTTCCCGTCTGACCTACAGTATAAAAGGAATCACATTGTTTACAACCAATTTTATAGATAATGCCTGAATTATTGGTAGGGCTATTTTTTACTATGATATTTTTCACAATATTGTTATATGAAAATACTACATTAATATCCAAAAGTTTAAGTACATTAGCAATGCCTAAAAAGCCCGGGAAAAATGGAAGTACTAAAATATTCTTTGACAAAGTACGAGTGTTATTATTCACACGATAGAAGGTTCGTTTTGCCTTGTTGAGACAAGATTCCATAAACGCAGGTGGGTAACACAGATCACTTCCAATACCGTTGAATTTTTTCAATTCGGCATCGCTGTATACCGGACTGGCGATCCTAAGGGCGCGGATAAAACATTGAAGAAAAAATGGCTTTCTTAGTGGGGGTGTCATGTCCCGAGTAAAAGTGTACGTAGGGCAAATTGTTTGTTTTTTTCCGATAGATACTAAACTTAAAACCTGGGCTTTCCCTATGTACACGCACATCCAAAAACGAGGTTGAGTTGGCTTGTTCCACTTCTAAAGTAAACTTAATGGAGGGGACTTGATCATTTAACTGAAGGAGGAAGTCATCCAGGTCACGGTTCATGGGCCAGATACACAAAATATCGTCGACGTACCGCAACCATCGGATGCCAATCCCCAGGATTCTCAGAATATAAGTAATTTCGAAAAACTCCATATAAATATTGGAGAGGAGGGGCGACAAGGGGTTGCCCATGGGCATCCCAACGGTATTGGAAATGATCTGTGTTACCCATCTGCGTTTATGGAATCTTGTCTCAACAAGGCAAAACGAACCTTCTATCGTGTGAATAATAACACTCGTACTTTGTCAAAGAATATTTTAGTACTTCCATTTTTCCCGGGCTTTTTAGGCATTGCCAATGTACTTAAACTTTTGGATATTAATGTAGTAGTTTCATATAACAATATTGTGAAAAATATCATAGTAAAAAATAGCCCTACCAATAATTCAGGCATTATCTATAAAATTGGTTTTAACAATGTGATTCCTTTTACATAGGTCAGACGGGAAAGGATTTTCACACACGTGTAAAACAGCATCAACATTCCATTAGAATGGGACAGTCGTCCAGTGCCCTTTTTGTCCATTTGTCAGAGTTATCCCACTGTATTGATTGGAATAATGCTTCAGTTTTGTTTCACTCTAGCAACTTTGTTAATAGAAATATTCTTGAGTCTGCCATTATCCAACTTACAAATAACTTCAACATAAGCAAAGTCTTTCTCAATTCGATCCCGTTGTTTTGAATTCGTTCAGAACGGATTTAGACAAGAAGGGTAGAGTGCTAAACCTTTGGTAAACTTGTTTGTTTCTCTAATAACTTTTATTTTTCAATTTATTTTTATATATATCGGACTTAGACAAGAAGGGCAGAGTGCTAAAACCTGGGCAGATTTCCAGTATAAATTTATATGCTCCTCTTACAAGTTTTATTTTTATTTTTCAATTTATTATTTTTTTAATTAACTATAATATTGGTTGGAAACAATTCATTTGATCTTGTGTTCGATTCGGGCAAAGTGCTAAAATCGGTAGTTTTTCCTTACAAATTGTATGCTCCTCCCACAATCCTTTATTTTTTTTATTTTTTTTATTTCTCCGTTATTATATATATATATATATATATATATATATATATATAGATATATATATATCTTTTTTTGTAACGTATATATAGGCGTAACTCTTATGTACTTCAGTGTTCCTGAGGATGTCATTAGACGACGAAAGCGCTTGAGCACCATTCTGTGTTTCCTTTCTCGTGGTTTTATTCATCATAAATATTTTCACGTGTTACTTCGTGAAATAATTTTCATATATAAATAAATAATATATATATATATACAGGGCGTCCCAAAAAAATGTATACACACTTTAAATAATTATAAAGGCAGTGTTTATTAAAATACATTTCATTTTCAAAATGTATAGAATCTACAGACATTATTTAATTGTTTTGTCAACGCCTGTTTTCAAACTGACGTCCGTTCTGGTCCAGGCACTGCTGATAACGCGAAGCAATGGAATCGCAAACATCACGAAACATTTCGTTTGGTATTGTGTGCATTCTCGTTCAATGGCTGATCTCAATTCAGCGACTGTTGCAGGTTTTATAGCGTAGACTTTGTCTTTTAAGTATCCCCATAAAAAAAAGTCTAGTGGTGTGAGGTCTGGTGAACGCGGAGGGTATTCTACGAAACCCCTTCGTCCAATCCACATCCACATCGTGCCAAGTACCACTCGCAATACTCCACTCTTCGGTCCGGATCATCCTTCATTAATAACATGGACATATTGGAATGTAACTTTTCCATTGACAGCGCTTCAAAAGCGTTGGACAGACGATTCTGAAATTCCTACCTCACGACTCGCTTGCCGCACAGATTTTCTTGGACTTGGTGAACGTTTCCAGTACTCTTTCTTGCTTTGGGGCTTGTCGATGTCGTGGTCTTCCGGAACGCTTCTTGTGGACATTCTGAACAGTTCCATCGGCTTCAAACTTATCTCTAATTCGAGTGATGGTAAGTCGCGTTGGTGGATCTGTTGAAACTCCCTCCTAAACTGTCTTTGCACTTCAACGCGTTTTCCACACTTCCAGTAGCATTTTAGAATGAATTCCTTTGTTCAAAGCTTAGTCTGACTGCCATTATTAATTCTAATGGGTTTAACTTGGAAAGAAGAAACATCAATTGAGCTATCAGCTGTTAAAGTGTGTATACATTTTTTTGTGACGCCCTGTATATATATATAAGATATATATATATATATATATATATATATATATATATATATATATATATATATATAAACTGCAAACACGCAGTATAATTAACGTAAAGAACGACGCTTTTATAGTTGAATATTCCGCGCAAGATGAGAGCGAGAGAACGAAACAATGAAAAAAAATGAAGGTTACCTCATGTTTTCATTTGTTTCGTTCTCTCGCTCTCACTTGCGCGGAATATTCTCCTATACAACGTCGTTCTTTACGTTAATTATACTACGTTTTGCAGTTTAAATGTATATAATGTACGGCATGCGGGAGGTGCCCCTTGGGGCATTGGTTTCTGCGCGTATGTAGAGGAATTACGGCATTTGATTGAGTGAGGCCCGTGGTGTAATGGTTACCATATCTGACCGGCAATCGGAAGATCCGGGTTCGATTCCCGGGTGGTTACCTAATTTTTACATTTGTTTCGTTCTCTCGCTCTCATCTTGCGCGGAATATTCTCCTATACAAGCGTCGTTCTTTACGATATATATATATATATATATATAAATAAATGCTCAGTGATATATAACCAACTTCAAATACCAAACAAAATATGGCTACATACATAAAGCTAAACACTTAGTGAGTTCTAATATATACACTGTATATAAATAAAAAATACTCAATGATATATATATATATATATATATATATCACATTAATTCGATAAAATATAAAAACACTGTAACCAAACAAAAACACGCCAACACACAAACACCCACACACACACACACACACACACACACATATATATATATATATAGCTTAACTAATCTTTGCTTAACTCATCTTTTAGAATTTTTTCAAAGCGTGGTTGACGTTTACGATACTCATCGGGCGGTTGATGTAGTGTATTTAGATTTTCAAAAAGCGTTTGACACCGTATCGCACAAAAGACATTGAGAAAACTAACGCTCATGGAATCAGGGGTGTAGTAATAAATTGGATAGAAGAGTGGTTGCGAGGTCGGAAACAGAGGGTGGTCGTTGATGGAGCGGAGTCGTGTTGGGCTAATGTAGCGAGTGGTGTTCCTCAGGGTTCTGTATTGTGCCCCTTGCTTTTTCTTATATATATTAACGATTTAGATGTCGGCCTAGTCAGTACAGTTTCAAAGTTTGCGGATGACACGAAGCTGGGTGATAGGGCGATTAATGACGAAGATAGAGGTAAAATCCAGAATGATCTGAATAAAATCGTTGATTGGTCAGTCACATGGCAAATGAGATTTAACGTCGATAAATGCAAAATTTTACATATAGGTTCGCGTAACGGTAATTTTGCGTATAGTATGTCAGGGAAAGAGTTGATAAGCGTAGAGCAGGAAAAAGATTTAGGAGTTATAGTCACTGGTGATTTAAAAGTAGCGAAACAAAGTACAGCAGCGGTCAATAAATTGAACAAAGTGTTAGGTTTTATAGCTCCGAATTTTCAGTACAAATCGCGCGATATTATAGTTCCTCGTTATAAATCATTAGTTAGACCCCATTTGGAGTACGCGATCCAATTTTGGAATCCGCATATGCGCAAAGATATAGACAAAATCGAAAGAGTTCAAAGACGAGCAACTAAGATGATTTCGTCGCTTAGGTCAAAGTCGTACGAGGATAGCTTAAGGAGTTAAAATTGACTACACTCGAGACTAAGAGGCTAAGGGGTGATCCAATCCAGGTTTTCAAAATTATGAATGGGTTCGATAACGTAGACAGAGATAGGTTTTTCGAAATAGCTCCATATAATAGGACTAGAAATAACGGGTGTAAATTGACAAGTAGAAGGTTCGAGACAGCAGTTGCCAAAAACTTTTTTACGCATAGAATAGTAAATAGCTAGAATAGTTTGCCGGTAGTAGTAATTAGTAGCACGTCTATAAACATGTTTAAAAATCGATTAGACGCACATGTTGATAGATTGGGTATAGTTTAAGGTAGTAAAATTAAGGGTTGGATAAGATAGATTTTGATTCTTTTTTCATTAAAGATCACAATAACCAGACTAGAGGTCATAGTATTTAATTATTTAAGCCAAGATGTAGAACAAATTTAAGAAAACAGTTTTACAAGTGTTGTGGGATATAGGGAAGCAGCTTCTTGGGTTAAGGGATACTCTCTGTCCTTACTCACCCCATTTAAAGAGATTCCTCTGCCGAGCGGTGCCCCCCATAGTACTGTGAGTTATTAAAAAACTCATGATCTTCACTTGCCCCACAAACACCTTTTAAATGGGAGACCCATAATGGGTGCGCACACATTTCTACATTACTGTACAGTCTTTACAGCCACACCTACACTTTTCCTCCTAAGTATATATATTGTAATGTATATGGTTGTAAATTGTGACTTGGTCCGCAATTGATATAGACCGTGACTTATTTTTGGTTGGCAAGGTACTGGTATTGATGGATACCGTAATGAAATTGACTGGATTCTTTGGATCTGATATATTTCCATGTCGGTTATAAATAGATATAGAATGTAACATATTTGTGGATAGTAGTCTATTATGACTTGATCCTCTGGATCGAGAGATTCTATCTTTAGTTTTAAATTGATAATTAATTAGTTTTAAATTGATAATTATTTGAAAATAAAAACCCACTCTAATAGACAGTTTATTTCCACAACAGTTTCGACGCCCACTGGCATCCTCCTCGGGTGGATTCGTTTTTCTGTATCCACCCGAGGAGGATGCCAGTGGGCGTCGAAACTGTTGTGGAAATAAGCTTTGTCTATTAGAGTGGGTTTTTATTTTCATATTTTGACCTTCACGTAGAAAAAAGTGAAGTTTTTTGCATTTATGACAATTATTTATTTTTGTAAAAATTGGTTGTTGCCAATGTACAGGCAGTTTTTACATAGTGAAGCCACCTCGATGGGCCGAAGTGGCCCCTGGTGTGCCCACTATAAAAATTTCATATGTTCTTATGTTCTTTGTGGTTCGGAACCCACGTAAAATTGTAGGTCCCCTCCGCCACCACGGAGGACATGCACAATGCACAATTACGAACACAGTTAGGTAGACCAGCCATGAGTGGATCCTAGGGTCTTGTTGGTCTGAAACATTATAACATTATATGTAATTAAACGTAAAAAACTTGCACGGCTTTGTAGTTCAGCATGCAAGATGATGTCTCGATTACGCGCTTGTCATGCGTCGCTCCTGCCCTCTCCGATCTGATGTCGCACCCTGGAGTCTGCAATGAATTTAAAACATTTCACCAATTTTTTAACATATACGAGTTATATATATTATATATATATATATATATATATATACACATATATATATATATACAGGTCGTCCGATAAGTGAGTGGCGATTCTATGTCAGTTAGCATAGTGTACTAATATCTTTGATATCTAATAAATGTCTATGCTTTTTTCAATTAAGCTAGCTTCACATGAAATCCAAATTTTTAATTTTTGCAGTAATTCATGTTTATTCCTGTTTGTTCTGGTTTTTCATTGTTTTATTTTTATTATTTCTAATTATTGGCGTTGCAATGGCTGAGGTAGACGCACGTGTTGATGAAATTTGTGATCAAAGTCCCTACACATATGAAGCACGGATATTAGCAGCAACATGGTGACATGAATCTGGAAAAACCAAGCATTGCGTGAAGGTAGTACGCGAAAGGTTTGAACAAAGATTTAATGATGTGCCGCCAAAGGGCGAAATTATTAGAAAATGGGAACACAAATTATTCACAACTGGGATGATAATTGATAAAAAACGCCGTGGTCGCCCCAAAGCAACACTGCATGATTTGATGAAAAAAGACTTCCATTTTAAAGCTTTCCGCCCAACCTATGTTCAGTTTTTATCGCCACAAGATAAAATTGTCAGAGTTAATGCTTGTCAACAAATTCTTGAAGCTTTTCCAAGTAAAGCCGAGAGAGATCGTACGTTCTTCAGTGATGAATGTGCACTTTATGGCGATGGGAAAGGCAAATTTTCGTTTTTTGGGTCGAAAGAAAATCCTCATTATTATGATCAAGTAAAACAGTATCCCCCTCGAATCATGATATGGTGTGTAATATCAGCGCATTGTTTAATTGGTCCATTTGTGTGCACTGGTCGAATTACTTCAGGAAGTTATATCGACATGTTGGAGAACAGATTTCTACCCGCTTTAAGAAATACGAATATTCGCAAGATGGTGCTCCAGGACACACCGCTTTCGCTGCGCGTGAGTTCCTAGACAGAAATTTTCCTGACAGATGGATCGGAAAGTATAGTCCTGTACCTGGCCTCCGCGGAGTCCGGACTTGACTACCCCGGATAATACCCTCTGGGGAATCCTCAAGATGCAGATTAATGGCCGTGAAAATCAAAGTGAATCTGATCTGACAAAAATCGCAGAAGTTGTGTTAAGTGACATCAATGAGGATAAAGAACTTTTACAAAAAATGTCAGACAGGACATGGAGACGCATACAGCTTGCTCTTCGTGTAAATGGCGATCAGGTTGATCCCTATGACAATTAATTATCGAAATAATTGTAAGTTTACTCATAATAAAATTCCTTCTAATAAAATTATTATTATCCTTTATCTTTTATTTATAAATTGTTCCCGAATCGCCACTCACTTATCGGACGACCTGTATATATATATATGTATATATATATATATATATATATATATATATATATATATATATATATATATATATATAATATATATAGATTTTAACTGCAAACAACACACAGTATAATTAATGTAAAGAACGACGCTTGTATAGAAGAACGTTCCGTTCTTGTGCGGAACGTTCTTCTATACAAGCGTCGTTCTTTACATTAATATATATATATATATATATATATATATATGCTAAATAAATATTTGATTTTGATTTTGTTTCAGCAAAACGTACTACTGCTGGAGATAGAACGGAATTTAACACAAAGCTTCTAGGTATTATTTTACAAGATATTCTAAGCTCATTCAGTAACAGTTTGTAAACAGAACTTCTATTGTATGTTTTTGTAATTGTTTAATGCTCCTAACTAAATGAAATTTAATATTTTTTGGTGAAATTTCCTAATTGTTAATTTTCTCTCTTTTTCCAGATAAAGGCATAAAATTTTACATTGGTTAAGCAATAGCTAAAATATCCATTGCAACTCAACACCGGGTGGTATTATTGCACGAGCAGGGTCAATCTCAATCAGAAATATCGCGACAAACTGGGGTATCAAGATGTGGTATTGAAGCAATTTTGAAGAAACAGCGCGAAACAGGCAAATTTGAAGATCGAAAACGCAGTAGAAGGCTAAGGAAACTTTTTAGAAACGATGAGAGACAACTTAAGCTAACATCTCTCAGAAATAGACGAAAATCCAGTGCAGAACTTTCGGCAGAATTTACCTAGACTTCAGGATTAGAAGTCCACTCATCGACTTTGAGGAAGTCACTCATCAGAAATGGTCTTAATGGTCGAGTGGCAATCAAAAAGTCATTTTTCAGGAAAGGAAACAAGTCAAAAAGGCTCAAATATGCTCAAAAGCACAAGAATTGGAATGCTGATCAGTGGAAAAGGGTTCTCTAGAGTGACGAGTCAAAATTTTAAATTTTTGGCACAAAGAGAAGACACTATGTGAGAAGAAGAAACGGAGAACAATTCAAGGAAATGTGTTTGCAGCCAATAACTAAGCATGGTGGAGGATGAATCCATGTTTGCGGCTGCATTTCAGCAAATGGTGTTGTGGGATCTTATCAAAATTGATGGAATACTGAATGCAGAAAGATACAGACAGATCCTAATTCATTATGCTGTACCATCAGGTCGGAGATTAATTGGGGAAAATTTTATTTTTCAGGACGACAATGACCCTAAGCATACTGTCAATGTAGTCAAAACCTATTTGGAAAATAAAAAAGAACGTGGAGACTCGCGACTGATGGAGTGGCCGCCCCAGAGCCCTGATTTAAATATTATTAAGGCTGTTTAGGATTATTTAGACAGAAAGACGTAAGAAAAGCAGCGAAAATCGAGAGAAGAGCTATGGCAGGTCTTTTTAGATGCATGGAACAACATTCCAGCGGATTTCTTACAAAAGTTCCAAGATAGCATTCCAAATCGAATCGAAGCAGTTTTGCAGGAAAAGGGCGGTCATACAAAATACTGACTTTCAACAATTGTATGAAACATTTCAGTACTTATGGTGATGATTCTCTAATAAATGATAAATCTTGAAGCTAACACGTGTACTTTAACCTTTGAAATTGAGAAAATTTATCAATACAAAATTTTTTTCACACCTGCCTAAGACTTTTGCACAGTAGTATATATATATATTATATATATATATATATTTATATATATATATATATATATATATATATATATATATATATATACACTTTACAATATCGAAAATTCCTATGAACATTCCTTCATACGGTAAATATTTTCCAGAAATTTTACTTTCAGCTTCGAGTATTATAACTTCACTTCTAATCACGAACAAAAATCTGATATAAAGGTTTCCTCAAACCCTGTTATAGGCTAAGTTCAGATAGATGAGATGAGGAAAATTTATATTTTGGTACAAAATATACAATACAGAAAATCTAATCATCAGGAAGTTCATTAACATGTAAATAACTTGACTAACACCGAGCTGCTGCTGAGAACATTTATCTAACTCTGAGTCCGAATGTAAGAAAATATAATTTTGAGGGGATATCTTTAGACTGTAGTTAGAAATGAATTAACTTCATTTCACAATGATAATATAAATCCTACACCACGGTGTATTCAGTATGAATGTGGCATTCGTGCATTAAGAAAGGTGTATCTTTAGTGAGGTTGTGTGTGTGTGTGTGTGTGTGTTTGAGAAGTATTTCATACATGTTTAATTTTATTGAAATTTTGATGGCTTATAACACTGGCCAACAAAATGAAACCTTTTTTTCTCATCACAAACATGATCACACTTTTCTTAATGCATATTTCGCGCTGATTCCGAATCTGGTTTTATTGTTTTTCTAGCACGTATAGTTATATAGATACACTGGTTTTGATATTTTTAAGTTTTTGATATTGCTATAAGAAAATTTATGGATGTATAGATCACACTTAGGAATGCTAAACAACAAATACATCATATCCCTTATTCAATGTACTTATAAATAAAGAATATATACATTATTTTATTAAAAGCGCTGTGAGTGTGATTTCCTTTTGTAAATTTGGCCTGGATTGTCACGATACAGCATCCAACAATGGTCCGCCATCATGCTTTCATTCCAATATCCTTGGTAGCGCTTCTCCATCATTTGAATATCTTGATGGAAGCGCTCTCCTTGCTCGTCACTCACTGCACCAAGGTTTTCAGGAAAGAAATCTAAGTGGGAATGCAGGAAGTGAATTTTTAACGACATTCGACACTCCATTTCTTTGAAGGCATCAAGGAGGTTCTTGACTCCATCCTTATACGCAGGTGACTTGTTGCTTCCAAGAAAGTTTTCACATATCCATTTGAACGCCAGCCAAGCCTTCAATTCCAGCGGACTTAGGACTTTTTCAAATTCAGTGTCATTCAAAACCTCCCTTATTTGTGGCCCAACAAAAATTCCTTCCTTCAATTTTGCTGCAGTAACCTTCGGAAATTTCCTTGAAAGGTATTGAAACCCTTCAGAATTGACTTTACCCATTGCTTTAACAAAATTCTTCATTAAACCAAGTTTAATGTGAAGAGGTGGTAGATAGATCTTTTGGGGATCCACTAAAGGGACAGACTGGACATTGCTTATCCCTGGAACATATGTATACCTAAGTGGCCAGTCACTTTTGGTGTAATGTTCTATAGTGGCGCGACTGTCCCACAGGCAAAGGAAACAACAAAATTTTGTGAATCCTGACTGCATACCCATAAGCATTCCTATAACTTTTAGATCTCCACAAACATTCCAGTGATGACTGTCGTATTTGATTGCCTTAAGTAGTATATCCATATTGTCATATGTCTCTTTTAGATGGACGGAATGGGCAATGGGGATGGATGGCATTATATTACCATTATGCAAAAGAACTGCTTTCAGGCTTCTCTGCGACGAATCAATAAAGAGGCGCCACTCAGATGCCACATACGTCTGAGATATGGCTGTAAATAGTCCATTGATGTCATGGCAATAACAGAGAGGGCCGTCTACTGAAAAGAATGCTGTTAATTCAAAATTCCGCTTTTGGTAGTAACTAATACGAACATTGTTCTCAAGTAAATTGTTCTCCTTTAGTCTTGAGGCGAGAAGCTCTGATTTCTCTTTAGACAGCGATAAGTCTCTAACAAGGTCATTCAACTGTCCTTGGGTTAACTTTTAGGCTCTAAATGTCTACCTTCAAAAGTTACTCTGGTTCTGTAGATGGTCCGGAAACGCCAGTTGCACCTTCATCACTTTCCATGTCATCTATGATAGAATCTAGCCTATCACTTGGGGGAATTGGAATGGGCAATGTTTCATCATGTTTTACTGGTCTACGTGCTGAATCCAAGTTTGGATATACAATCTGGTGTTTGTTCTTGGCAGAAAACCCCATTAAGTTCACACTACAAAAATAACAGTCTTCATGATGATCTCTCGGCTCCCTCCATATCATGGGTATGGCAAATGGCATTGAAGCTTTTTTTTTTGTTAAGCCAATCACGTAATCCATTTGAACAGCCAGAACAGATTTGATGTGGCGCCCATGGTTTATCTTGGTCACCTAGATGCAACCAAAGTATAGCTTGTATATTTTCTTAAAGTCGGTTGTAATACTTCGTCGCTGTGTTTTAGTTGTCAACTGGCCGCATACGAAACAGAACTTGTCGGGGTCATTCTTACATTGTCGAGGCATGTTGACTGACCTGAGCAAACTATAAATTCAAAAAAAATGTACACCAACTTGACACAACAAGTTCTTGGACTGGACTGATCTTTTGACACACAAAGCACGGCGTTGTTGCCTGAATCACAATGCTGCTAGACGTAAAAGCTCACACCTGAAATACATAAGATGTATAATTAAGATAATTGAAATAAATAAGATGAATAAACTAAAAAAACACAATAAAATAAACACAATCAAATGTTGGAATATTAGTATTTTGCCTATTTAAAATGGTTAAATCTGTGTAGTTATATATATGCCTTCATCTTGAAAACTATACGTGCTAGAAAACATCTGAATGCAGTTTTGGAATCAGCGTGAAAAATGCTATCCAGCCACCACAAATTTTACTCTGATGAAAAATCTTTGTTGACCAGTGTAATTAGCAAAGCAGCTATTTTGTAAACTTATTGTATTATAGGCTACACAACATTATGTATTTGTAGTGTTTTGATTATTATTTTGATCGGTAGTAACCTGTATGGAATTTATTTGTCCTTATGTTCATATATAAATTCTGACAATATGATTTTGGGGATGTACTGTGCTCTCGCACTAGTCCATGAAAAACTGTCCTAAATGCTACAGCCGGTAATAATGCAACAGAGATGTGTGAAAAGTGAATGAATTTGCGTTTTACATGCATCCGGCGATAGGTTGTCCGCATTGAAAAGTTTTTCGAAGAATTTTCATCACATGATATAGCCACACACGTGGATGAGTTTAGGGGAAAACAGAAAGAATCGCGAAAATAGGCTGTTAAAATATCATTCATATATTAGCATTATAAAAACTAGATGGTTCTACGAGCGTGAAGTATGTGAACTTTTATTTGGGGCTCCTGTTTGTTCATGTATTTTAGGCCGCTACAAACGTGTCGTGTGTTTGTCGGGGTTAGCTCTGTTGTGCGGTTTTTGGGAGTTTAGGCTAGAATGATTCCCCTTTATTCCCAAATATACATTGTAAAAGAGCATAAAGCCATCATCTTACAAGAAACTCTAGTAGATAACTCGCAAATTACTAAGTGGGTCTTGATAAAGAGATTCTCAAGTCGTTCCGTTTCCGTCTACATTTTTATTTTTAATTATCTATTTATATATTTTTCGAGCCTCGTGTGTGTATTCTAATTCTAACATTCCCAGCCCTTATCAGCCCCTAGTTAGAATTGTGAAGAATGGGTTACTGTATGCGAAAATTTCATTAATAAAATATTACTATTTCTATTTTCCTTCCTTTGCTAAGTTCTTTCTTTCTTTGGTGTATGTATCTATAAATGAGGCGGGGTGCTGCAGAAGGTTCGTCTGCAGGTCGACCCTGAACCGTCGTTGGAGCTCGCATAAAGTAAGTAACAGTTATATATATATATATATATATATATATATATATAAACACAGTGTGTGTGTATATATATATATATATACCTCGCAACCTCATAGCAGCTCCGTGCGTTGGTCTGTCTTCACACAGAGACAATGCTGGGGGTGAGGGCTTTTCCTCTTTGCCTGGCGAATGAGCGATTTGTTCTCATGCACTCCCTGCCGCGCGTAAACAGGTACACCCGGCTCATCTGTTGCCGTACTGGGCCAAGCATCTAGTCTTCATTTGAAGATTTTAATTTGCACAACCAAGCTATTTTCCTTCAGTGATGAATAGATCCGCTTTAATTTTGGGACACTACACTATATACAGTGTGTGTGTGTGTGTGTGTGTGTATATATATATATATATATATGTATATATATATATTAGGGTGGAGCGAAAATAAGACTTTTATAATATCAATTTGGAATACCTCGGACCTTGAATGACCTTGAAAACCCGTCACATTTTGGGCCTCAGTCACTCAGTCTTCCTAAAGTGCGTGCAGTGACGAGATGTGTTACAGTTTAGCTTAACCTATTAGTATAACTACTTAACCGTTATTGCATGCATAAATATTTATTTCTTGTAATTCTCTGATTTAATTACATTACTTCTATTTTTTCAGAAATATTAAAATGGAGAAAAAAGAAAAGACAAGGCAGTGTAGTATATGCCCAGTTTTTGGCGCTGCTAAAGAACTAAAGAGCAATAGGCTTCCAACCTAGGAAGAAATGTTTAGACATTATTTATGGGTAAGAGCTGACATAAAGTTCACTAATCATAATAAAGATCCTGCAGTCTCTGACGTATCAGAAAGAGTCGCTTTAGATATTGATAATATTTGGGTAAAGGCCTCAATTCCAACAGTTTCTCACAAAAGAGTTTTGCAGCTTATTCGCTCTTATCATAATAAATATATGGTGTTGATAAAACCATACAAAGGAAGAAAAGGAAACCCAAATTATCAAAATAAATTACAGTTGTTCAGAGAAAAAGATAAAAATTTATTTGATATTGCTCGCTGCAAATGTGGGTTTGATTCATGTCACTGTGATAAAATTAAAAAGGTTCCTCGCATTGAGCAAAAATTTCTCATTGATCAAAGAGGAGGTAGAAAAATGGCAATTGGGAACATAGATAAAATAACAACTGAAAAACTTAAAAAGAATATGAAACGAAAAGAAGTGGAACTTTCTCAAATTAGGAAAAGCATTTCAACTAATGATGATGCTGTAGGCCTAGGCTTTGATTCTTCTGATTCGGAGGGTGACAATTCAGCTTGCTCAGGGAAAGAGTCAAACCCGACCCAAACAAGAGCTGTTGATGATGCTAGATCGTCTAACTGGAATCAACAAATGAGAGTTAATTTAGGAAATGTTGCACAAGTTTGTGATAGATACGGCATATCTGACGGGGCAGGTGCATCTTTGGCATCTGCTGCCTTGCAAGATGTTGGTCTAATAGGAAATGAGGATACCTCCCTCGTAACTGACAGGAGTAAAATTAGAAGAGAAAGGACGAAAATACGGCGTAAAATGCAACAAGAAGATAATGACGAACACTTAAAAGCTCTATATTTTGATGGAAGAAAAGATAAAACTAAATGTCATATCAAGCAAGGCAAAAAATATTATTATAATTCTGTCATTGAAGAACACATAACCTTAGAAAGGGAGCCAGGGTCTTACTATGTTGGTCATATTGCACCTGTCTCTGGTACTGCTCATGGTATTAAAGATTCGTTAATTCAGTTTTTATCAGAAAATGTTCAAAACATTGAAGAACTGGTGGCTATTGGATGTGATGGAACTCCTGTAAACACAGGAAGGCATAGTGGAATTATTAGCCTCCTAGAATTGGCATTAGGTACACCTTTGCAGTGGCTAATATGTCAATTCCCCGCTAACGAAATTCCACTTCGCCACTTGTTATATCACATTGATGGGAGCACAACAGGACCTGATACCTTCTCTTGAACAATTGCCAAAGCACTGAAAAATTGTGAACAACTTCCAGTTGCAGGGTTTGATAAAATTGAAGCTGATATACCATACATAGCAAATTAAGACTTAAGTACGGAGCAGAAGTATTTGCTTGAAATCTGTAAAGCTGTGTGCTCAGGAAAATGCTCTCAGGATTTGTCTGCAAAAAATCCAGGAACTTTATCTCATGCAAAGTGGAGAACTACAGCAAATCGAATTCTACGCTTATACAGTTAGATTTTGGAGGCATACTTGGGATGCCATGTCACACACAGGCCGTGCAAAGATGTATTAAGCTAGTAACAGAAGCAGCAGCTACAGTTTGTGGAAAAGAACGAAGGGATAGATTCATTTGAGTGAATCAAGAAACATAGTGCCATTTTTCAATACTAAATCACAACATAGTTCGATAAGCAGGAAAAGGAATAAAACTTAGACAAAAGTCCATAATAAGGTTGGGTGGTTGGGATGGGCTAGGCTGGAACTCTATGTGCAGCTACTTCCACTTGGTGAGTTCTGTGTATTTTGTTTATTTATATATATATACATATTATATATATTATATACATCCACACAGTATATATATATATATATATATGTATATAGATATATACTATATATATATATATATGAATAGAAACGACATAAGTGTTAAGGAACGTTTCTGCAAACGAGGAGGAGGATAACGAATAATGAAAATGAGGCGAACCGCCCAGGAATCGAACCCAGGGCCTTCCAATTGCCGGTCGGACGCTCTACCATTATGCTACGGACCTCACTCAATCACAAATCGAAATTCTCCCACATAGGGCAGAAACCAATGCCTGAGAGGGCACCCTCGCAAATCGTGAATATGCGCATATAACTGCAATGACCGCGCAGTATATAAATGAATAGAACGACATAAGTGTTAAGGAACGTTTCTGCACACGAGGAGAGAGATAACGAATAATGAAAAATGAGGCGAACCGCCCAGGAATCGAACCCAGGGCCTTCCAATTGCCGGTCGGACGCTCTACCATTATGCTACGGGACCTCACTCAATCACAAATCGAAATTCTCCCACATAGGGCAGAAACCAATGCCCTGAGAGGGCACCCTCGCAAATCGTGAATATGCGCATATAACTGCAATGACCGCGCAGTATATAAATGAATAGAACGACATAAGTGTTAAGGAACGTTTCTGCACACGAGGAGGAGAGATAACGAATAATGAAAAATGAGGCGAACCGCCCAGGAATCGAACCAGGCCTTCCAATTGCCGGTCGGACGCTCTACCATTATGCTACGGACCTCACTCAATCACAAATCGCAGTTATATGCGCATATTCACGATTTGCGAGGGTGCCCTCTCAGGGCATTGGTTTCTGCCCTATGTGGGAGAATTTCGATTTGTGATTGAGTGAGGTCCGTAGCATAATGGTAGAGCGTCCGACCGGCAATTGGAAGGCCCTGGGTCGATTCCTGGGCGGTTTCGCCTCATTTTTCATTATTCGTTATCTCTCCTCCTCGTGTGCAGAAACGTTCCTTAACACTTATGTCGTTTCTATTCATTTATATACTGCGCGGTCATTGCAGTTATATGCGCATATTCACGATTTGCGAGGGTGCCCTCTCAGGGCATTGGTTCTGCCCTATGTGGGAGAATTTCGATTTGTGATTGAGTGAGGTCCGTAGCATAATGGTAGAGCGTCCGACCGGCAATTGGAAGGCCCTGGGTTCGATTCCTGGCGGTTCGCCTCATTTTTCATTATTCGTTATCTCTCCTCCTCGTGTGCAGAAACGTTCCTTAACACTTATGTCGTTTCTATTCATTTATATACTGCGCGGTCATTGCAGTTATATATGCATATATATATATATATACATACATATATATATATATATATATGTATTTATATATATATATTGGTTGGTTCGAAGTCGACGGGGGTTCTGGTTAGGAGGCAGCAACGGATTTGTTACTCGCAGTAGTTTATTCTATACTACTCTCCGATTTCTTCTTATAGTGGATCGGAGGATTCTGTGAAAACTTATTAAATTATCTGACGGTTCACCGATTCTTCTTTTTACCTATCGGGAAATTATTTTTCTCTACTTTATTGACTGAGTTCTCTGAAGAGAGTAAGGCTCGAAGGAGAAGATAAAAAACTTTCTTTTACTGTAATTTACTGCTAAAATGTACAGGTATTGCTCAGCCTCTAAGTTAGATTAGATTTTTACATGGGGAGAAGTTCGACCTCTTTCGACCATGGCTCAGGCCGGAATTTAAAAGTGAGGAGGCCCTCGGCCTCCTCGAGGAGGGCTTCGACTCCTCGCTGAAGGGCTGCTAAGACAGAAGTAATTGAATTTACAATACAAGAATTAAATAAGTGTAAATTTTCGGGGAGTGCAGTTGAAGGTTAAGTTTACCCCCTTTAAACACGTATCAAAATTCTGAAAGATTCCAAAATAAAACGAAAAAAAAAAATAATAATAATAATATCGCCGAGTATATATTCCTAAATGACGACATAGTACATTGAGTACAATCCCAAGTACATCACTGAGTACATTGTAATTTTGGTTTATTACAACTATGATTATAATTACCAATTAATTCACATTCGCTTATTATCGTTAATTACAGTTTCATTAAAGTACATTAATTACATTATATTAAATTATTACATTTAATTACAATTTTAGCAAATTGTTAATTGACATATCTAATACTGAAGTATTTTAAATAGGTGATACAATTTATATAATGAAGGAGAGTTAACTGTTGTTCTGTAATTTAAAGGGGATTGACAGCAATGTTATATATTTATAGTTAACAATAATTACGCCAAATTATGTCAGATATTATTAGAACCTGGTTGGTTATCAGAGTTTGAAAGTCTAATTAGCCAGCGATGAGGAAAGCGGAGAAAAATACGGTGTACTTTTCATTGGAAGAACACGGACATTTATGATAATGTAATACATAAGTAATATATAATTTGAATGACAATTAGGTAAAAATAGTAAGTACAAGTAATGAGAACGGGGATAACTATGTGACGTAAGCAGATAATGAACCAGTGGCATGGCAGGGAAACAATACAGTATATTATAATAATATAACATAACATCTTAACGTTATAAATTGGTAGCAGAAGCAAGAGAGAAGATTTCGAATTCAGATGCTTGCTTTTGGCGACATCATTGGAATTCGAACACCTTGAATCAGCATGAATGAGCAGCTTGCGAGAGGTGAACGCACTTAAAAGAAAAAGTAAAAAGAATACATGTGGACGTATTTACATGTACGTAACTATGTACGGAATCATGATCATCAGGGGACATGTACGAATGCACAAAGTATTGTACACATATCGGTACGTAACACAATTGGTTGTGTGCGTAATATAGACACGAGTAAACATGGACTGATAGGTTGATAGGGCATCAATAGACAATAGGTAAGAGAATGAATAAGTAATAAAATTAATAAAGGATAACGGTCAAAATAAGATATGGACGTATGAAGAAATATGGTCGAATAATAATATTATGTTAAAGAATTTACCATACATTGAATACGAAAGATATCCACATACTAAACACGTGATTCAGTATTCAAGGTATGAAAAACGTGAAGAGAATTAAGTTACTTTATGACGTCATAGTTTATCAAATTATGCAATACGTTAATTCATAATTAATACGCCATAGTTATTTAATTCGTACGTACAGTAGAAGTCATTATTGGGAGAAATTAGAAGAAACGAATTAGACAAATACAATAATGAAAGGTTTATAGCCATTGTACAAAGAGTGAGTGAAACTTATATATATATATATATATGCACTAAAATCACAGAATAACACGTGATCTTATTAATAAGTAAACAACCACAGGGAAAAGGAAACACGAAGTCCGAGCGCTTTCGTGATATATTCACATTATCAAGGAGAAACAGAACATAGACGGTGATTATAAAGTAAATGAGTTAAATAAACAAGCAAAAAATTCACAATCGGCACCTCAAATTAAAGGGCATAAAGCCCTCTGAAGATTTTTTCAATTGATAACATAATCTGTAGGCTGCTAAATTACTAAATATAAAAGAACTACATAGATGAAATTAGACAAAAAAACCAATACAGAGAACAAAAATTATTATAATGGTTATTAACACTAATATTTAATTAAAGCAGGCAATTAAATGGCAAGAATTTAATGAAAACAAATAGATAACATAGATAACAAATAGATAACATAATCTGTAGGCTGCTAAATTACTAAATATAAAAGAACTATATAGATGAAATTTAGACAAAAAACCAGTACAGAGAACAAAAATTATTATAATGGTTATTAACACTAATATTTAATTAAAGCAGGAAATTAAGTGGCAAGAATTTAATGAAAACAAAGGGAATGGTGCCATCGTCTTACAGAATATTACAAAATTTCTACAAACAGTCTGGAAAAATTGTTGTCCCAAAAGCAAAACAGTTGAAAAGTCCAATAAACCACCCAGCAACCAAAGATTATACACGAAAGAAATATTACAATTAAATTTTACATTGGCCAAATTGGTAAGACCCTTGAGTTACGTATTAAACAGCATCAATACAGTATAAGAAGTGGCCAGGAATCTAACGCCATTTTCATTCACGTAAGAGATACTAATCATCCCATTGATTGGAAAAATGCTGCCAAATTAAGGTTTAGTAAATCTATTGTTAGCAGAAATATACTGGAATCAAGTGTGATCAAGAATAATGCGGACTTGGTCCTTAATATTAGCCCTGGGCTGTATAAATTAGACTCGTGCATTGTTAGAAAGGTGGCGAAGGGCCTATTGTTTTCTTGACCGCATTCTTCCCCCTTAACGGCTTGCCCTGGTTAAATAAATAAATATTATTTTAAGAACTGTTAACATTCTTATGTGTCTATTTTAATTGTAATATTTCTTTCGTGTATAATCTTTGGTTGCTGGGTGGTTTATTGGACTTTTCAACTGTTTTGCTTTTGGGACAACAATTTTTCCAGACTGTTTGTAGAAATTTTGTAATATTCTGTAAGACGATGGCACCATTCCCTTTGTTTTCATTAAATTCTTGCCACTTAATTTCCTGCTTTAATTAAATATTAGTGTTAATAACTAGTGATGTAGGTCACATCCGCATCCGCATCCGCATCCGCGGAACATCCGCACATTTTCTCGCATCCGCATCCGCATCCGCACTTTGGACTGCGGATGTCGTGCGGATGTGGACCGTTGAGATAAAATGTCATTAATAAGCGGAAATTATCAAATTCTACTATATTAATAGAACTAGTTCATTGTGCGCAAAAGTGATGCAAGCGACAAGACGAGAGGCTGTTCTTGTATGAAGTTACTCTCTTGCAACCTACTTAGATCCACGTTACAAAGCTAAGTTATTTTCACCTAGTACATTAGAACGAGTTAAATCATCACTTGGCAAAGCAGTTGAAGAGCTTCAATCTCTTGAATCTGTCGCTTCGCCACCCACCAAAAGAATAAAAGTTTCAGTGACAGAACCACCTTCAACAAGCAAATCTATCACAGAATCTGTCTCTCAGTTTCTTGAGTCAAGCAGCAATGACGAGACCTACGCGATGTCAAAAGATGTAGTAAAAATGATCGAGAGCTATCACCAAGAAAAACGCCTGGCTGCATGTGACAATCCTATTAGTTGGTGGAAAAATACGCAGAATATCTATCCATACTTGAGTAAACTTGCAAGGAAACATTTAGCCTGTCCTCCAACAAAGTACCAAGCGAGAGATTATTTACCAGTGCTGGATTAATATATGATGAAAAGAGAAACAGACTGGCAGCAGAAAAGGCAGAAAAATTAATGTTCCTTAAGCATAACCTTCCTATAATTAAGTTTGAACATTAAACGATGAACATCTTAGTTTACTTTATTTTAATTACTCATTTATAAATATGCCTAATAAAACTTTAAACTTAATATAAATAGTTATCACGCTAATTAAAGATCTCTTTCTATAAGGGTGGAGGTTGGGGAAAGAGGTCGGTGGGGTGCATTTGAGTTGGGTTCACGTCCCGCATCCTGGTAACACAATTATGGTTTCTAATTGTGGCTGAAACTCAACAAAATATAACGAATTTATTTGCAGACGAATTCACTAATTGATTTCTATATTAGTTAGATGCTTGATATTATTTTATATGTTCAGAGAAAAGTACAGCAATTATTGTACAATTAATCAATTATACTACATTATAGCTACAGCTCTCTCTATATAATAACTTATTATATACGTTAAACACAACAAATCTCGAATATATCCTAAAAAATAACGAAAATGTAGACATCCGCATCCGCATCCGCATCCGCGGATGTTGAAATCAAACATCCTCATCCGCATCCGCGGATGTGAAAAAAATGACATCCGCTACATCACTATTAATAACCATTATAATAATTTTTGTTCCCTGTACTGGTTTTTGTCTAAATTTCCTCTATATAGTTCTTTTATATTTAGTAATTTAGCAGCCTACAGATTATGTTATCTATTTGTTATCTATGTTATCGATTTGTTTTCATTAAATTCTTGCCACTTAATTGCCTGCTTTAATTAAATATTAGTGTTAATAACCATTATAATAATTTTTGTTCTCTGTATTGTTTTTTTTGTCTAATTTCATCTATATAGTTCTTTTATATTTAGTAATTTAGCAGCCTACAGATTATGTTATCAATTGAAAAAATCTTTAGAGGGCTTTATGGCCTTTAATTTGAGGTGCCGATTGTGAATTTTTTGCCTGTTTATTTAACTCATTTACTTTGTAATCACCGTCTATTTTCTGTTCCTCCTTGATAATGTGAATATATCACGAAAGCGCTCGGACTTCGTGTTTCCTTTTCCCTGTGGTTGTTTGTTTATATAGGGTGGGGCACGGGAATCAAGTGTTTTTTGAATAGCTAGTAATCGGCCATTAGGAATGGGAGGGGCGTGCGGTAGGTAGCATTCCATTCCTGGGTTCATAGCATTTAACTTTAACTAACACTCACCTTTATCTTTCAGGTGCCATCATGGAGCAGTGGACGTTAGAACACCGCATGTTCGCGTATGATCATTTTGTTAGGAATGGCGAGTCAGTGACAGCAGTTCAGCGTGCGTTTCGCCGCAGATTCAACATTCATCGAAATGACTCTGTTCCCGCTCGTGACACAATCTTACGTTGGGTTAACAATCTTCGAACAGGAGGCTCAATAATGAAAACAAAACCGAAGGGGCCGCAACGCACTGTGCGTACTCCAGAGAACGTTGAAAGGGTCAGACAAGCGATGTTGCAAAGCCCAGGCCGCTCTGCTCGGAGACATTCAGCTGCACTCGGAATCAGCAATCGTACTGTTAGACGGATTTTGCATGAAGAATTACATTTTCACCCATACAAGTTAGCGATGGTGCAGGAATTGAATGTAAACGATTGCCCCCAACGACTGAATTTTGCACAGGAAATGCTTGCACTTTATGAGCAGAATGAAAACATGATGGTGGTAATGAGTGATGAAGCCCATTTCCACCTTAATGGGGCCGTCAACAATCAAAACTGTCGGTATTGGGCTGCTGAAAATCCGCGACAACTCCATGAAAAACCGCTGCATAGCCCTAAGGTTACAGTTTGGTGCGCGGTGGGAAAGTTTGGCGTCATCGGTCCCTATTTCTTCGAACAAAATGGGGTTACCGTTACCATAACATCTGGGCGTTATATTGAGATGGTGAACACCTTTTTCATCCCTGAGTTACGAAGAAGGCGTATTGCTCGTCGACATTTGTGGTTTCAGCAAGATGGGTCCACGCCACACACCGCCAGAGCGTCAATGGCTGTTCTTCGCCCTCTGTTTCCCAACCATCTCATTTCGAGATTTGGTGACATTGCATGGCCCCCTCGGTCCCCTGACTTGTCCACATGTGACTTCTTTCTATGGGGGTACCTCAAGTCACGTGTCTACGAGGACAAGCCCCGTACATTAGATGCATTGAAGGAAGCGATCCGTCAACAAATCATCCAAATCAACAGAGACCTGCTGGGAAGAGTGGAGGCCAATTTTCGTAAACGCCTTCAACAATGCGTCGACGGCCAAGGACATCATATGCCAGATATAATTTTTGGTACATGATTATTATGACATGAAATGCTATGTTCTTACGAATGTTGTTCTACCAATATATTTTCTTTACAAAAATAAATATCATTTTCCTGATTATTCCAAAAACACTTGGTTCCCGTGCCCCACCCTGTATATATATATATACACAAACTCAGAATGGTTCCCTGAGAACATTATATGTTAAACACAGACCGTGCATGGAACAAGGAACTCTTCTGGGAAAATTAAATCCACTATAGTCCGAATAAGTAATGGTAAATGACAAATACCATAGTTTTTTTCCCAGAAGAGTTCCTTGTTCCATGCACGGTCTGTGTTTAACATATATATATATTATATATATATATATATATATATATGCTTATACGAGTATACAGTAAATATTAAGGAATATTAAAAAAATGAAACAATTCACCAATTATTTGGCAAAAATAGAAAGCGAATCAAAATTTTATCCAAACTCGCGTTAGGTGATTTTGGTTCTTATGTAAAAATGAATATTTGAATATAAAGATTATATAAATATAAGTATATAAGAATATACAGGATTATATAAAGTTTATATAGGAATTATTCATTGTTCATTTTTGGAGGGCTCTTCCCTCTAGAATGATATTAATACAATAATATAATATCCTAACTAATTCAAACTAGATGATGACTAATGGTTTTTATAATTACAAATTTATATACAACACGTGAGTTGGGGTGGTTAAGTACAATGCACAGTAATCAAATCTAATTTCAGATAATCAATTAAGTTTGACAACCAATGATATTGTTAAATTTAAAAAAAAAATTATTTTCCTGTGAAAAAAAATACACACCTAATGAATAGTAGGTAAACGGGAAATTTAAATTTTAAGGTTCAGAAATTTCCAAAGTTGCCATGATCGTATATTTAATAAAATAATTTGACGAACTAGTGTAGGTAAAAATCGAATTACGTAATAGATGATGTATAGACCTGTGGTCAAGTGTGCATTTATGTGTATTAGGTACAGAGTGTAAGTGGTTGGTTAAAGTAACTGAATAAATGCACGAGCAAAATTTATATATAGTAAGCAACAATTATTACGATTAAATAGATTTAAATAAGTAAATATCATAATTAGCACTTACACGCAATTACATAAAGTTTATCGTGATATACAATGATTTTAGAATAAAGTTTGTGTATATATAGTCACATACATGGCGTGTGTATGTGTAGGGATTCAGAAGGTTTTCGAATGAACAAAGTTTAAAAATAATGTACAGGGTGGGCCGTAAGTTTCCATACATAGGAAAAATAAACATTTTTTTATGGACAACCATTTTTATTTATATAATATGCTCTACATGGTTGCCATTGTTTTGAAAACACATTTCAATACGTGTTCCCCACTGTTGATGAACACGCATTAGCACAGTTGACGTTATGCTTGTAATGGCGTTGGTGATACGTTCCTTTAGATGATTTATGTCTCGTATCTTTTCCTGATACACCATGGCCTTCAAGTGCCCCCAAAGATAGAAATCAAGGGGGGTGAGATCTGGGGATCTGGAGGCCACTCCACAGGACCACGCCGACCAATCCAAGCATCCGGAAATTGCTGATCCAAATACCGACGCACGTGAAGACCATAATGAGGTGGAGCTCCATCTTGCTGGAAGTAAACTGGGAAGTTACCTTCCTCGTTTAGCAGGGATGGGAAAATCTCTTCTTGCAACATGTTAAGATACCTTTCGGCATTAAGATTTCCACTGACAAAAATTGGTCCAATAATTCTGTCACCCCATATCCCGGCCCACACCATCACTTTACCGGCACCTTGCATCTTCGTCGGACTCAGCAGTTAGGGTTAGCATTACTCCAATAACGTATGTTTTGCCGATTAACCTCTCCATTGACGTAAAAATTTGCTTCATCAGTAAACAAGATCTTACAAACGCATATTCTTAGGGTATCTGAAACATAAAAACAAACGTTTAAATTTTCCTATGTATGGAAACTTACGGCCCACCCTGTATAATAATTTAAAATGGGAGTAGGGTTATAAAATCCTTTAAGTTTAAGTGAATTATTATTAAATTCTAATACAGGTAGCATTAATGGTGATGTATGCGTAGGAGTTTCAATGTAAAAGTGACTTGAAGTACGGAAGGAAAATGAATTCGAGTATCTGTCAAAAGTAAAAAAATTCAATTAGGATTATAGATTTTACATAATTAAATCAGTTGCACGTTTAGTAAGGTAATAAAAAAACGCACTTAGAAGAACTTACAATTAATGAAAGTAAATCTCGGGGTATTAAAATTGAATTTCGACACAGAATTAAATTCGACTAGTAACATTCATAGCCATATAGTAACAGTATATGACCATTAATATTAACCAGAAGTATCAGTATGATAACTGAATGAAGAAAATTACGAATACAAATTAAAAATAGAAATCAATTATGAATTATAATGAACTAAACATATAGGATCTTTTCCGTTTGACTGCCGCCATTGAAACATAATTAAACTTTTTGTATTTTGTATTTTAACTGAAATGTCTTGATGATACAAAATAAGTTACTTTATAAAAAAGCTTTTCTTAATTTCCCCTTCAAATTTTGTTTCTTATAAACAATTTTAATTACTTTCAAGATCCATGCTTAATTTTTAAGTTTTAATCGTGTACTCAGAAAAATAAGGAGATCACCTGAAGATCAGGGCCTCCAGCCTTCTTTAGTTAGCTTTATAAGGCTAACTAACAAAAATATCACGACCTAACCTAACCAATCGTCAAGGTCGTACGGTTGACCTAACGATTGGTTAGGTTAGGTCGTGATATTTTCGTTAGTTAGCCTTATAAGGCTAAGTAAAGAAGGCTGGGGGCACTCACCTCTTATGTTTCAATGGCGGCAGTCAAACGGAAAAGATCCAACATATAATATTCTTAAAAATAAAAACCACAACTTAAGCTAGAGTATGTGCGGTCATACGATATGACATGCGGGTCATATGGTTACAGCGATTCGCAACATGCCCGGAAAACAGTGGACTGACCATGCGAGCCTTGCTCACTCAAATAGGAAGTGGCTTATCGGGGAGTCATGATGTCTGAAATCGACAATACGTCTTTTCGTGAGCACTTTGCTCTTTAGAAAAAGATTGCTCGTCACACTGCACAGAACACAAATTAAAGGAGTTCAAACAAAACGGAAGGACGGCATGTTCCTCCCCATAGTAATTTAAAAAGTCATTGGGACATGATCGATGAGTTACAACACTATTACTGTCATCATGTACATCACAATAATTCTAAAAATCGTTACAAATATTTGTAAAAACTGTTTTGGTTACAAACAACAAAATATATAATTTCACATATACTGTATATTTATATACGCAAATATTGCATGCAAAAAAGACAGAAGGTTGAGGTAAAGACAAAAACCTGTCAATTTAAGTTGAATTAAATTCTCTCTTCCAACAAAAAAAGGTTGAATTAAATTCTCTTAAAGTCGCTTAAATTAAATTCTTAAATTAAATATGCATATAAAAGTGGTTCCAAATGGTATGGAGAAAACAAAGAGTTTACTCGACTGATTGATACTTCTTTTTAACAAAGATAAGTGGACATTCCTCAAATCTAAACAAGCGAATCACTATTCGAATTTACTCTCAGCCGTGCGACCTCTTTCACATAGTCACGATTTGCCTGCACCAAAACCACGAAAGACATGGTGGAGAAGCAGAAGCCTAAGGATTGAGAGCACAATCCAAAGGAATGGAGTCTTTTTATCGATTCATCAAAGTTGAGTTTGAAAGCTGTACTATCGCACAACGGAAATATCTATCCTTCGGCTCCGGTTGCACATAAAATTAATATGAAGGAATCATGTAGCAATATGCAGATACTTTTGAAACATATAGACTATGATAAACACTCCTGGCATATCTGTAATGATCAGAAAGTGAGTGCACTTCTTTTTGGCTTACAGTCTGGATACACAAAGTTATCTTCTTTCTTCTGCAAGTGGGTCATTATACACAGAAAGAGTGGCCACTTCGACAAAATTTGGTTGTAGGACAGAAAACCTTTGGCCATGAAACCCTAGTAGATCCAATCCAGCAAAAGTGTTCTCATCACCTCTCCATATCAAATTTGGTTTGATGAAAATTTTTGTAAAAGCCATGATTAAAGAAGGACCTGGGTTTGTATATCTAAAACAGAAGTTCCCTAGAATCAGCGAAGCGAAAATCAAAGAATCAATGAAAGACACTGCATTTGATGAGTTTTGAATGAAACTGAAAGAACAGCGTGGAAAGCTTTTAAAGAGGTGAATACGAATTTCCTTGGCTGCGACAAATCACAAAGCTATGTTTCCCTGATGGAGGAAATGCTTCTTGCTTACCAAGCCGTGGGGTGTAACATGTCTTTGAAAATGCAAATCTTGTACTCCCACCTGGGCTTCTTCGCATCAAACCTGGGCCCTCTCAGCGATTGGCATAGTGAAAGGTTTCATCAGGATATATCAGGCATGGAAAAGCGTACCAAGGAAAATATAACCCCAGTATGTTGGCCGACTAACCAATTATAAGAGAAGCCCCTAGTAATAGTTATAAGCGAAAATCAGCTGCAAAACAAATTAGGTAAGATACTCTTCCTTTTTTACAGTTAAATATACCAACAAATTAGGAAAATTAAGCAATTTTCATTTGCATTTCCTACGAAATCCTGCTGTTGAAAAGTGGGGCTTAGTAAACTAATGAAAGATTATGTTAGTCGGCGAGTGCTAGTCCTCTTCAGCATTAAAATCTGACGTATTAAGTGCTGTCCTGTTGAAAACTAGTGAGACTTCAAATTAAAACATTGCATGTTCAGCAGTGTATATATTAGGGTGGCCCTTAGTATATATAGAGAAAAATGAAAGTTGGGTATTTGTTTCCCTAACACCCACTCCAATTTGTTCAGTTCCTAGTAAAACACACGTGTACAAAATACTTTTGAAATCCAAGAATATTTAGAGGTCGCCCTCGTCCGTTGAAGTTTACTCAGGCAGCCAGGTCCCCCTTCCTCAAAAAGAAGTATTAGCTCGGTGGTGGGGGTCTCATGGAAGCATACTCTACTCATTGTCGCTTGGTTCGAGGTGCAAGTGTCATCTTCTTGCAGTCCGGGAACTGCTACCTGTGATCAACGACAACTTGGAGGAGGAATTGCAGCTGCTCCTCTCCACGAGTCAACTTCTTTTTGAACTCTTGGATGAGAGCTACTCCTCTCTACGTTCGGTCGTTGAACACGGCGGAGCTTTCAACGACCCGCAGAGCTTTCTTGAAGGAGTCCTCCGACGTCCAACTCTCCGGATCTTTGAGAAGGAATTCATTCGGAAGCTGGAGGCGAGTGAAGAGGGCCTTGGTGTTCCTCGTCACAAATTGCTCAAGGTCCTTCTTCTCATCGACGAAGGCACACAAGGCGACTCTCGGACGCTTCGGCGGATGGTCGACGGCATCTTCTTCCAAGGCTTCGACCATGAGTTTCGTCATGGCTAAAGGTACTTTGTCGTCAGAGAAGGCCATCCTCATGAGCTCCTCCGACATGTACCAGAGGTGGTGGCAAAGCTTTTTGCTACCCTCGATGTGGGTAGCGCATCAGCTCCTTCATCAGATAGAAGTCGTTCCAGGGGGCTCCCACCGCCTGAGGAGCCGTGTTCCATGCTCTCATGTAAATCACCACGGCTAAAACCGCGAGATCACGCACTCCTCTCTCCTCCGATGGTGTCATCCGGAACTGCTCCCGGAAGAGCCACATTTTGATCGCGTATCTATATCACCTTCGCCATCCATCGAGAGCGATGCATTGCTCCAGGAGTTGTGAACTTGATTCCACGCTCTGGTGTGCCTCCAAGGAAGATTGTACTGAGCTCGAGGAACTCCCTGTAATCGTCGCGAACATGAACCGTTTGTCTTCTTGAGAAATCGAGCAGTTCGTCCCGCGAAGATGCCACTGAGCTCTCCACAGAGGGATCAGTTGAAGTTGTCTTGAACTTGTCTTGATCAATGACCTGCCATTGACCCATGAACCTTTTGTACAGGAGTATCTCAGATCCCGTCGACGATCCCCAGATGGTTGTCTCGAAAGCGGCTCCAATCACAAGTTCCAACACATGGTGCCTACAGGCAAAGAACAAAATCTCTGCCAAGTTTCTCCTCGATGAGAGCACAGGCGCCAGATCGATGTCCAGTGTTCGAAGCTGTGGTGTCGAAGCTTAACGCCTGAACCCCGTCGTCCATCTTCCAGTCTTCGAGACACTTGACGACGGCCGCTGCTTGCGCCTCTCCAGTTCCGGATGGAACACCCAAGACCTGCTCAACTCCGAGGCCAGACACGAGGACAGGCAAGCGATCAACATGTTCTCGGGATGTCAGATCCTCCATGAGCTTACCATTCCAATGAACAGTAACGGGGACGTCGGTGGAGAACTCCTCCTTCAAGCCTTTCGACTGGCCCGAACGATGGCGAGCCCTTTCTCTGTGGATGGAGTTCCGGTTGATGTTCAAGTCGATGACATCATGGCCAAAGCTTTCAGCGGCCTCGGTAAGAATGTAGGTCGCATTTCTGGAGGAGGTCTGCGTCCGGTCGAGGGCAGCAGCCAGTTGAGGTGTCATGATATTCTTCCTGGCTCTTTCTGGAGCAGACGCAGCGGCAGCACCCGCAACTGCACCTTCCTTCTCACGGTCATCATCCGTCTCCTCTGCCGCACTTAACGATGAAGATGATGCCAGCACCGCTCGGCTGGTTGAAGCTTCGTGCTCCTCCTGTGCCCTCTTCCGTTGCTTGCCCTCCTGCTTTGACCTCTTCCAGGATTCCTCGTCATTCCGGACCTGTACCATATCCACAGAGCCGATGCAGCCTGGCCTCCCCTTCTGTCGCTTGGCCAAAAGGAAGCCCGATCCTCAGGATTCTTCATCAGGACCAGTGCATCCGCATGAGCAATGTCAAAGAGATCTTCCAAGTGCTCTTGAAACTCCTGTTCCTTCTGCTTGTGGGATGCAGTGGTCCTGGTCTGATTTTTTTTCAGAGCTTTCCACTCCTCGAAGACCGCCACCAGCTTCTCGATGCAATGTTGGTCAGCTCGCGTTGGGATGCTGGCTTTATCCGATAACGCCTTGATGGCCTCTACTCTTTCGCGACTGGCGTCCCGGGTGGTCTTTTTCTTCTCCAAATGGAGAAACAAGAAATGCCGAAAAGCTTACCGATATGATGGCAATTTAGCGCCCTTGATTTCCGGTTCAACAGAACTGATCAAATACAACTTTTTTCTCGATCCCATCATGAGGAAAGAAAAAAGAAGTGTTAGATACAACTTCCATGTATATTTACAACTTCCTCTATAATAGTAAAACTTTAACTCACGAGGGCGACCTCTAAATATTTTTGGATTTTAAAAATATTTAGCACGGATGTTTTTTCCTTGGAATTGTACAAATTGGGGGGATTAGAGAAACAAATTTCAAAATTCCATTTTTAAGGGCCACCCTAATATATATATATATATATTAATCTAAATATTACGTACAATCTTTCAAAGCAGTTAGTAGTTGTGGCCATATTAAAAAAAAAGGACATATATATCTATATTTACTTGGCGACAATTATGACAGAAATATGAAGACTAACATATCAATGTGAAGGAATTATAGAAACAACTTATTGAAGGTACTAAAAACGCGAGTGTATTTTATAGAATACATGCTTTTATACGATAACTAGTGGTCCAAATGGACCACCACTATATGCAATATATGCTAAAAAAAAGCTAATATTTCAGGTTGGTTGTGTACAATACTTTCATATTATTCGTGAACTTCTGAATAAGATTTTTAGAGTTCAGCGTTAAAATACATTATTCCATTTCCTTTGTAGCAATATATAACGAAGAAGTGATATACCGATTTAAAGGGTGACGGTATGAATTCAAAATTGACGGTAAAATCGGATTCAATATGATTATTATTAATGAACTATCTTGTATTAATTGCTGCAACTAGCGTGTTTCGCCCCTTTTTAATTTTGAATAAGGTTATTTATTAAAAAATACGGATAATATGAGTATCGTCACGTTCAGAATATCAAAAGCAAATATAATTATAAAATATTAAAGCATAATTTTCTCATCATTTTGATATAAGTCACTATGTTCGCAGATGCGTCTTTACCAAATTATGTAGATTTGAATATTATGACATTTTTGAGGCATTTTTTTCCCGCCCTTCCAATATTTGCCTGGTGACGTCATGAAAACATGATGTATGAGCTAGGCTTTTTCGGTTACTACTTCCACTTATGTTAGTTTTTCATAGATGTTGGTCGCGATGACATGTATAGGGTGCGAATATTATTTTGAGGATTTAATATACGAAGTGTATTTTAATGACTCCCGAGCAATAGAAATATTTACAAAACACAATATTTTACGAATTGTGCGGAAACAAGTGCTCGTTAATAGAATCTATCTCGCCATACACTTCACCACCTAATCCACCTAATCCATAATAAGGTAATATTATATGTCAGGTTAGGTTAGGTAAGGTTAGGTAGGGTTAGGTTAGGTTAGGTAGGGTTAGGTTAGGTTAGGTAAGGTTAGGTAGGGTTAGGTTAGGTTAGGTAAGGTTAGGTTAATTAATACCAAAACACATTTTTCTAGTAATATTTGTTGTGTTTTGCTTAGATTTTTACCTCTATTTCCCTTGAAAATGAGCCAAATTTCAAAGTACTATAACTTTGTTGGATCTCATTTCCGAGGGAAATGGAGGTCAGATTTGAACAAATCATATTAAATACTAATAGAAATTGTATTTTGGTGTGTAAAATGACTGAACGTGTCTATATACATAATTACCAAAAATACTTTTCTTATGCGTTATTACCAATAATTTTGTATTAACCTTGAATAACAATTAATACAGTTCAGCCATCTGAACTATAGGCTTACAGCAATGAATGATTAGAGAATTTGGTTTTTGTACTTCTAAAATATGAAATATATGTCCTCTGGTCTCTTTTAAAGCTAGGATTACACTACTGTAATATATATATATATATAATATATATATATATATATATTATATATATATATATGTGTGTGTGTAAAAATGAACAATGAACACTTCCTATACAATCATTATATGGATTCATTGTCTTCATGCAGTACTTATGTTTGTATGGTTTTTATGTTTGAATGTTCATTTTCACATGAGAAACCAAAATCGCCTAAGCGAGTTTTGGATAGAATTTCGATTTGTACTTCTTTATTCATTACTGTATTTCTCTAATTCATCTTTTCTAATAATGACTTATACTGTACGTATGACATAATGTGAATAACTATGACGTCATAAAATAACTTAATTCTCTTTACGTTTTCCATACCGTGAATACTGAATCACCCATTTGGTATGTGGATATCTTTCATGTTCAATGTATGGTAAATTCTTTAATAATAATAAAAAAACCTTTATACTCTATATGTTGTGGTGTTATGTAGTATAAATATTATTATTCAACCATATTCATCTATACGTCCATACCTTATCTTCACCATTACCCTATATCAAATTTTATTAAATATTCATTTTTACTCGTGTCAGTCTACGAAATGGTACAAAACTTTATGACTCCATACCTGTTCGTTCAAAATCGTGCAAATACGTTTGCATGTATTATTTTTTAATTATTTTTTTAAGTGCGTTCACCCCTCGCAAGCTATTCATAAATGCTTAGGCAAGTGGTTAAATTCCGCTATCCACAGCAAAAGCAAGCATCTGAATTCGAAATCCTCTCTCTTGCTTTTGCTACAAATTTATAACATAAGGTGTTACGTTGTATGTTATGTTATATTATGTTATATACCGTATGTGCCCATGTACTTTGTATTATATTTCTAACATCTTAATTGTCTATTAATATGAAACACTCTAAAAACGAAACAAAGTTATAGTAACTGTTTAATTGTAATTAACTGTAATAATTTATTTATAATGTAATTAACGAACTTTAATAACGATAATTAACTATAATAAGCGAATATGAATTAATTGGTAATTGTATTCGTAATTGTAATGAACCAAAATTACAACGTACTCAATGATGTACTTAGATTGTACTTATGTACTACTACGAAATTATATCGCTTTCAGAAATGTATACTCGGCGAAAAATACGATTAGTTTTTATTTTTATTTTTAAAATTTTTGTTTGGAATCTTTCAAACATCTGATCGTGTGTTTAAAAGGGGGAGGGGAACTTAACCTTCAAACTGCATTCCCCCAAAATTTAGATTATATATATAAAGTATGCAATTGTAAAAGTCACTTCACTTCTGCTTTTTAGATTAAACTCCCTTGTTAGCAGCCTCGCTGCGAGTAGGGGGCAGAGGCCCCTTGCCTCCTTAATTTTTAGATTCCGGCCTGAGCCATGGTCGAAACAGGTCGAACCTCTACCCCTGTAAATTCAGAGCACTACCTATACATTTTTAGAAGTAAACTACAGTAAAAGAAGTTTCTTTTATTTTTTCCTTCTAGCCGTGCTCTAGTCCGAGAACTCAGTCAATGAAGTCGATAAGTTATAAAAAGAAAAGTCAATAAGTTTAGTATCAGAGAAAGTATCAGAGTATTATAGAAAGAGAAGAATTAACAACTGTCGACCCTATAGCGAGAGAAAAAATTGGAATGTTATAGAAGAAAAACTATTGCGAGAAAAATCCTTTGCTGCCTCCTAACCAGAACCCCCGTCGACTTCGAACCAACCCAGGGCCATAGACGGAGGGGTTAACATAATATATATATATATATATATATATATATATATATATATATATATATATATATACATATATATATACACATATATATATATACACAGTGTGTATATATATCTTCGTTCGCCCGAGCAAATTTGTAGAATCGCCTCGCCCTTTTATGACAGAAATACAACAATGGTTACTCGTATTATTGTATAATGTATTACTGTATAATAAAGGTTAAGATAATTTTAGATAAATAGTTATGATAATAACAATAATAACAATGATTATTATTATTATTATTATTATTATTATTAATATTCATTGTTAGAGAAAATAAAACTTATTTACTAGTCTGAAATGAGCTAATGTGATAGAAATGCAATATATATATATATATATATATATATAAATATATATATATATATATAAATTTATGAACCTTATGTTGTTTCGTGTGTTGGTCTCTCTTCACACGGAGGTCAAGCTGGTGGACCCGCCTCTAGGTCTGGCTTGGTGGAGGAGCGAGTTGCTTTCTTGCGATCTCCACCGTACATAGCCAGGCACGCCCGGCTCATCTGGTACTGTCCTGAGCCAGGCATCCAGTCTTTTCTTGAAGACTTCAACTTTGACCCCCGTTACGTTTCTGAGGTCCTTAGGAAGCTGGTTGAAAAGTCTTGGCCCCCTGACAACCAAGCTATTTTCCTTCAGGGTTGAGGAGGTCCCTTGTCGGCTTTAATTTGGGAACACTACACATTCTGCCTTTCCTATTTTCCAGTGTTGTTTGAATGGTAATTGGGTTTAGTTTTAGGTTTGGTACCAGTTTTTCGATCATTTTCCATATGTAGATTATGATGTACCTCTCTCTTCTTCTTTCCAGTGAGTACAGATTTAGTTTACGTAGTCTTTCCCAGTAGTTGAGTTCTTTGCAGCCATCAATCTTGGCTGTGAAATGCCTTTGCGTTTCTTCTAGTTTATTAGTTTCTTCCTTTTTATATGGGGACGTCAAAACTGAGCAGTATTCAAGTTTTGGTATAATCAGTGTTTTTAGCAGGGGAATCATTACTGTCCTGTCCCTTCTCTTGAACGTTCTTAGAACCTGTCCGGCGACTCTTTTTGCTTTATTTATCGCTATCTGATTTTGTGTTTCGAATTTCGCATCATCTGTCATTATTATCCCGAGATCAATCGCTTTCATGCTTCTCTGAATTTCCTGTCTATCTGGAGCATAATATGCAGTCTGTTTAAGTTCTTCTTTTCTACCATATCTCAAGAGCTGAAATTTCTCGGCGTTGAATGACATGTTGTTGTCTTCTGACCATTTGTATATTTTGTTCGTGTCCCTCTGCAAGGCCTCCACGTCATGTACATCGCTGATTTTTCTGCTGATCTTTGTATCGTCTGCAAAGGATGTTACTATACTATTGCTGTTTACTCCGCTGTCTATGTCTGTTAGCATGATAATGAACAGGAGTGGGGCCAGTACTGTCCCTTGTGGTACTGAGCTGCGTACTTCCGATTCTGATGATGATATACCTTGAATTTTGACGACCTGCAGACGATCACTAAGGAAGTTGTAGATCCATTTTCCCACTTTGCCTGTTATTCCCATGTCTTTAATTTTATGTGCTATTATACCATGGTCACATTTATCGAAAGCTTTAGCAAAATCTGTGTATATAACATCGTAGTTGTCATTGCCTTCCAATGCATCTAGGATATTGTTGTAGTGCTCTATTAGTTGTGATAGGCATGATCTACCTGATCGGAATCCATGCTGATTTTCGTTGAATCTTTCCCGTGTCTCCAGGAAATCATAAATTTTCTCTCTAACTATTCTTTCAAATACTTTGGTGAGGTGGGACGTCAATGACACTGGTCTATAGTTCTTTGCTTGAGATCTGTCCCCTCCTTTATATATAGGGACAATGTTTGCTCTTTTCAAGATGCTCGGTATTTCCCCAGTGTCTAGGGATCTTCTCCATATCCAGTATAAAGGTGTAGCTATTTCATTTTTACAGTTTTTAATCAATAATGCGTTCCAATTGTCCGGACCTGCAGCTGAATGTAGTTTCATTTGTCCTATAGCTCTCGCTACATCTTCTGGTGTAAACTCAAAGTCTGTTATATACTCTCCTTGCAATTCCTCTTCAAAGAATGCATTTATGTCAGGTATCGCTTTGTCACTTTTTGGGGTACTGAAAACTGATTCATATTGAGCTCTCAATGTATCAGATATTTCTTTTGGATCGTCGGTTAGTTCATTATTTCCCGTCCTTAAGGGCCCAATAGCGGCGCGCGTTTTTGTTTTCCTTTTTGCATAGCTATAGAAGTATTTTGGATTTTCCTTTATTGCTTCTACCGCCTTTTCCTCTTCCCTCTCTGTATGGTCCTTAATCAGGGCTTGTATTTCCCTATCGATACCCTCCAGTTTTTCTTTTATTGCTTTCCTGTCATTATCTCCGCAGTTTCCTAACTTCGCCTCCACTCTCTTTCTTTTGCGGAATAGTCTTCTCTTTTGCCTTTCTAGCCAGCTCCTCTTTCCTTTTGGCTGTGATTTCGGAGCATATTTTTCTAAAATTCTCAGCGTTTTTTCCTCCAAGGTTGTTAGCATTTCTTCAGTTGTTTTATTCTCGAAAATTGTTCTCCATTCTATTTGGGCCATGTGCGATCTGATTGCTTCCCAATTTATAGTCTTCGAGTTTAAGTTAAAGGCCCCGAATTTACTTCTTTCCACAATATGTGTATTGTCTTCTAATGCTGCCGTCATATTTGTTGATATCTCGATTAAGTTGTGGTCTGAGATAATGGTTGGGGTTATTTTTATATCAGCAATCAAGTTCGTGTTATTCGTGAATACCAGATCCAGGCAGTTATTTTTTCTGGTATTTTCTGTTATCTCCTGTGTCAGCATAAACTTTTGTGAGAGCCATCAACATTTTTGCTTGTTCCTGATCTTCTCTTGTGCCCCCCTTGTCCTGGTGAATATATATATTCCTATTCACCTTTTTGTATTTTATAAATGGGAAGTTAAAGTCTCCGCAGATCATTATATTGGGGGATGGAGGGTTTATGGCCTTTATTAGCTTTCTAATGTCATCAATGGCCTCCGAGAATTTTTCGGTTGGGGTGCTTGGAGGTCTATAGATGACTATTACTATCAAGTTTAGTATTTTCACTGCTAGGAGTTCCACATAGCTGTTTGATTTACTTATTATCGTCTCTGTCATATGACCTTCCTGTACATATATAGCACAGCCACCTTTCCGTCTCGTCGTTCTATCCGCTCTTAGTAAGTTGAAGCCCTCTATATTTATCTCTTTCTTATCAATACAATGTTCGCAGTTTTCACAATTTCCTTGGCAATCTTTAAGATGAGTTTCTGTGAGGCATGCGATGTCCGCCCTTGTTTCGTCCATAAATCCTTTCAGGTACGAAACCTTATTGAGTGATTGGTTTGGTCTTATTCCTTGAATATTAGCCAGGACAATTTTTATGTTCTCTGTTTTTCGTTGCCCCTTGTGCATTTCAAGTTCGTTTTCCTTCGATATCGCTTGATTCGTTGCTCTATGATCCTCCGAAAGAGATCCGTTTCCTCCTACTTGTATTGGTAGCTTCTTGCCCGGTAGCGATTTGGCTCGGGGGTTTCCAGCTGTGTCAACTGCATGTGGATGACATTTAGCATTCGTAAGGTGTCTGAGATGTTGAAAAAATTTTCTTGTTCGCTTATTGTGTTCCTATTGTTGTTCCTATTGTTATTTTTATTCCTATTGTCATTTAAACTTTTTCCTTTGTTCGTTGAGTCCGTCGGGAGATGTTGATAGTAGCATTTATTCCCGAATTTGCAGGTTCCATATTTTGCGTAAGTTCTGCAAATGTCCGGGTGGTAGAATTTACATCCGTCTCCAAATTTACAATGACCATTATTATAGAAATTGCATATTGGGGGATGTTCATATATACATTGTCCTCTTTTAAATCTGCAATTATCTTTTATATAATACCTGCATATAATTCCTTCCCCATATTTACTCTTGGCTTTTGTTTTTTGCTCCTTATTGGGGGACAGTTTTACTTCGTTTACTTGACTGCCCTCTTGTCTTGTCCTATTTGTGCTATTTGTGCTAGTTGTGTTTGTGTCCTTCGTTGCCCTTATGCTGTGTGTTGTCTTTACACTCTTTGTCGCCTGTGTGTTTTCGGCCTCGTTTTGTGACGGTATTTGAATTTTTCTATTTCGCCTTTCTCCGTTTCTTCCGTTTTCCACTGTTCTTTGTTTCCACTTTCCTCTTTCATTCTCTTCTCGTAGTCTCTTTCTGCTTTAAATACCGTAAAAGAGTTTAATTCGGTCAAGCAGTTCTCGCAGAAAAATTTTATCCATTAAACTGCTTTGCGTTCGTTATAAGGGAGATTTTTTCATCTCCCCATTCTAGGCATTTAAAATCAAAAAGTAGCTGACAAAAATCGCACCTCATCGCTTCTGTCTCATCCGTTGCAGCTTTACAGATACCACAGAGTTGCAGGTATGCATTAATTTCCATGTTGGTGAAGTGACTCAAAAAGGGGGTATTATGGGAGGTATTGGGTGGGGGATGACTCAAGCTGTGTGAGGGAAAGAATTTTCCGTTACTCCAGGGTAGGGGATGTGGCACGCTGTATACTTCTCACTGATTGGTCCTCTCGACTGTGGCTGCGGGGGATAATGGGGGATATTTGCGGGCACTTCAAAAACAAAACTTTCCTCACAAAGAGACTCGGAAAAAAACAAAAACAAATGCTGTATATATTAATTCACTTTGTTTTTATTTGCTTTTTGGTATACGCCGCGATTTTTACTTTTTTAAAAAGAAATACCGCTATGCACTATCAATTAACTCACAATATCGGCACCGTTTAAAACTGATTAACTGCAGGATTTTTACTGTAATACCGCTTTTATTCTGACTTCGATCGAAACACGTGTAACGGCCACAACAGCAAAACACACACACACACACACACAACATATATATATATATATATATATATACAATTAGATATAATAATAAAGATAATATTTGCTGGTCATGATGATTGTCACCTGTTTACTATACGAATTTTGGTTATTAGTGAATGTTTCACCAACAGTTTCATAGCTTTGTTTCGGTTCATTTGCGCAAGATATGTAGGTCATTGGCACATCTGCTGTAATTTTTGAGACCTTACACATCTTCGTATAGTTATATTAGAATAGGTTGTCTTTCGAGTAACTATTAACCCTTTCATGCCTGAGTTATGTGGACACAGGAGAGTACACCCGAAGACCAGGATCTGGAAGATCGAGCTGCACATCTGCCCGTGATGATCGTTTCATCGTCTTGAGTGTTTTGTGAGATCGTCACTTGACTGCCACAAACGTCCGCAATGTGCTGGAAAGGTCTCGAGACGTCAGTGTATCGGAGCGAACCGTTAGAATGAGACTTATGGAAAGTGACTTGCATACTAGACGTCCAGCAATGGGCCCGGATTTGCTCCTGAGCATGTCAATTGGACTCCTCCAAAAGCAACCCTATCCGTTAAAGTGCACGGGACGAATCTTTCTCCTGTTCTCCACTCTCTTTCCCGTCCACCGGATGTCCGTGAACAATACTTGTCCCCATTGGATCATAGTTCAATTGAACATGCTGACGAGCGTAAGCAAGACGAGCATTGCGGTGGTGTGGGATGAGGTAGAATGAGGTAGTTTTTATTCAGAGGTAGTTTTTATTCAGATAATGTCAAAGAAACATACAGTCTCATTCGCGATGTAATACAGTGCCCGCGAAAAGTATCCGATCACTCAAGAAAATACAATATTTTCCCTTGATATTCAGAGACACGTAATTCACTTTCTATTTGTTCTAGCGACATCTGGTAACTTTGAGGTTGCTCGCTGATATGAGAGCTATCCAACGCATTCTCAAATTAGTGTTCTGGTAGCCTTCGTTGCGGGTGGCTGTGTCTCAAATTTGTCAGATTTCACTGTTTGTGTAAATTTCTTGATATTTTATTTTTTTTTACAGAAAGTGGTGTAAATAAAATTTATATATAATGTGTGCTAAAAAACAACTTAAGAGTGATTGTCGAGGTGCTATTGTTGCTTTGCATGCATGTGGGAAATCACAGAGACAGATAGCTAAGGAATTAAACATATCCCAAAGTACCGTTAATTTATGGGTTTCACGGGCTGAGAACAATGGTGGCCTAACCACGCCAGTCCCTAAAAAACGATCTGGCAGACCGAGAAAAACAAATTCGCGAACAGACAAACTTATGAAACGTTTAGTATTGAAAAACCCAACAATAACTCCGAAAGAAATAAAATTTAATATGAATAATTTGTTATCTGGTGTTTCTGAACGAACTATCCAGGAGCGGCTCCAAAAAGAACTCGCATTACCATCTCGCCATGCTGCTAAGAAACCGTTCATTAATGAAAAAATGCGTAAAAAACGTGTCGCATTTTGTAAAAAATACATTCATTGGACTGTTGTTGACTGGAAGAAGGTTTTATTTAGCGATGAGTCGACATTTTTGACATTCAGAAGTTGTCCAAAAAAGGTTCACCGGCCTATTGGCTCAAATAGGATGGACCCTAAATACACCCTAAAGACAATGAAACACCCTCCAAGTGTGATGGTTTGGGGTTGTTTCGGTTACTATGGGCGTGGAAACTTATATTTTCTTCCGAAGAACACAACTATGAATGGTGCACGGTATTTAGCAATGCTACAGGATAAACTTCCAATGGCAATGGCAATCCAAAGGACAAAAACATACATGCATGATGGTGCACCATGTCACAGGGCCAAAATAGTGACAAAATGGATTACTGACAATAAATTTGATATTTTGGATTGGCCTGGTAATAGTCCAGATCTCAATCCGATAGAAAATCTGTGGCTAATAATAAAAAATAAGGTTGAATGCCACGACACTGGCTCAGTCGAAAAATTACAAGAGGCCATCAAAAAGGTATGGTGCAAGGAAATATCAGTGGAAGTTTGTCAAAACTTGATTAAATCCATGCCAAAACGTCTAGAACAAGTCATCCAAACCAAAGGACAGATGACAAAATACTAATATAAGGTTAGTATACATTTAAACATTGTTTTTTAGGTAAAAAATACAAATTTTAAGGGTGATCGGATACTTTTCGCGGGCACTGTATAATTATACATAATTATTTACAATTTTTCCCAAGTGCGCAAGCCCCTATCCACTTATAATTATTCCAGTAGTATGCCCGTATTTGTTTCAACAAATTGGGGCGCTTTGAAACTTGCCCCTGGAGGCCTTCGCTTTCGTTATGGGGGGACCCCCCTCCCTTAAGTTCCTCACCCCGTTTATAAGGCCTCACCGTCTTTCATGAGGAGCATTTGTGGGTTTGCCGCATCCTCCTTAAAAAAAAAAAACAAGTTGAATGGATCAATTTGAGAATTTCCTCCTCACTTTCATTTATAAGGTTTCACAGTCTTTCATGAGAGATATTTAAAAAAAAACAAAAAACAAAAACTAAACAAAAACAAAAAACAAGCAAACAAACATTCCCGAGGCCGGGGATAGGTTAGGCTAATCTAAGATTAATTTGAGTAGGAAAAAAATTTCATGGCTCTTTTACGCAGCGTTCCGCCGTGTCTAGTTTCGCGGTCCCCATCAGTTTTATCTTAAAACTTCTGGAAGCGTTTGTGCAGAAGATGCATTTCTGGTGCATCAGGTTTCTACTAATATATATATATATATATATATATATATATATATATATATATATATATATATATACACTAGTGAATGGAAACAGCGTATATATTATGTATATAAGAAGAACTGTAGTGTCTGACAAATAGCAAAGATTTCTTTGACGTTGACTGTGGTCTTATGGCAACATGAGCTTGACAAGACTTGCAATCTGAATATTAGAGATTATTTTGGCTTAAATAGGAAAAACCTTAAAGTAAAATTCCATAACTCAGGCATGAAAGGGTTAATAGTTACCTCGAAAGAAAACCTATTCTAATATATCAGGTCATCCCATAAGTAATGTCGTTTTTTAGATCGGAATTGAAGGACAAAAAAAAACTCAACTGAAACTTTTGAATCTAGTATATATTTTCCATCGGAATCAATGACACTCTGCCAACATCCTACAAGCTTTTCAATGCTATGTTTATAAAATTCAGGCGGTTTTGAGGCAAAAACCTTACAAAGACTGGTGTGCAGGTCATCGAAAGAAATATACTGTTTCTCGTCAAGATAGTTTTGCAGACTCCTGAAGAGATGATAATCTGAAGGCGCAAGGTCTGGAGAATATGGAGGATGTGGAAGTTTTTCCCACCCAAGCTCCTCAATTTTTGCAGAAGTGATCCGAACGGTATGAGGACATGCGTTATCGTGGTGGAACACGATTCCTTTCCAATTAACCAAAGAAGGTCTCTTTTCTTTTAGTGCAGTGTTCAATCGATCCAGTTGTTGACAGTAGACTTGAGCGATGATTGTTTGGTTGTGTGGTAAGGTTTCAAAGTGTATTACACCACCTTTTTCCCACCAAACACTAAGCAACACCTTCCGAGGGTGAAGATTTGGTTTTGGCTGAGGTGTCGCTGGTTCTCCGGCACAAACCCACTGTTGACGGCGCTTAACATTGTGGTACAGTATCCTCTTTTCATCACCGGTCACTAAACGGTGCAAAAACGAATCTTGGAGTTCACGGGAATGAAGAGCTGTGCTAATGCTTACCCGCACCCTCAGATTGTCAACCGACAATTCATGTGGCACCCATTTTCCTAACTTAGGCACTTTCCCGAGTTGTTGCAAATGTCGATGGATGGTGGACGGGGATGAATTGAGTTTCTGGGCCAATTCTTCGACAGTTGTTGAACAGTCTTCTTCAAGTGCGGCTAACAGCAGGTCATCATCAAACTCAGCAGGGCGTCCAGAGCGTGCTGCATCTGTCAATCAGTAGTCACCATTCCTAAACTTTTGAAACCATCTTTAACATTTCCTCACATGCAGAATATCGTTGCCATAAACGTCCTGAATGTTTCACGTTGCTTCAGTAGCACTATTCCCTTTTTTGAACTCATAAAGCATTATATGCCTGATATGTTCTTCTGATACCGCCATTTTTATGAGGGGTTCACATAAAGCAAAACACACGTCTTCACTGGTCAAGGTCTGTAAAGTATGTAGCGAAACACGATAGATGTCCTCTTAGATATAACCTTCTGAAAATTTATGCTTAAACCGAGTAGGACTAGTTTAAACTTAATATATTGCAAAAAACGACATTACTTATGGGATGACCTGATAATTATACGAAGATGTGTTAGGTCCCCAAAAATACAGCAGATACGCCAATAACTTCACAGAAAACCTTAAAAATAATTTTTTGTTAACTGTATGTAGATTCATCGCTTCGGTTTAATATATCACTTAATACCACACCAAATAAAATTAGAATAAATACAGTTAACTCATAAACAAATTTTTTTGGTTCTAATATTTCTGTTACGAAATAGATCCAGAAAATATTAACTAAATTCATTTAAATTACATTTCATTTATCAAATGCAAGGGTAGCTTATATATTTCAACCCGGTAAAATTCAAGTAATTATTGAATGTCTCACCAAAATTGAAATTAATATCCAAAATACATTTTTCTAATGTATTTTGGTTTGTTCTGTTCAAATATGACCTTCATATCTTCCGCAAAAAAAAAAAAAATATATATATATATAATATATATATATATATATATGAAACCTAACCTTAACCCGTGTGTTCTCCGATTGCTAACCTAACCTTGAGGGGTAGTTATTGAATGTTTCACTAACACTGAAATTAATATCCCAAATACAATTTTCTAATGTATTTTGGTTTGTTCTGTTTAAATATGACCAACATATCTTCATCTTCGCAAATGAACCGAAAAAAGTTATGAAACTGTTGGTGAAACATTCACTAATAACCAAAATTCGTATAGTAACGAGGTGACAATCATCATGACCTGCAAATATTATCTTTATTATGATATCTAATTATATAAATATATATATTACATTTCTATCACATTAGCTAATTTCAGACTAGAAAATAAGTTATATTTTCTCTATCAATGAATAATAATAATAATAATAATAATAATAATAACAACAACAACAACAACAATAATAATAATAATAATAGTTATTATTATTATTATCATAATTAACTATTTATCTTAAATTATCTTAACCTTTATTATAGAGTAATACATTATACAATAATACGAGTAACCATTGTTGTATTTCTTTCATAAAAGGGCGAGGCGATTCTACAAATTTGTTTGGTCGAACGAAGATATATATACTGTGTGTATATATATATATATATATATATATATATATAATATATATATATATGTATATATATATATGTATATATAATATATGTATATATATATATATATATATATATATATATATATATATATGAAAATTATTTCACGAAGGTAACACGTGAAAAATATTTATGATGAATAAAACCACGAAGGAAAGGAAACACAAAATGGTGCTCAAGCGCTTTCGTCTAATGACATCCTCAGGAACACTGAAGTACATAAAAAGGGTTAAGCCTATATATAGGTTACAGAAAGAAAAAAAGAAAAAATAAATAACATACATACACACACACACACATATATATATATATATACATACATATCTATATATACAAATACATACATACATACATACATACATATATATACAATAAACAGAGAAGTAAAAATAATAAAAAAAAATAAAAAATTAAAACCTTAAAGGATTACCAGTGAGGCGTACAAATTTGTAAGGAAAAATATCGATTTTTAGCACAAGATCAAATGGATTATAAAGATACAAATTTATACTGGAACTCTGCCGGGTTTTAACACAATGCTGCCTATGGTCAGGTTTCGATATATATAAAAAAATAAAATGCAAATTAAAAGTTAATCGATTTTTAGCACAAGATCAAATGGATTATAAAAATACAAATTTATACTGGAACTCTGTCCGGGTTTTACCACAATGCTGCCTATGGTCAGGTTTCGATATATATAAAAAAATAAAATGCAAATTAAAAGTTAATAAAGTAGAAGACAAGTTTACCAAAGACTTAATGTTTTACCCTTCTTATCTAAATCTTTTTTAAAGGAATTCAACATAACAGGATCGAGTTGAAAAAGACCTTTGCTTATGTTGAAGTTATTTGAAAGTTGGATAATGGCAGACTCAAGAATATTTCTATTAACAATGTTGCTTGAATGGAATAAAACTGAAGCATTATTCCAATCAATACAGTGGGCTAACTCTGACAAATGGACAAAAAGGGCACTGGACAACTGTCCTGTTCTAACGGAATATTGATGCTGTTTTATACGTGTGTGCAAATCCTTTCCCGTCTGACCTATGTAAAAGGAATCACATTGTTTACAACCAATTTTATAGATAATGCCTGAATTATTGGTAGGGCTATTTTTTACGATGATATTTTTCACAATATTGTTATATGAAAATACTACATTAATATCCAAAAGTTTAAGTACATTAGCAATGCCTAAAAAGCCCGGGAAAAATGGAAGTACTAAAATATTTTTTGACAAAGTACGAGTGTTAATATTCACACGATAGAAAGTTCGTTTTGCCTTGTTGAGACAAGATTCCATAAACGCAGATGGATAACACAAATCACTTCCAATACCGTTGATTTTTTCCAATTCGGCATCGATGTATTCCGGACTGGCGATCCTAAGGGCGCGGAGAAACATTGATGAAAATATGGCCTTCTTAGTGGGGGTATCATGTCCCGAGTAAAAGTGTACGTAGGACAAATTGTTTGTCGTTTTCCAACAATAGTGTAATCGTAGCTTTAAAAGAGACCAGAGTACATACATTTCATATTTCAGAAGTACAAAAACCAAATTCTGTAATCATTCATTACTATAAGCCTATAGTTCAGATGGCTAAACTGTATTAACTGTTATTGAAGGTTATATTATGTCTGTAAAATAAAACTTAAGATATGCTCGCATCAAAATTATGTATCAGCTCATTACTTACACCAAATTCTGGGCAATATAACTTTAAATTAGCTGCATTAGACTTTAAAATACAATGCGTCATGACTTTTTTAAATGACGAAAGATACCAATACATCATGCTGCAAAATTATTGGTAATAACGCATAAGAAAAGTATTTTTTAATAAATAACCTTATTCAAAATTAAAAAGGGGCGAAACACGCTAGTTGCAGCATAATACAAGAGAGTTCATTGATAATAATAATATTGGCTCCCATTTTACCGTCAATTTTGAATTCATACCGTCACTCCTTTAAATCGGTAAATCACTTCTTCGTTATACGGGGCTCCAATAAACCTTAGCCTCCCCCGCCCATGGCCTAAACCATTAGAGGTACAATAAAACTAAACATACCTTACAAACGAGAATTTAATCCTGCATTTAATGAGAAACAATTAAAACTTGGTGTTCCCGCCATTGGCTTCCAAGACAGCCTGAATTCGCTTTGGTAGCTTGCCAAAAGTGACGTGAATAGATCTTGATCTTTACGCAAATTGGCTAAGACAGTTTCAATGTGTTGCGTCATTGTATCCTTCGAAAATCGATTTGCTGCAGGTTCTTGAAACAAGAGACATTCAACCTTGTCCTTTATAACTGATCCAATGTGTTCACAGACGTTCAGGTCAGGAGAATTTCCTGGCCATTCTTCATTTCCAAAGAATTCGATCTCATGGTTCCGCAACAACTGTTGAGTGGCTAATGCCTTATAGCAGGGGGCCTTATCGTGCAGAAGTGTGACCTGATCGACATCTATAACATTGTTTGGGTTTCTTAGAAAAGGGATGACATGCTGGGATAGAATAATATCACGAAAATATTGTCCATCCCAACTCTGACCATTTGGCTTCAGCACCCACATGAGCTTCTTTGCAGTGAACAAAACAAACACACCAACACAGTTTGGACTTTTTAATAATTCGCGATAATGTTCATTGTCATCGATTTCATCTGGTGTTGTGGCCCATACTCGATCATTTTGGTAGTTAGGCCGACGTGTTACGTAAACAAAAAATTCATCGGAGACAGCTAAATGCATGAAATCATCCACATCCTAATCTTCAAGATAATGGGCAAACCACATTCTGTCATCGATGTTAAGTTAAGTTTTTCTTGGCTTTGGAAGTTCATGCCAAGGCTTTAAACCTTGCCTATGACGGTACAGTCGAATGATCTCACCACTAACAATCTTTCTCTCAACACTTCGATCTCTCTAGAAAGTTTAGCACAGCTGTTTTTCCGCTTGCGCGTACCGCTTTCAATGATGTCCTTTGTTTCCTGAGAGAATGGCAAATTTGGGCGCCCAGATTTGGTTGTATCCATTTCACATTCATCCAAAGTTTTATTCCAATTTCTTTTGACGAAGTCCTCACTTCTTCGCAACTTTTTGGCAACCGATGAACGTGTTATAAAGGTGGCTCCAGCATCACGAGCTTCCTGAAATGTTATTGCTCGTATGCGATCTATCACACGTTGCCTCTCCGAATCACCAATTAATTGAGAAGCCATTATTTTATCACTTTAACAGCTACAGTAATTTTAATACCTGCAATAAATAAAGAATTTTATATATTTTTATAATCACTAAAAACTATTTCGATATAAGTCAACATGTAAGCTGCAAATGGGGGGGGCGCTAAGGTTTTTTGGAACCCCTTATATTGCTACAAAGAAAACGGAATATTGTATTTTAACGCTGAACTCTAAAAATCTTATTCAGAAGTTTATGAATAATATGAAAATATTGTACAAAACCAATATGAAATATTAGCCCTTTTTTTAGCATATACTGCATATAGTGGTGGCCCATTTGGATAACTAGTTATCCTATAAAAACATGTATTCTATAAAATACACTCGCGTTTTTAGTACCTTCAATAAGTTGTTTCTATAATTCCTTCACATTGATATGTTAGTCTTCATATTTCTGTCATAATTGTCCCCAAATAAATATAGATATATATATGTCCTCTTTTTTTTAATATGGCCACAACTACTAAGTGCTTTGAAAGATTGTACGTAATATTTAGATTAATATACATATATATATATATATATATATATATATATATATATATATATATATATATATATTAGGCTGGCCTTAAAAGTGAAATTTTGAAATTTGTTTCTCTAACCACCCAATTTGTACAGTTCCTAGGAAAAAACATGCGTGCTAAATATTTTTGAAATCCAAGAATATTTAGAGGTCGCCCTCGTGAGTTGAAGTTCTACTATTATAGAGGAAGTTGTAAATATACATGGAAGTTGTATCTAACACTCCTTTTTACTTTCCCCAGGATGGGATCGAGAAAGAAGTTGTATCGATCGGTTCTGTTGAACCGGAAATCAAGGGCGCTAAATTGCCATCATATCGGTAAGCTTTTCGGCATTTCTTGTTTCTCCATTTGGAGAAGAAAAAGACCACCCGGGACGCCAGTCGCGAAAGAGTAGAGGCCATCAAGGCGTTATGGGATAAAGCCAGCATCCCAAAGCGAGCTGACCAGCATTGCATCAAGAAGCTGGAGGCGGTCTTCGAGGAGTGGAAAGATCTGAAAAAAAATCAGACCAGAACCACTGCATCCCACAAGCAGAAGGAACAGGAGTTTCAAGAGCGCTTGGAAGATCTCTTTGACATCGCTCATACGGATGCACTGGTCCTGATGAAGAATCCTGAGGACCTGGCTTTCCTTCTGGCCAAGCGACAGAAGGGGAGGCCAGGCTGCATCGGCTCTGTGGATATGGTACAGGCCCGGAATGACGAGGAATCCCGGAAGAGGTCAGAGCAGGAGGCCAGGCAATGGAAGAGGGCTCAGGAGGAGCACGAAGCTTCAACCAGCCGAGCGGTGCTGTCATCGTCTTCATCGTTAAGTGCGGCAGAGGGGACGGATGATGACTGGGAGAAGGAAAGTGCAGTTGTGGGTGCTGCCGCTGCGTCTGCTCCAAAAAGAGCCAGGAAGAATATCATGACACCTCAACTGGCTGCTGCCCTCGACCGGACGCAGACCTCCTCCAGAAATGCGACCTACATTCTTAACGAGGCCGCTGAAAGCCTTGGCCATGATGTCATCGACTTGAACATCAATCGGAACTCCATCCACAGAGAAACGGCTCGCCATCGTTCGGGCCAGTCGAAAGGCTTGAAGGAGGAGTTCTCCACCGACGTCCCCGTTACTGTTCATTGGAATGGTAAGCTCATGGAGGATCTGACATCCCGAGAACATGTTGATCGCTTGCCTGTTCTCGTGTCTGGCCTCGGAGTTGAGCAAGTCTTGGGTGTTCCATCCGGAACTGGAGAGGCGCAAGCAGCTCTCATCCAAGAGTTCAACAAGAAGTTGACTCGTGGAGAGGAGCAGCTTCATTTCCTCCTCCAAGTTGTCGTTGATCACAGGCGGCAGTTCCCGGACTGCAAGAAGACGACACTTACACCTCGAACCAAGCGACAATGAGTGGAGTAGGCTTCCACAACACCCCCGCCGCCGAGCGGCTAATACTTCTTGTTGAAGAAGGGGGACCTGGCTGCCTGAGTAAACTTCAACGGACGAGGGCGACCTCTAAATATTCTTGGATTTCAAAAGTACTTTGTATACGTGTGTTTTACTAGGAACTGAACAAATTGGAGTGGGTGTTAGGGAAACAAATACCCAACTTTCATTTTTCTCTATATATACACTAAGGGCCACCCTTATATATACACTGCTGAACATGCAATGTTTTAATTTGAAGTCTCACTAATTTTCAACAGGACAGCACTTAATACGTCAAATTTATAATGCTGAAGAGGACTAGCACTCGCCGATTAATATAATCTTTCATTAGTTTACTAAGCCCCACTTTTCAACAGCAGGATTTCGTAGGAAATGCAAATGAAAATTGCTTAATTTTCCTAATTTTTTGGTATATTTAACTGTAAAAAAGGAAGAGTATCTTACCTAATTTGTTTTGCAGCTGATTTTCGCTTATAACTATTACTAGGGGCTTCTCTTATAATTGGTTAGTCGGCCAACATACTGGGGCTATATTTTCCTTGGTACACTTTTCCATGCCTGATATATCCTGATGAAATCTTTCACTATGCCAATCGCTGAGAGGGCCCAGGTTTGTTGCGAAGAAGCCCAGGTGGGAGTACAAGATTTGCATTTTCAAAGACATGTTACACCCCAGGGCTTGGTAAGCTATAAGCATTTCCTCCATCAGGGAAACATAGCTTTGTGATTTGTCGCAGCCAAGGAAATTCGTAGTCACCTCTTTAAAAGCTTTCCACGCTGTTCTTTCAGTTTCATTCAAAACTCATCAAATGCAGTGTCTTTCATTGATTCTTTGATTTTCGCTTCGCTGATTCTAGGGAACTTCTGTTTTAGCGTGTCCGGTATTTTCGCCGTAGGAAAATTCGCCGTAGGATTTTTCGCCGAAAACATTTTCGCCGCAAAGAAATTCGCCGTAAGGCATTTTCGCCGTAAGAATAAAAAGAGCAGATTAAAAAAGATTTAAAGGCAATTAAAAATAGTTTATTGATACGTTAAAAGTAAAGAAATAGGAAAAACATAAAACAATATTTTTAAATTAAAAAGTGTGCAAGTTCATAGCTATGGTGCGCAGAAAATGCAGTTTTTGCTTTGGATTGTACCTTTGTACTTGATTATGAAGTCGCGTACTAATATTTTTATACGCTTTTTTTCTGGTTGGTTCATCTCCTCGTTCGACGTCGCACTTCTTCTTTTTCGCTAACATATCTTCCTTCATTAAAATAAATATGAGTTTCCAAATACTGGGATGCATATTAATAACAGAGCTTTGTATTGCGTTGTGAAAGCCTTCTACACTGTTGTTCGTTCGCGGCATACCATTACACGTTCTTTCGTAGACATTCCACAGTTCAATAGGAAATGTGGGTTCCATTCTGCGTCTTCGCGGGCCTCGGCCTCTTTCTCATCCAATATAGTGGGTTTCAAAATAAGATAACAACTCTTGGGGCAAATCATCGTCATCTGTTAGCTCGATAAATCCGTCAATAACGTCGCTAACTGGAAGAAATGCTAGCGCTGTGAAGCATTTAATTTTTGTGTTAAATTCAGTTTCAGTTTGATAGCGCAACTTTTGTCCGATATGAATGACTTTGCGGTAAATATTTTTTGCCATGTGAAATAAACATCCGGTTATAGTTGCATTTGGAAATACGTTGGAGAATGCGCTGATACTTGCTTTCTCAAAGTCGATCATCAAGGTTTCGGGAGTTAATGATGAACGTAAGCCCTTTAAAATATGAAAAAGTCTGCTGTAAGTCTCTTCAGATTTCCCCGGAAGTAAAGCAAATAGACGAGGAATGCTACTATTTCTTATTACTATGTGTAACGTATATAACTAGTAGTATATATCTGGACTACATTTAAATGTTCCATCACATGCCCAATCCTTATGATTCACCAAATCGTCTAAACCAGATTCTGTGCCAAACACTAAAATTCTGTACGCATCATGTTCTCCACTATCAAATAATAATTTTTTTTCACCATTTTCATGAAATTTGTACTTATCAGGAATTACATAACCACTTCTTGCTTTAGGGATGGGAGGAGCTTGTTTATTTTTTTGCCTCCAACTTCTAATATTGCGTGATAAATTTGGCAAAGAGGGCATTAGGGAACAAGCTGTGCTATCTAAATTGGCAGAAGCATCGGCAATTATAGATCTCGTAGAGAGTTGTGAATTAGTAGCCGCTGATTTTATATTTGCAATAGCTTGGTAAACTTTAGGCTTCGTAGGATGAGAGGGATGGCTGTGCTCACCGAATATTTTGCTTATTGATATAGCATCATTTTCAAGTATAGTGTGCACTCTAGTTCTACACTCTTTCATTTCACACGTCCAGTAAGTTTTATCACTGTATTTTCTATCAGTTCGGTATACATAATTCTTATCACCCACTAATTTCTGACCACCACGACTACTCTTTACTGTATAGGCCATTATAAGGGCTTAGATTTGTATAATTTAAAAATAAGAGTAACGGGAGAACTTCCACCAAAAAGACTTACAATCAGACTGCGAACTAAACTGAAAAGCTAAAATAAATTAATTCTGAGGAAGGTGGTTCGATTTTTCATTTATTGGTGCTTGTTTTTCATATTTGTTCGTTTTTTTTATTCTTACGGCAAAAATGCCTTACGGCGAATTTCTTTGCGGCGAAAATGTTTTCGGCGAAAAATCCTACGGCGAATTTTCCTACGGCGAAAATGTTTACGGCGAAAATACCTAGAGCCCTGTTTTAGATGTACAAACCCAGGTTCTTCTTTAATCATGGCTTTTACAAAAATTTTCATCAAACCAAGTTTGATATGGAGAGGTGATGAGAACACTTTTGCTGGATTGGATCTACTAGGGTTTAATGGGCAACAGTTTTCTGTCCTGCAACCAAATTTTGTCGAAGTGGCCACTCTTTCTGTTTATTATGACCCACTTGCAGAAGAAACAAGAAAACTTTGTGTATCCAAACTGTAAGCCAAAAAGAAGTGCACTCACTTTCAGATCATTACAGATATGCCAGGAGTGTTTATCATAGTCTATATGTTTTAAAAGTATCTGTATATTGTTACATGATTCCTTCATATTAATTTTATGTGCAACCGGAGCCGAAGGATAGATATTACCGTTGAGCGATTGTGTTCTCAATCCTTAGGCTTCTGCTTTCAAACTCAACTTTGATGAATCGATAAAAACACTCCATTCCTTTGGATTGTGCTCTCAATCCTTAGGCTTCTGCTTGTCCACCATGTCTTTCGTGGTTTTGGTACAGACAAATCGTGACTATGTGAAAGAGGTCGCACGGCTGAGAGTAAATTCGGATATTGATTCGCTTGTTTAGATTTGAGGAATGTCCACGTATCTTTGCTAAAAAGAAGTATCAATCAGTCGAGTAAACTCTTTGTTTTCTTCATATCATGAGGTATATATATGAGTATACTTAAATAAATAATTAAATATATATAATATATATATATATATATATATATATTAGGGTGGAGTGAAATGGACCAAAAAAAATGTTTTTTCAAATATCGAATTGGAATACCTGTCCCTTGAATTAATTGTTCAGGGTCCCCAGCGATGGCAAGAAATCGCTTCATAATTTCAACATTCTTTATATAATCCTGTATATTCTTATATACTTATATTTATATAATCTTTATATTCAAATATTCATTTTTACATAAGAACCAAAATCGCCTAATGCGAGTTTGGATAAAATTTGGATTTGCTTTCTATTTTTGCCAAATAAATAATTGGTGAAATGTTTAATTTTTTTTAATATTCCTTAATATTTAATGTATACTCGTGTAAGTATATATATATATATGTTTAATTAATAGTTTCACTCCCTCTATTAATTAATTATATTATATATATATATATATATATATATTTAATTAATAGCTTCACTCACTCTTTCTACAATGGCTATAAACCTTTCATTACTGTATTCCTCTAATTCGTTTCTTCTAATTTCTCCCAATAATGACTTGTACTGTACGTACGAATTAAATAACTATGGCGTATTAATTATGAATTAACGTATTGCATAATTTGATAAAGTATGACTCATAAAGTAACTTAATTCTCTTCACGTTTTTCATACCTTGAATACTGAATCACGTGTTTAGTATGTGGATATCTTTCGTATTCAATGTATGGTAAATTCTTTAACATATTATTATTCGACCATATTCATTCATACGTCCACACTTATCTTGATCGTTATCCTTTAATAATTTTATTACTTATTCATTCTCTTACCTATTCTCTACTGAAGCCCTATCAACCTCTTCAGTCCATGTTTACTCGTGTCTATATTACGCACACAACCTATTGTGTTACGTACCGATATGTGTACAAGACTTTGTGCATTCGTACATGTCCCCTGATGATCATGATTCCATACAGAGTTACGTACATGTAAATTCATGTTCATTCATGCTGATTCAAGGTGTTCGAATTCTGATGACGTCGCCAAAAGCAAGCATCTAAATTCGAAATCTTCTCTCTTGCTTCTGCTACCAATTTATAACGTTAAGCTGTCATTTTATATTATTAAAATATACTGTATTGTTTCCCTGCCAGGCCACTGGTTCGTTATCTGCTTACATCACATAGTTATCCCCGGTCTCATTACTTGTACTTACTATTTTTACCTAATTGTCATTCAAATTATATATTACTTATGTATTACGTTATCATAAATGTCCGTGTACTTCCAATGAAAAGTACACCGTATTTTTCTCCGCTTTCCTCATCGCTGGCTAATTAGACTTTCAAACTCTGATAACCAACCAGATTCTAATAATATGTGACATAATTTGGCGTAATTATTGTTAACTATAAATATGTAACATTGCTGTTAATCCCCTTTAAATTATAGAACAACGGTTAACTCTTCTTCATTATAAAAATTGTATCACCTGTTTAGAATACTTCAGTTTTAGATATGTCAATTAACAATTTGCTACAATTGTAATTAAATGTAATAATTTAATATAATGTAATTAATGTACTTTAATGAAACTGTAATTAACGATAATAAGCGAATGTGAATTAATTGGTAATTATGATCATAGTTGCACTAAACCAAAATTACAATGTACTCAGTGATGTACTTGGGATTGTACTCAATGTACTACTCCGACATTATGTCGCCATTTAGGAATATATACTCGGCGATATTATTATTATTTTTTTTTGTTATTTATTTTTTCGTTTAATTTGGAATCTTTCAAAATTCTGATGTGCACTCCCCCAAAATTTAGACTTATTTAATTCTTGTATTGTAAATTCAATTACTCCTGTCTTAGCAGCCCTTCAGCGAGGAGTCGAAGCCCTTCTCGAGGAGGCCGAGGGCCTCCTCACTTTTAAATTCCGGCCTGAGCCATGTTCGAAAGAGGTCGAACTTCTCCCCCTGTAAAAATCTAATCTAACTTACAGGCTGAGTATTACCTGTACATTTTAGCAGTAAATTACAGTAAAAGAAAGTTTTTTATCTTCTCCTTCGAGCCTTACTCTCTTCAGAGAACTCAGTCAATAAGGTAGAAAAATAATTTCCCGATACGTTATAAGAAGAATCGGTAAACCGTCAGATGATTTAATAAATTTTCACAGAATCCTCCGATCCACTATAAGAAGAAATCGGAGAGTAGTATAGAATAAACTACTGCGAGAAACAAATTCGTTGCTACTTCCTAACCAAAACCCCCATCGACTTCGAACCAACCAATATATATATATATATATATATATATATATATATATATTCTCATTCAAATGAATCCATCCCTTCGTTCTTTTCCACAAACTGTAGCTGCTACTTCTGTTACTAGCTTAATACATCTTTGTACGGCCTGTGTGTGACATGGCATCCCAAGTATGCCTCCAAAATCTAACTGTTTGGAAGCGAACTCTCTCAATTCCTTCTCCGTTAATTGCTGCAATAGCGGAGGACCTTATCGCTCTTCTTCTTTCCAATTAATAAGGTCAATGTATTCTTTTGCTCCGAAGTTCAGCCTTGGTATTGTAAACTTTCGGATTTCCTTTTGTGTTTTGCTTCTTGCAAGCATAATTCTTCGAATTGCCAGCTATCTGATGTGCTCATGATCATCGGTGATCATGGAGAGCAATAGGTTCTCTGGGTGATCAAAATAAGCGTTGCGTTGTACTGAAGAATCCACAACGTTTCTCAACTAAAGTGGAAGGTATCTTCATCTTAAAATGGTTTCCCAGACATGTCTTCCTCCTTCTGTGCATGAAAATTTTGACTGAATGGTAAACCACATTGGAGCACCAACTTTCATTACAAATGTTGCTAATGCACGAAGGTTCTCTGATGGTTTATCTTTAGAATGTATAAGCGTAGAATTCGACTTGCTGTAGTTATCCACCTTGCATGAGATAAAGTTCCTGGATTTTTTGCAGACAAATCCTGAGAGCATTTTCTGAGCACACAGCTTTACACATTTCAAGCAAATACTTCTAGTCCGTACTTAAGTCTTCATTTGCTATGTATGGTATATCAGCTTCAATTTTATCAAACTGCAACTGGAAGTTCAAGAGAAGGTATCAGGTTCTGTTGTGCTCCCATCAATGTGATATAACAAGTGGCGAAGTGAAAGTTCCTTTGCGTGCAATTGACATATTAGCCACTGCAAAGATGTACCTAATGCCAATTCTAAGAGGCTAATAATTCCATTATGCCTTCCTGTGTTTACAGGAGTTCCATCACATCCAATAGCCACCAGTTCTCCAATGTTTTGAACATTTTCTGATGTAGACTGAATTAACGAATCTTTAATACCATGAGCGGTACCAGAGACAGGTGCAATATGACCAAAATAGTAAGACCCTGGTTCTCTTACTAAGGTTACGTGTTCTTCAATGACAGACTTGTAATAATATTTTTTGCCTTGCTTGATATGACATTTAGTTTTATCTTTTCTTCCATCAAAATATAGAGCTTTTAAGTGTTCGTCATTATCTTCTTGGTGCATTTTATGCCGTATTTTCATCCTTTCTCTGCTAATTTTACCCCTGTCAATTACGAGGGAGCTAGCAATATCCAATAAATTTTTAGCTTTTTCTCTGAACAACTAATTTATTTTGATAATTTGGGTTTCCTTTTCTTCCTTTGTATGGCTTTATCAACACCATATATTTGTTATGATAGGAGCAAATAAGCTGCAAAACTCTTTTGTGAGAAACTGTTGGAATTGAGGCCTTTACCCAAATATTACCAATATCTAAAGCGACTCTTTCTGATACGTCAGAGACTGCAGGATCTTTGTTATTATTAGTGAACTTTATGTCAGCTCTTACCATAAATAATGTCTGAACATTTCTTCATAGGTTGGAAGCCTATTGCTATTTAGTTCTTTAGCAGCGCAAAAAACTGGGCATATACTACACTGCCTTGTCTTTATTTTTTATCCATTTTAATATTTCTGAAAAAATAGAATTAATGTAATTAAGTCAGACAATTACAAGAAATAAATATTTATGCATACAAAAACGGTTAAGTAGTTATATTAATAGGCTAAGCTAAACTGTAACACATCTCGTCACTGCACGCACTTTAGGAAGACTGAGTGACTGAGGCTCAAAATGTGACGGTTTTTCAAGGTCATTGGGGAGCCTCTTATTGAAGCAGCAGCTCGTTCAAATTTGGTGGACTTTTCCTAGGTATTCCAAATTGATATTCTAAAATTCATATTTTCGCTCCACCCTAATATATATATATATATATATATATATATCATACACTCATATATATATATATATATATATATATATATATATATATATATATATATATATATATATATACACTGTATATCGTGTAGTGTCCCCAAATTAAAGCGGATCTATTCATCACTGAAGAAAAATAGCTTGGTTGTCAAAATTAAAATCTTCAAAAGAAGACTAGATGCTTGGCCCAGTACGGCAACAGATGAGCCGGGTGTATCTGGTTATGCGCGGCAGAGAGTGCATGAGAACAAATCGCTCATTCGCCAGACAAAGAGGAAAGGCTCCCCCCCAGAATTGTCTCTGTGTGAAGACAGACCAACGCACGGAGCTGCTACGAGGTTGTGAGGTTTATGTATATATATATATATATACACACACACACACACACCACACACACACACACACACACACACTATATATATATATATATATATATATATATATATATATATATATATATATATATATATATATATACATATATATATATATATGTTACTTACTTTATGCGAGCTTAACGGCGGTTCAGGGTCGACCTGCAGACGAACCCTCTGCACCACCCCGCCTCCTTTATATATATATATATATACACCAAACAAAGAAAGAACTTAGCAAAGGAAGGAAAATAGAAATAGTAATACTTTATTAATGAAATTTTCGCATACAGTAACCCATTCTTCACAATCCTTCAGCGGCGGCTTTTCAGAGGAGGCATGGGAGACCGGGCCTTTTCTCTTTTTATCACTATAAACTATGAAAAAGAATTTTATTGATAGTATTAATTCTATACGACTGTGACATGTAGAAAGTAGTGCATCTAACACTTTCAATCTTCTATTTATATTGCATATATTATAGACAGTTTTGTGCCTCCCCACTTTCCCTGACCACCAGCCACCACTGGTAGGGGCTGATAAGGGTTGGGAATGTTAGAATTTGAATACACACACGAGGCTTGAAAAATATATAAATAGATAATTAAAAATAAAAATGTAGACGGAAATGGAACGACTTGAGAATCTCTTTATCAAGACCCACATAGTAATTTGCGAGTTATACATCTACTAAAGTTTCTTGTAGGATGATGGCTTTATGCTCTTTTACAATGTATATTTGGGAATAAAGGGGAATCATTCTAGCCTAAACTCCCAAAAACCGCATAACAGAGCTAACCCCGACAAACACACGACACGTTTGTAGCGGCCTAAAATACATGAACAAACAGGAGCCCCAAATAAAAGTTCACATACTTCACGCTCGTAGAACCATCTAGTTTTTATAATGCTAATATATGAATGATATTTGAACAGCCTATTTTCGCGATTCTTTCTGTTTTCCCCTAAACTCATCCACGTGTGTAGCTATATGATGTGATGAAAATTCTTTGAAAAACTTTTCAATGCGGACAACCTATCGCCGGATGCATGTAAAACGCAAATTCATTAACTTTTCACACATCTCTGTCGCATTATTACCGGCTGTAGCATTTAGGACAGTTTTTCTTGGACTAGTGTGAGAGCACAGTACATCCCCAAAATCACATTGTCAGAATTTATATATGAACATAAAGACAAATAAATTCCATACAGGTTGCTACCGATCAAAATAATAATCAAAACACTAGAAAATACATAATGTTGTTGTAGCCTATAATACAATAAGTTTACAAAATAGCTGCTATGCTAATTATAAGCCATCAAAATTTCAATAAAATTAAACATGTACGAAATACTTCTCAAACACACACACACACACACACACACACACACGCGCGCACACACACACACACACATACACACACACACAACCTCACCAAAGATACACCTTTCTTAATGCACGAATGCCACATTCATACTGAATGCACCGTGGTGTAGGATTTATATTATCATTGTGAAATGAAGTTAATTAATTTCTAACTACAGTCTAAAGATAACCCCTCAAAATTATATTTTCTTACATTCGGTCTCAGAGTTAGATAAATGTTCTCAGCAGCAGCTCAGTGTTAGTCAAGTTATTTATATGTTAATGAACTTCCTGATGATTAGATTTTCTGTATTGTATATTTTGTACCAAAATATAAATTTTCCTTATCTCATCTATCTGAACTTAGCCTATAACAGGGTTTCAGGAAATCTTTATATCAGATTTTTGTTCGTGATTAGAAGTGAAGTGATAATACTCGTAACTAAAAGTAAAATTTCTGGAAAATATTTGTGAAGGAATGTTCATAGGAATTTTCGATATTGTAAAGTATATATATATATATATACTACTGTGCAAAAGTCTTAGGCAGGTCTGAAAAAAATCTTGTATTGATAAATTTTCTCAATTTCACGTGTTAGCTTCAAGATTTAGCATTTATTAGAGAATCATCACCATAAGTACTGAAATGTTACATACAATTGTTGAAAGTCAGTATTTTGTATGACCTGCAAAACTGCTGCGATTCGATTTGGAATGCTATCTTGGAACTTTTGTAAGAAATCTGCTGGAATGTTGTTCCATGCATCTAAAAAGACCTGCCATAGCTCTTCTCTCGATTTTGACTGCTTCTCTTACGTCTTTCTGTCTAAATAATCGAAAACAGCCTTAATAATATTTAAATCAGGGCTCTGGGGTGGCCACTCCATCAGTTGCGAGTCTCCACGTTCTTTTTTATTTTCCAAATAGGTTTTGATTACATTGACAGTATGCTTAGGGTCATTGTCTTCTTGAAAAATAAAATTTTGCCCAATTAATCTCTGACCTGATTTCACAGCGTAATGAATTGGGATCTGTCTGTATCTTTCTGCATTCAGTATTCCATCAATTTTGATAAGATCCCCCAACACCATTTGCTGAAATGCAGCCGCAAACATGGATTCATCCACCACCATGCTTAGTTATTGGCTGCAAACACATTTCCTTGAATTGTTCTCCATTTCTTCTTCTCAATACTGTTTTATCTTTGTGCCAAAAATTTAAAATTTTGACTCGTCACTCTAGATGACCCTTTTCCACTGATCAGCATTCCAATTCTTGTGCTTTTGAGCATATTTGAGCCTTTTTGACTTGTTTCCTTTCCTGAGAAATGGCTTTTTGATTGCCACTCGACCATTAAGACCATTTCTGATGAGTGATTTTCTCACAGTCGATGAGTGGACTTGTAATCCTGAAATCTGAGTAAGTTCTGTCGAAAGTTCTGCACTGGATTTTCGTCTATTTCTGAGAGATGTTAGCTTAAGGTGTCTCTCGTCGTTTTTAAAAAGTTTCCTTAGCCTTCCACTGCGTTTTCGATCTTCAACTTTGCCTGTTTCGCGCTGTTTCTTCAAAATTGCTTCAATACCACATCTTGATATCCAAGTTTGTCGCGATATTTCTGATTGAGATTGACCCTGCTCGTGCAATAATACCACCCGGTGTCGAGTTGCAATGGATATTTTAGCTATTGCTTAACCAATGTAAAATTTTATTTCTTTATCTGGAAAAAGAGAGAAAATTAACAATTAGGAAATTTCACTAAAAAATATTAAATTTCATTTAGTTATGAGCATTAAACAATTACAAAAACATACAATAGAAGTTCTGTTTACAAACTGTTACTGAATGAGCTTAGAATATCTTGTAAAGTAATACGTAGAAGGTTTGTGTTAAATTCCGTTCTATCTCCAGCAGTAGCACATTTTGGTGAAACAAAATCAAAATCAAATATTTATTTAGCATATATATATATATATATACATATATATATATATATTAACTCGTATATGTTAAAAATTTGGTGAAATGTTTTAAATTCATTGCAGAGTCTAGGGTGCGACTTCAGATCGGAGAGGGCAGGAGCGACCCATGACAAGCGCGTAATCGAGACATCATCTTCCATGCTGAACCACAAAGCCGTGCAAGTTTTTTCCGTTTAATTACATATGTGTGTGTATGTGTGTGTGTGGGTGTTTGTGTTTGTGTGTTGGCGTGATTTTGTTTGGTTACAGCGTTTTTATATTTTATCGAATTAATGTGATATATATATATATATATATATGAATAGAAACGACATAAGTGTTAAGGAACGTCTCTGCACACGAGGAGGAGAGATAACGAATAATGAAAAATGAGGCGAACCGCCCAGGAATCGAACCCAGGGCCTTCCAATTGCCGGTTGGATGCTCTACCATTATGCTACGGACCTCACTCAATCACAAATCGAAATTCTCCCACATAGGGCAGAAACCAATGCCCTGAGAGGGCACCCTCGCAAATCGTGAATATGGCATATAACTGCAATGACCGCGCAGTATATAAATGAATAGAAACGACATAAGTGTTAAGGAACGTCTCTGCACACGAGGAGAGAGATAACGAATAATGAAAAATGAGGCGAACCGCCCAGGAATCGAACCCAGGGCCTTCCAATTGCCGGTTGGATGCTCTACCATTATGCTACGGACCTCACTCAATCACAAATCGAAATTCTCCCACATAGGGCAGAAACCAATGCCCTGAGAGGGCACCCTCGCAAATCGTGAATATGGGAGAATTTCGATTTGTGATTGAGTGAGGTCCGTAGCATAATGGTAGAGCATCCAACCGGCAATTGGAAGGCCCTGGGTTCGATTCCTGGGCGGTTCGCCTCATTTTTCATTATTCGTTATCTCTCCTCCTCGTGTGCAGAGACGTTCCTTAACACTTATGTCGTTTCTATTCATTTATATACTGCGCGGTCATTGCAGTTATATGCGCATATTCACGATTTGCGAGGGTGCCCTCTCAGGGCATTGGTTTCTGCCCTATGTGGGAGAATTTCGATTTGTGATTGAGTGAGGTCCGTAGCATAATGGTAGAGCATCCAACCGGCAATTGGAAGGCCCTGGGTTCGATTCCTGGGCGGTTCGCCTCATTTTTCATTATTCGTTATCTCTCCTCCTCGTGTGCAGAGACGTTCCTTAACACTTATGTCGTTTCTATTCATTTATATACTGCGCGGTCATTGCAGTTATATATGCATATATATATATATATGATACACACAGACAGTGCATGGAACAAGGAACTCTTCTGGGATAATTAAATCCACTATAGTCCGAATAAGTAATGGTAAATGACAAATACCATAGTTTTTCTTTTTCATGATGCTAGCCCGACGTGGGCAACGGGTCACTCGCAAAGAGGTCCCATAAATATAGCTTCCCTCACCAGCTATCTGCAAAGCAGACAGGATCCAGCTTTGGGACATGGATCTAGGGTTTAAAGCACCTAGCCATGCTACATTTAGAACCTCAATATAAGCAAAAGACTCGCTGCCTTCACGTCAGATTGAATGCATCAAAGAAAAAGGGGTAACTATTATATTTTTAGCCAAAAACCAAAACTTAAACCTCAACTGGCAGAATTGAGCGTCCACTTTTCAAGGCACATAACATGTCCGTTTGAAGATGGGAATGAACTCAGAATGGTCCCCTGAGTTTTTTATGATACACACAGACAGTGCATGGAACAAGGAACTCTTTGCGAGTGACCCGTTGCCCACGTCGGGCTAGCATCATGAAAAAGAAAAACTATGGTATTTGTCATTTACCATTACTTATTCGGACTATAGTGGATTTAATTATCCCAGAAGAGTTCCTTGTTCCATGCACTGTCTGTGTGTATCATAAAAAACTCAGGGGACCATTCTGAGTTCATTCCCATATATATATATATATATATATATATATCACTGAGTATTTTTTATATATATACAATGTATATATTAGAACTCACAAAATAACCATATTTTGTTTGGTATTTGAAGTTGGTTATATATCACTGAGCATTTATATATATATATATATATATATATATATATATATATACAGGGTGTCCCATAAGTCAGGCATCATAGGAAAAATAATAAAAAAAGGCAGAACAAAACCTTTTATTTACAGAACGTGCTCAATATGTCCACCATTGTTTTCAATACACAAATTCAGACGTGATAGCCCGTTACCAAGCACACGGTGAATGATGTCAGGAGTAATGGTGTTACATGCCCCAATAATGCGCTGCCGCAAATGTTCAACACTCCTAATTTTCTCTGCGTATACCAGCGCTTTCAAGTGGCCCCAGAGATAAAAATCTAATGGCGTGAGATCCGGGCTTCTAGCTGGCCATTCCACAGGCCCTCGACGTCCTATCCAATGACCAGGGAATTGTTGGTACAGGTATTCCCTTACTTGGGTGCTGTAATGTGCAGGAGCGCCGTCTTGCTGGAACCTTGTTGGAAAGTTTCCTTCTTCGTTCAAGACTGGAAAATGCTTCTTCCTTGAGCATACGTAGGTAGGTGCCTCCAGTGACATGTTCATCGAAAAAGAGGGGGCCTATGATGCGATACTTCCAAATGCCACACCATACCATCACCCGAGATGCACCTTGTTCCTTTGAAGAGGTATACCAGTGGGGGTTGTTTTGAGACCAGTAGCGGGTGTTCTGTCGATTTACCTCACCATTTCCATAAAAAACAGCCTCGTCACTGAACAGAATGGTGGACGGGAAATTGGTATCCCGAGCATATTGTTCCGTAGCCCACTCACAAAATTCCATCCGCCGGTCGGGATCATCTTCGCTTAATTTCTGTAGGATCTGAAGTTTATATGGATGCCATTTGTGAGCCTGAAGAATGCGATGGATGCTACTTTTCGACACTCCGTTCTCGGCGGACAATCGCCGAAGAGACTTATTGGGACTTTTGTTAAAATGAGCCAGGATAGCAGTCGCTGTATCATCGTCAGTGGACCTCCTTGAAGGTCCACTGCGTGGTTTATCTTCTATGGATCCTGTTTCCTTAAACTTTGCAACAATTTTGCTAACACAACTCTGTGTTATTGGCTCGCGGTCTGGATGCAGTCTGTTAAATTCAGCAGCGGCCTCTCTTTGACTCCGATTTCCTATGAGTAGAATTATCTGGATTCGTTCTTCCTTGCTCACAGACATTATGGCCTGTAGAAACAGAAAAATATGAATTTCTCCTATGATGCCGGACTTATGGGACATCCTGTATATATATATATTTTTTCTAATTTTTTTTTATTTTTTCACTGTAGTAAAAATTAATAATTTTTTACTTTATGCAGGTTTTTTTTTTTTTTTAAATACAAAACGGATATTCGTTTATTTAACTAGAAAACATACTGAAATAAAAAAATATATTTTAAAAAGTTAAATTAATTTAATAATGCACAGAACATAAATATAAAAGTCACAATTATTGGTACTCAAGAGTTTACATCAGAGTTAATAACTTTCCAGAGTTTACGATTTACATAAGAATTGTAAATAAACTCCCCCTCATTATTACTACATTATACACAGATTTCTGGACACAAATGGAATTAGACAGTTTAGTGAAATTCAAACAAATTCATTATTTAGGCGTGAATCACATTTGCTAAAATTTTTCAAATAGCCCTCATAACAGAAACCTCTATACGTATATAGTTAAAACAGCAAGCAGTACATACAGTAGTGTAAATGGTTTGGTGCTTATAAGGGTTGCATATAACGGTTGATATATGCTTTTGTTTTAGGAAATTCGCGATATAGGGGTCTTGAAATCGGGTTAGGCCCATAGAATCATAATACTATATTTGCTGTCTCCTTCTGAAGTCCACACCAACCCAGTAAAGTTCAGGTCCTGTCGAGAAATGTATATTAAGTGTAAGCCCGACTGAATCTTTTTTGCTGGGTAGACTCAGCACATATTTTGCGATATACGTACAAAAATATTCCGCGTAAAGGGGTTGGTCTTCATAATCTTCTGAACTCTGAGCTCTTCATTTAAATGTCCGTTATCACCGATGGGATTCTAGAGAGAATTTAACTAATTGGTTTAACTAATGACTTGTTAAACTTTATTTTCAAAGTCAAATGCCTATAACTCTCAATCTTTCAAACGCAGATTATCCAGGCATCTCGAAAACTCTGGACCTTGAATTTGTCTATCTTCTTCTATGTGGTGTGGGCGCTTTTGCTGGCATTGCCCTTCGGCCCTCCTTCTTGCATAAAAAATATTTAAATAAATTATTTTACGTTATTAGACTGCGCGTTCCGTTCTCTCTCAACCTTTGAATGGTTTTGTGTGTGTGTGTGTGTGTGTGTGTGTGTGACCTGGTTACAAGTGAATAGCCAAATTGGCTGTTTAGGCTGAACGTTTCAGTCGATTCAAACGTGCACTGGCTGCTTCAATCAGTCTGTTTTAGAAATTTCAGTGTTTAGAGTTGTGTTAAATTTAAGTCTCGAATTTCTTATAACAGTACATTTAAAGCACGGGGCTCCAATAAACCTTAGCCCCCCCGCCCATGGCCTAAACCATTAGAGGTACAGTAAAACTAAACATACCTTACAAAAGAGAATTTAATCCTGAATTTAATGAGAAACAATTAAAACATGGTGTTCCCGCCATTGGCTTCCAAGACAGCCTGAATTCGCTTTGGGTAGCTTGCCAAAAGTGACGTGAATAGATCTTGATCGTTACGCAAATTTGCTAAAACAGTTGCAATGTGTTGCGTCATTGTATCCTTCGAAAATCGATTTGCTGCAGGTTCTTGAAACAAGAGACATTCAACCTTGTCCTTTATAACTGATCCAATGTGTTCACAGACGTTCAGGTCAGGAGAATTTCCTGGCCATTCTTCATTTCCAAAGACATTGATCTCATGGTTCAGCAACAACTGTTGAGTGGCTAATGCCTTAAAGCAGGGGGCCTTATCGTGCAGAAGTGTGACCTGATCGACATCCATAACATTGTTTGGGTTTCTTAGAAAAGGAATGACATGCTGGGATAGAATAATATCACGAAAATACTGTCCATCGCAACTCTGACCATTTGGCTTCAGCACCCACAGGAGCTTCTTTGCAGTGAACAAAACAAACACACCAACACAGTCTGGACTTTTTAATAATTCGCGATAATGTTCATTGTCATCAATTTCATCTGGTGTTGTGGCCCACACTCGATCATTTTGGTAGTTAGGCCGACGTGTTACGTAAACAAAAAATTCATCGGAGACAGCTAAATGCATGAAATCATCCACATCCCAATCTTCAAGATAATGGGCAAACCACATTCTGTCATCGATGTTAAGTTGAGTTTTTCTTGGCTTTGGAAGTTCATGCCAAGGCTTTAAACCTTGCCTATGACGGTACAGTCGAATTATCTCACCACTACCGATCTTTCCTCTCAACACTTCGATCTCTCTAGAAAATTTAGCGCAGCTGTTTTTCCGCTTACGCGTACCGCTATCAATGATGTCGTTTGTTTCCTGAGAGAGTGGCAAATTTGGGCGCCCAGATTTGGTTGTGTTCATTTCACATTCATCCAAAGTTTTATTCCAATTTCTTTTGACGAAGTCCTCACTTCTTCGCAACTTTATGGCAACCGATGAACGTGTTATAAAGGTGGCTCCAGCATCATGAGCTTCCCGAAATGTTATTGCTCGTATGCGATCTATCACACGTTGCCTCGCCGAATCACCAATTAATTGAGAAGCCATTATATTATCACTTTATCAGCTAGAGTAATTTTAATACCTGCAATAAATAAAGAATTTTATATGTTTTTATAATCACTAAAAACTATTTCGATATAAGTAAACATGTAAGCTGCAAATGGGGGGGGGGGGCTAAGGTTTTTTGGAAACCCTTATATAATAATTTTTTTAAAATTAAGGTGGAGGAACCGATAGTTCATATTTATATTGTGTCTTCATGCTGGTGGAGGTGGTCCCTATACCTTATAACTTTAAATTATTTTTGTCCATTCAAATGGTGACCGCTACATTTCACAGTATGACGTCACCCTATTATTAGTATTAGTATTATATTTATTATTATTATTATTATTGTCGAGGGTGAACGCTCTAGGTTAGGTTAGGTGTACGTGTGTATTCTTGGGTCAGCCTGCTGCCAGAGTTGTGCGTTCTTGGTAAGTTTAGTTTTTGTTTTTTAGCATTCACCTCCCCCGTTGGCACTGGCACTCTTCTTACCCCTCTTTGGCACTAGCACCCCACCTTCTCCACATCCCGCTTTGGCACTGGCACCGCTACCTCCCCCAAACTACCACTCGACATTTCCGCTTCTATACTACTGGATCTTCAGGTTTACGTGAATGCGATCCACGGATAGCGACCTAATCTGGACGCAGGGATCGAGCCCCATCTACTGTAATTACTTTCCAGAGTGAATGTCGCTTAAATTTGCTGCTCGATTAATAGAGGTTAATTACAGTACAAAGGGTTTCCTTCCATCTTCCCATTTTCTTGAACATTTTTGTAATCGAAAAAAGAAATTAACTTCAGATATAAAAGGACAAATGAAACAAAATATAATTACCTTTGAAAACTGAAAGTATATGTTTAATGAATCCAAAAATCAGGAGTATCTAAACTGTGTGAAGTATGTAAAGATAAGGAGTTTAATGAGTAGAAATTAATACACAAAACTTAGGAAAAAGCCCAATGGAAAGATTGGGTCTTTGCAGATATACTAGGGGCACTCAATATATTTTGCCCCATTCTTTTTTCTTAGCTAAATAATAACCAGGGGGCTGAAATGTCTCATGGGCCGTAAGTTTGAACTTTCTGCACTTCACATAACCGGATTTTTCCAGTTTGAACCTCCCCTCCTTGTATAAAACAGCTTTTAAAGCCCTTGTATAAAACCGATGGTTAACGCAGTTTCGAAAATGGTGTCTGACAGTGATGTGTGTCGTAAACAGAGAGCTGTTATCAAGTTCTTAACCGCAGAGAAGGAAACAGTTGGAAATATTCACAAACGTCTAAAATACGTTTACGGAGATGCTGTTGTTGGACGCTAGTCTAAACGTGTGAGATCATCGGAGAGAGGGAGAACCACCAGCCTCGATGATGAGCCACGCAGCGGTCGCCCAGCATCGGCTGTGACATCTCACACTGTGCAACGTGCTAACAGTATCATTCGATCAAATCGGCGTGTCACATACAGGGAGCTATCACTGGAGCTAGGAATTAGTGAAGGAAGTGTGAATACGATAATTCAGCAACTGGGATACTCAAAAGTGTGTTCACGGTTTGTTCCTCGCGAACTGACTGAAGATCACAAAGCCCAAAGAAAAGAAATTGCTTCCGAGTCGTTGGTTCGATACGAGACAGAAGGGGATGACTTGCTTTCACGAATTGTGACTGGGGATGAGACTTGGGTACACCACTTTGAACCTGAAACAAAACACCAATCCATCGAGTAGCATCATGCAGACTCCCCACGCAAGAAAAGATTCAAAATGGCTCCTTCTCCAGGAAAGGTTATGGCCACCATCTTCTGGGACAAGAAAGGGGTGATTCTGGTGGACATTATGAGAAGAGGACAAACAATCAACTCAGAGGCATATATTGCTAACCTACAGAGACTCCAGATACGTATAAAGCGAGTTCGACCGGGGAGAAAACTGGAAGACGTCCTTCTTTTGCACGATAACGGAAACCCTGGGTGGCCTAGTGGTTAAGACGCTGGGCTGCTGGTGGGGCGTGGTTCGGATTCCACGTTAAACTGTAGGTCTAAGGTGGAGTGAAAAATTTGACCTTCGCACAATTCGGGCGGAAGCGAACCAAAGGTTTAACCACAGGTATATACTGGGTGATCCAGATAAAGGGGACCCATAAAAAAAAGCCAAATATTCTTAATATTTAATTCCTTTCATAAAAACTATATATCATTCGAAAGAGTAGAGTTACAAGTTTATTATGAAATATTTATTTTTTTTAAATGACTCCTTTCAAATGTGTTCCATTAGTTGCCAAGCATTCCAGTGTCCTCGCTTGTAAGTTCTGCATCACTTTTGCAAGAGTGTGCGGTGGTATGGCCTGTATCTCATTTGTGATGGCGGCCTTCAATTCTTGCGAGGTCGTTGGGTTATTTCTGTAGACCCTACTCTTTAAATATCCCCAGATATAATAATCTTAGGGAGAAAAATCCGGAGACCTTGCGGGCCATTCAACGTCTCCAAATCTTGAGATTAACTCGCCTGGAAACGTTTGACGCAAAACTGCCATGCAGTTCCTCGTGGTATGGCAGGTAGCTCCGTCTTGTTGGAACCAGTGGTTTTCTAGACAAAGATCTCTTAATTTAGGAATAAGGAAATCGGTCAACATTTTTTCGTAGCGATCACCATTTACAGTGACCGTGTTTCCGGTGGAATCCTCGAAAAAGTACGGCCCTATGATCTGAGATGCAGTAAGACCACACCAAACAGTTACACGCTGACTATGTAACGGGACTTCGGTAATATTCAATGGATTTTCTGTTGCCCAGAAACGACAATTTTGTTTGTTTACAGTTCCATTCAAGTGAAAATGGGCTTCGTCTGACATAATCAAAGTTGCTAGAAAATTGGTGGTGTCATTTACCTTCTGTTGGATCCATTGACAGAATTGTCGTCTTCGTGCGAAATCTCCATCGTTTAGTTGTTGCACTGTTTGAATTTTATATGGAAAGAGCATTAAATTTTGCTTGAATATACGGTGTGTTGTTCCATATCCAACTCCTAACAGCTGAGAAGCACGTCTGATGCTTATGTTAGGATTATCCTATACAATTTCATGAGTTCTGTTAATGATCTCGTCTATCCTTGCTGTGCGCACTCTTCCAGTTGGTTTTCTTTTTCCAATGCTGCCAGTTAGGGAAAAATTTCTGACACACCGACGGATTACTTTCTTAGAAGGTGATTTTGACATCTGAAAATTTGTCTTGAAAGATCTTTGAGCTGAAACTACACTTCTTCCATGCTCATAATATTGCTTAGTTATGAAACGCAGCTGTTCCACAGTCCATGCAGTCATCTTGAAGGGTTAGTTTTAACTAACACTTTTATTTTGTTTTGTATCTTATCTTGTCTTGTATTGTCAAAACCTATACAATCCTGTACAAACTTGTAACTATCCTCTTTCGAATGATGCGTATGATTTTATAGAAGGACTTATACTTTAAGAGTTACAGGGGTTTCTTTTGGGTCCCATTTCTCTGGATCACCCTTTATAAAGGAATATAACCTATTCAAATTTATTTGAATAATTTTCAACAAATTCATAAGTACCATTTCTGCAACAAAAATTTATTCTGGTTTTAAGAAAAAAAGACTTATTTTTGACCACGATTTATGAATTCATCCTTCTTCGTTTGAAAGATAATAGAAATTTAGTTAAAAAGAAGAAATGAATTTTGTTATAAAATTCCTAATACTAATTAGAATTAGAAATGCTTGTAAAAATCTACATTAACATTGTTCATTACAAACACTTCTCTCGTTGCCTTAAATTTATTACAAATCATTACTCTCTGCCCACTCCAAGAAAATAAGTTAGTTCCGGAATATTATTATGGTGTAGGTTAAATGTATGAAATTAAAAAAAATATATCATATTTAAAAACGCATATTTGTATTAGCTTGGTTACCTTGGTTTATGCTTCCCCCGAATTGTTCCTTCTGACAAAGAGCAAGCTTGTCACTTCACCTTAGACCTACATTTTAAAATGCCATCTGAACCACGCTCCTCCACGGAGGGGTGTTCAGAAATCACAACTGACCGATCAGCACCCAGCGTCTTTACCACTAGACTACCCAGGGTTCCAATCTATCTACCAACCAATTTTATTATGTGGAAGGATGAACAGCAGGATTTTGCTGGGCGCTGCCTGCCATCACCGGGTCTCGATCACAGGGATTCGTAGTCAGCGACGCTAACCAATGCACCACCGATGCATATGAAAAATAATTAAAGGGCTTTAACACTCCATTTTGGTACATATGTTAAACCTCAGTCTATGGCCCCGGTTGGTTGGAGGTCGACGGGGGTTCTGGTTAGGTGGCAGCAACGGATTTCTCACTCTGGGGTAGCTGGTATCGTGTAGGGAATCGCAGAAGTTTCTTTTATACTACACTCCGATTTCTTCTTGTAGTGGATCGGAGAATTCTCTGAAAACTTACTAAATGAGTTGACGGTTCCCCGAGTCTTGTTGTACTGTATCGGAGAAATTACTTATTCTATTTTAAAACTACTTCTCTGGAGAAGGCAGGGTTCAAAGGAAAAGACAAAGATATTCCCTTACTGAAGTTTACTGCTTCTAAAATATTACACGTAGTGCTTCAGCCTCTAGGTCACACGCTTTACCTCACGAAGAAGTCAGACAGTTTACTCAACGGAAACCTCCCGAGACGACGTAAACAACAGAGGTAAGAATGGCAAATAAAATAAATTTATTGGAGAACTGTGAGCGTCTACGAGTGTTGACGTTAAACGTAACCCAAGGAAATATTCTTCTAGATTTCTGTAACTCCAAAAGTGACGTTGTCGAGTGTCCTTACGGATAAGAAATCCCCGTGGATTCGTTCCATTGTCAACTCCTACGTTTGGGCGGCAACCCTGCTCAACATTACTATATTTTCTCCTCCAAATATGTATATGTATATATATATATATATATATATATATATATAATAAGCAAACAACCACAAGGAAAAGGAAACACAAAGTCCGAGCGCTTTCGTGATATATTCACATATTCCTCCTTGATAATGTGAATATATCACGAAAGCGCTCGGACTTTGTGTTTCCTTTTCCTTGTGGTTGTTTGCTTATTAATAAGGTCACGTGTTATTTTGTGATTTTAGTGCATATACTGTATATATATATATATATACAGTATATATATATATATATATATATATATATATATATATATATATATAATTATATATATATATATATATAATATATACACACACAGTATGTGTGTGTGTGTGTGTGTGTGTGTGTGTATGTATATGTTACAGTATGTGTTTGTGTATGTATATACATATAATTATGTATAAATTGTGATTGTATTGTTATATTGTTATGGTGTGTTCTCTAAAGTGGTACAATTGTAACGGTAATCTTTTTTTCTCTAAAGTGTTCTCTTTGTGTTCTCTAAAGTGGTACAATTGTAACGTTCATTTTTTTTTTTTCATTTCAGATTGAAGGGTAACATGGCTGAGCGTTTAACACTGCAGGAGCGTGCCCAGTTGGCGGCACGGTACGAAGTTTGGCAATCTGTCGTTCGAGTTCAAAGATGGTGGCGGGCCATTCACGGACCACGTGCCCAAGTGGACCCGAAAACAATCAAGAACTGCCACTCGAAGCTCATGACCACGAGGTCTGTGGCAGATGTTCGAAGATGTGGTCGCCCTTCGACATCCAGGGCCCAGGAGACGGTGCAGGCAGTTCAGGAAATGTTCGCACGGAGTCCACGAAAGTCAACTCGCCAGGCAGCTCGGGAAAGTGGACTCTCCCGCTACTCAGTGCGAACTGTGCTGAAGAAGGAGCTGAACTGGCGTGCGTGGAAGCCGCATTACTGCCAATCTCTCTCGGACGAGGACTGCGACATTCGCATGGAGTTCGGGGAAATCATGCTGGCTTGGCATGAAGACTGGCCCCATCTCTTCCGCAACATCCTCTGGAGCGACGAGGCGGTATTCCACGTCGGAGGCTTTGTCAACCGCCACAATTGCCACTACTGGGCAGGAGAGGATCCCATGGTTACCGCTGAAAAACGGCAGAATCGGTTCAGTGTAACGGTGTGGTGTGGTATGACCTCAGATCAGGTTGTGGGCCCGTTCCTTCTGCGCAACACCATGAATGCTGAGCGGTACCTTGCTATGTTGCGAAACGAGGTCTGGCCGGTTGTCAGCACATGGGAGAACATCGACGATCTGATATTTATGCAAGATGGCGCCCCTCCGCACTTCGCTCTTGTTGTCCGTGAGTGGCTGGATGCCCACTTCCCTGGGCGTTGGATGGGTCGTCGTGGTCCACATCAATGGCCAGCCAGGAGCCCCGACTTGACACCGTGCGACTTCTTTCTTTGGGGGTGGGTAAAGGAAGAAGTCTACCGCACCAAACCGAGGACATTGGAAGAACTGGAGGACCGAATTCGGGAAGTCATGTCCTCCATCCCGCCGGAGTTCCTGCTAAAGTCAGTGGACGCCATTCCTGGGCGGCTCCAGAAGCTGGTGGAAAGAGTTGGAGCCCACATTGAATTTTAGAGAAAACCTACTATGTATGCCTACCTTTTCATATTATTTCTTCTGAAATAAATGGATAATATACGTATTTTTTTACCAATCCAAAATAGGGAGCTACTTTCCGCCCACCCTGTATATGTCACAGTCAAAGTGTATAACCAGCCATTTCACGTAATGGCTGAAACTTTTAGTCATTTCGAGAAATGGTTGTTTCACTTGGACATTTCGCGAAATAACTAAAATCTTCAGACATTAAGCAAAATAGCTGAAATTCCACCTTAGTCATTTCGTACAAGATTATTTGTCCAGTTAGGTCAACTGTATGCCCGGTTAGGTCAACTGTATGCCCGGTTAGATCAACTGTATGTCCTTGACAATTGGTTAGGTTAAATTGTGTTATTTTCGTTAGTTTTAACGAAAATAACACGACTTAACCTAACCAATTGTCAAGGGCATACAGTTGACCTAACCGGACCTTCAATGGCAGACATCGGAATAACATTGAAGGCCCGGTTAGTATTTGAAAACCTCTATATTGAAAATTCAAATGAGTTCAAATGTGTTCAAATGTATATTTGAAGAGTGTTTCTCACTTATTTGAACAGACCTGTGGATGTATATATGTTTTAGCAGATTTAGTTACCTTTGGTAACCTTTGGTTAGCTTCCGCCCGAATTGTTCATTCTGACGAAGGTCAAGCTTTTCACTCCACCTTAGACCTACAGTTTAACGTGAAATCCGAACCACGCCCCATCAGCAGCCCAGCGTCTTAACCACTAGGCCACCTAGGGTACCCATTTTTCTACCAACTACTTTCTTTATTGTGTGGAAGGATGAACAGCTGGGTTTTTCTGTGCGCCGGCTGCCGTCGGGTCTCGAACCAGGGGCCGATGGATTCGTAGTCAGCGACGCTAACCACTACACCACCGAGGTGCATTTGAGGTGCAGTTAATTTAATAAAGGTTTCCAATTTTATCGTAATGTTTGTTATTTCTATGAATTCATGACAAGAGTCATTTTAGCCATTTCACGAAATGACCAGGTGGAATTTCAGCCATTTCGCGTAATGGCTGAAGATTTTAGTAATTTCGCGAAATGACCAAGTGAAACAGCTATTTCGCGAAATGACTAAAAGTTTCAGCCATTACGCGAAATGGCTGGTTACACACTTTGACTGTAACATATATATATATATATATATATATATATATATATATATATATATATATATATATATATATATATGTGACACACACAGACCGTGCATGGAACAAGGAACTTTTCTAGGAAAATTAAATCCACTGTAGTCCTAATAGGTAATGGTACATGACAAACACTATAGTTTTTCTTTTTGATTATGTTAGCCCGACGAGGGCAATGGGTCACTCGCAAAGAGGCCCCAAAAATATAGCTTCCCTCAACACCTATCCGCAATGCAGATAGGATCCAGTTTTGAGTCAGAATTAACCCCTAGATCCTGTCCCAAAGCTGGATCCTCTCTGCTTTGCTAACATCATGAAAAAAAATAATTGTGTTTTCATTTACCATTACTTAATCGGACTGTAGTGGATTTAATTTTCCCAGAGGAGTTCCTTGTTCCATGCACGGTCTGTGTGTATCAAGAAAGAACCTCAAGGGACCATTCTGAGTTCAATCCCATATACCTTACCTTACAAACTTACAAAGGTTTCGCGTGATGATCTCTCATTTCGCGAAGGTCAAGCTTGTCGACCCTCCTCTCGAATTGACCTGGTGAAGTAGTGAGTTTGATTCTTGCGCTCTCCACCTCACATAGCCAGGATTGTTCTGATCCAGGCGTCGTCTTCTTTTGAAGATTTCCACTGCAACTACCTTTGTGTTTCTTAAGTCTTTGGGCAACTGATTAAACAGTTTTGGTCCTCTTACTACTGTACAAAAATATTTTCTTTCAGGGTTAAGGATGTGCCCTGTCTCGCCTTCAATTTGGGAATACGACACAGTCTGCCGTTTCTACTGTCAACCATTGTTTGGGGAGTTATAGGGTTCAGAGTAAGATTAGGGACTAGTTTCTCCATTATTTTCCAAGTGTAAATAATTGTGTATCTCTCTCTTCTCCTTTCCAGTGAGCATAGGTCTAGTTCGCGTAACCTTTCCCAGTAATTTAGTTCTTTGCACCCATTGATCTTGGCTGTGAAGCTTCTCTGGATCCCTTCCAGCTGTCTAATGCCTTCTTTTTATATGGGGATGTTAGGACCGAGCAGTATTCCAATTTAGATATGATCAGTGTTTTCAGTAGAGGGATCATTATATTCCTATCCCTTCGTTTAAAGGTTATCAGTACCTGCCCAGTTACTCTCTTTGCTTTGTTTACTGCTATCTTATTTTGTGTTTCAAATTTCGCATCATCAATCATTACAACCCCTAAATCTTTTGCTTTAGAATTTCTCTGAATTTCCTCTCCATTTTGGGTATAATATTCCATGGATTTTAGGTCTTCTCTTTTTCTGTACCGGAACAGCTGAAATTTCTGTGTTAAACTTCATATTGTTGTATTCCGTCCACTTGTAGATTCTATTCATGTCTGTTTGTAGAGATCCTTTATCTTCTGGGTTTCTTATTTTTCTACTGATCTTTGTGTCATCGGCAAAAGATGTTACTGTGCTATCTCTGGTAACGTCCTTATCTTTGTCAGTTAGCATGGTTATGAAGAGTAGTGGAGCTAATACTGTTCCTTGTGGTCCTGAGCTGAGGACCTCTGACTCTGATGAAGATATTCCTTGTACTGTAACGACTTGCCGCCAATCACTAAGGAAATTATATATCCAATTTAGGGTGGATCGATTTTACATTTTTTTCGATTTCCATATTCTTATAGAGGCAAAAACTTGCGCATGCATGAGAAAATAGCCTCTGCAAAATCTTAGCTTAATAGGTAATCATCTTCTGCCCCCGGCAGAGCGATGAAAATCATATTTTAGTAGTCAAAAACGTATTTTTCTTATAATTTTTAAAATATTTCAATATGCATCAAAATTATTCCTAATAACTATAAAGTCGATGACAAAGACCTCATATGATCGTTTATCCAAGCGCGTTGTCCTACGTTAATATCTTTTGCCCCCGGCAACAACGTCAAATGTTGAAAAAATAGGTAATTTATATACATATTTTCAGATCGGCTCTTTGTCTTAAATAATGCATTTATATATTTCCCATAGCATTTATATCGTTGCTTAGGCATGAAATAACACACACGCAAAGTTTTATGACGCTAGGGTAATATCTTCTGTCCCCGAGAAAAGTCTAAATTTGGATTATAATTACGTTAATGCGATGTTATAAGTACGATAAGTACTAAGTACAGCTCCTCGCTTACTAATTTTATAAAATTAGCAACCCAGAACTCACCACGAGGAGGTGGCTGTACGTCGAGTTCCACCCTATCCAGCCCCAACCACCCTTCCTTTGGCTGCATGTCGATTTACATACGGTAATCTTTCTTAGAATCAAATCGTGGAATTTTTGTTCGTGAGTGAAGACGGGAGCGGATGAATCCGTCCCTCTCTTCTATTCCACTTACACTGGCAGAGGCTTCGGTTACTAGTTTGATGAGTCTCTCGACCGCTTGAGTATGACAAGGGAATAGTGGGATCAGTCCATCAGGCTGGTCTCCCGTCTCAACAAACTCTTTTATTCGGGTATCAGGTATTGTTTTTGTAACGGGGGGTTCGGTCACCTCAGCCGTTTGCCAGTTGATCATTTCGTAATAGTTTTGACTATCGTAGAGCAGCTCAGGCATGGCGAAGGCTCGAATTTCCCCCGCTGGTGATTGTTTTGATCGTGCTTTTAATATTCTTCTCCATCCCAATTCTCTTATGTGTTGCTCATCGGCATGTAGCATGGAGATCAAAATATTTTCTGGGTGAGCAAAGAAAGAATTTCTACGGAGGACTTTGTTGGCGATTGTCTTAGATCTTTGAGGCATGGTCTGAGAGAGACGCATCATTTCGAAAAAATGTTTTGCGCCCTCAGTGAAACTGGAGTTTTTCTTTATCTTAAACCAAATTGGTGCGTAAACTTTCATAATGAATCGCACAATTTCGTTGAAGGTGCTGGAGGGTTCACTGGTTGAAACATAGAGGCGCAGAAATCTATTTGCTGTTGTCAGCCACCTGGAATGCGCCATCTTACCTGGATTTCGAGCCGCGAGAGCTGAAGAGCAGCTACCGCTCGACACTGCTCTGTAGATGCCTAACAAATATTTTTGGTCAGTGCTCAACTCGGCATCGTCTATGTCAATGTCGGGAGATGGAATGGCATCGAATTCTGTAATTGGAAGTTTTTCGCAGTCGTTCAGTTGTTTTCCAACTGGTCCAGTAAAGCCCATTGGCCCAGTTGTTTTGCCGTCCAAGTCTTGAATGAGGTGTCGCAGTGATAATTCATTACCGTGTAATAGGCATGTGTGTGTGTTATTTCATGCCTAAGCAACGATATGAATGCTATGGGAAATATATAAATGCATTATTTAAGACAAAGAGCCGATCTGAAAATATGTATATAAATTACCTATTTTTTCAACATTTGACGTTGTTGCCGGGGGCAAAAGATATTAACGTAGGACAACGCACTTGGAAAAACGATCATATGAGGTCTTTTTCATCGACTTTATAGTTATTAGGAATAATTTTGATGCATATTGAAATATTTTAAAAATTATAAGAAAAATACGTTTTTGACTACTAAAATATGATTTTCATCGCTCTGCCGGGGGCAGAGGATGATTACCTATTAAGCTAAGATTTTGCAGAGGCTATTTTCTCATGCATGCGCAAGGTGTTGTCTCTATTAGAATATGGAAATCGAAAAAAATGTAAAATCGATCCACCCTAAATTATTCATTTCCCTACTTTTCCTGTTATTCCCATATATTTCAGTTTATGTATTATGATTCCATGGTCACACTTCTCAAACGCTTTAGCAAAGTCTGTGTATAGTACATCATAGTTTTCATTACTTTCCAGTGAATCAATAATGTTGTTGTAGTGTTCCATTAGTTGCGATACGTATGATCTGCCTGACCGAAACCCGTGTTCGTTATCATTGAATTTTTTCTGCGTTTCTAAAAAGTCATAAATTTTCTGTGTAACTATTCTTTCAAATATTTGAGTGAGATGGGATGTAAGCGATACTGGCCTATAGTTTTTGGCCTCGGATCGATCTCCTCCTTTATATATTGGAACTATGTGGTATTACAGTAAAAATTCTGCAGTTAATCAGTTCTAAATGGTGCCGAAATTTTAAGTTAATTCATAGTACACAGTGGTATTTTTCTTTAATAAGTAAAAATCGCTGCATATGTCAAATAAAGTAAATAAAAACGGAACGAATTAATCTATACGGTATTTACAGAGTGTTTCTTTGTGAAGGAAATTAGCTGCCCATCAAGAGGTCGAAATTCCTACAAATACCCCGCCAATTATTCCCCGCGGCCACAGTCACGAGCACCAATCAGTGAGAAGTATCCAGTTTGCCACATCCCCCAAGTAATGGACAATACTTTCTCTCACTCAGCTTGAGACAAACCCCACCCAATATTTCCCATAATTCCGTTTTTGAGTGAATTTTGTGCACCAGCGGCTACCCTCTATCAGTAACGTGGAAGTGATAAATAAATTCCTGCAATTCTGTGGTGTCTACAACACTACAACAAATGAAAAAAAGGCGATGAGGTGCGATCTCTGCCAGTTGCTTTTTGATTTCAGATGTCTAGAATGGGAAGATGAAAAAATCTCCCTCATAACGAACGCAAAGCAACTAAATGGGATAAAGTTTACTGTGAAAACTGCACGACCGAAATAAACTCTTTTAAGGTATTTATAGCAGAAAGAGAATATGAGAAGAATAAAGAACAGAAGAAAAGGGAAGAAATGAAGAAAGGCTAAGTACAGTAGAAATAAATCAAATAACGTCAAACAACGAGGCCGAAACCATACAGGCAACAGAGAGTATAAAGACAACAGCTACTGCAAAGGCGACGAAGGCCATTAGCACAAAGAGCACAAATAGGAAAAGACAAGCGTGCAGTCAAGAAAACGGAGTGAAAGAGCCCCCAATAAGGAGCAAAAAACAATTCGGGCGGAAGCAAAACCAAAGTTAACCAAGATATAAAACAGGATAATGTATATACGAGTATGAACATCTCCCAATACACAATTTCTTCTACAATAATGGTCATTTTAAATTCGGAGACAGATACAGATCCTACCACCCGGACATCTGCAGGACTTACGCAAAGTATTGAACCTGCAAATACGGGAAAAAATGCTACTGTCAACATCTCTCGACGAACCCAAAGGACAAAGTTTAAAGGATTATACGAATAACAATAACAATAGGACCACAAAAAGCGAAGAAAATTTTTTTGAACATCGCAGACACGATACGGCTACTAATTGCCATACAACGTTTGCAGTTTTCACAGATGGAAATCCCCGAGCCAAACCGCTTCCTGGCAAGAAGCTACCAGAACAGGTAAGCGGAAACGGATCTCTCTCGGAGGACCATAAGGCAACTAAACAAGCGATATCGAAAGAAAAAGAACTTGAAATGCACAAGGGACAACGAAAAACAAAGAACATAAATATTGTCCTGATTAATATTTAAGGAATAAGACCAAACCAATCACTCCACAAAGTTTCGTACCTGAAAGGATTTATGGACGAAACAAGGGCGGATATCGCATGCCTCACAGAAACTTATCTCAAGGATTACCAAGGAAATTGTGAAAAAAGCGAACATTGTATTGATAAGAAAGAGATAAATATAGAGGGGTTTCAACTTATTAAGAGGTGATAGAACAGCGAGACGCAAAGGTGGCTGTGCTATACGAGGTGTGTTAAAAAAGTTCTAGAACTGGTTACGCTGCGTGCACATCCTATGAGGCGCATGCATTTGAAGAACAACGTGTGTGCATAAAATTTTGCGTTAAGCTGGGCAAGACTACTTCTGAAACCCATGCTGTGTTGAACACAGCATTTAGCAATGACGCCTTAAGTCGGACAACCACTTTGGAGTGGCACAAGCGCTTTAAGGAAGGCCGAACGTCGACGGAGGACGATGCCAGGGTGGGACGACTTTCCACTTCAAGAACTGATGACAATCTTGCTTGTGTTCGTGAAATGATTTGAGGGAACCGTAGACTGACAGTCAGGGAAGTCGCATACGAAATGGACATTTCGATAGGATAATGCCACACGATACTCAGAGAGAATTTGGGGATGCGTTGTGTGTCAGCCAAATTTGTCCCACGACTCTCGACTGCTGAGTTGAAAGAGCAACGTGTTGTTGTGTCTAAAGACCTCCCTCAACGTGCCAATCTTGGGAAAGGTAAGCAGAGCAGACGTATTTAGCCAGAGGGTATAGAATTCGGAAGATTCGAGTCCGAGAATACGAGAACAAGTTAGGTCATTGTGTACATATACGCAATATCCACCTTTGTAGTGAAATTGAGTATAGGGAAAATAAGAGGGTACAAAAAAGGGGTTGCTGTCAGTCATCTCATACCTCATTTTCAGTGAGGGAGGAGAGGTGGTGTTCAACAGATTTAAAATTTGAGAAAAGACCACGAAGGTCTTTTCGTCGGTAAATATCACTCGGCTGCAAAATTCAAGTCCTTTGTCAACATCTTGCTGACCAAATAGAAGTCTATTTTCTCGATGTTTCTGATTTAACTTCTCCTTGATAGCTGGGGTCCGTTGGTGTAACCCAGCTTTATGTAGCCGCCGCCTTACTATCATTGCCGAAACATGAAGCTACAATTGTTCCCTTATGGCAACAGCATTGGTAAAGGGATAGGCTTCGGCAACATTGCAGATCCTCCGATCATCCGCAACAGTTGACAGTCGAGATTTCCCCGTTCTGCAGTGATCTCGTAGATTCCTTTACTCTTGCCACCTCTTCAACCATATATAAACAGTGTTCCTAGAAATTCCAGGTTCTCTTGCAATTTAAGTCGGCTCTCCTTCATGCCGATGATTCTTCCCTTTTCAGCAATTTTCTGATGATGACAATTCATTCTTCAGAGTAGTTGCCTCGATGAGATTCAGGAATAGTGTGAGCTTATTTTCAGTCACCATTCCTGTTAACACCTCTGTCGTGACGTCATGTGGTGTCACGTGATATGTTAAAAGTCGGGGGGAATTGTTGGAATGCGGAAACTGTAGAAAATAGTCATTAAGCTCTTACAAAGGCGGTTCCAAAATTTTTTTGTGATTACCCTTTGTGATTAATCGCCAAATGGAAATTACCCCGCTTGCAAAAAGCACAGAATAATTATTCAAATTTTATACACATAATACTCGTATATTTCTATATATACAGAGTGCCTTATGTATAAGTTAAACACATGATATTGGTCAAAGAGTGGCTACAACATTACATCGGAAGCAAGCAAAACGCGTCACCACCAACTACTAGTTTAGTGCGAGAGATGCAACTGTTTCTGCTGAACTAACGCCTGAATTCTGGGTTCAGTTTCGCTGAAGGCGCACCGTAAATCGCCTTCAATGTGCAGCCGATTTCACAGTTTGTTCTTTATGACCATCATTGCTGAAAAGCCTACCTCACAACGATAACTTGTCTCAAAAGGCACCAGCACTTTCTTTGCCTCTTCAACGAGGAAAGGATACTCCCGATCCACTTCTGCTCAAAATGTCTCGATTTTTTCTCTGCAAACTCAAACTTCAGAATAAGATCTTGCCACACTTTCAAGAATTCTGCTTACAGTTCAGGTGAGTCACAGCTTTTCAGGGCGTAATAAGTGAATGGCCTCTTTTTTAGATAACGTGGCTTCTGTACCACATCGACTGCAGGAAGTCATAGACAACAACGGTGGCTGGACAAGATATTAAATTAGTTGTGTTCATGTATGAAATATCCCTCAAATACAATGGTAATTATGAATGTGTAACGCCTTTGCAAAATTGTCAAATATCATCGTTTAAATGTCTGTGTTTATTGATATGAATCACTGTAATAGTTTATTTTCTGTAGTTCTTTCCTTTGAGGTGAGGACCGCCATGAGTCACAGCTGCAGTGGTTTAGCACTTAAGGTATAACATGGAACTTGTTAATACAAAACAATTATATGCATTTATGATCCTGCCTCAATACAAAACATTCTTCTTTTCTAAATAATATTTCTGTCAGTGACTATTACTGTTTCATTGTTGCTGATCTAGAGATGGCATTTGGTCCGGATATAACAATGCCATACCAGTAGTATCCATTCAGCTGTCGTCCATTCGTCAATTGGAAGATATTCTAAGCAGTGACGTATGAAACCTACAGACACCCATCAATCTGGTAATGTTATAATGTTATTAAAATTTAATATGCATCAAAACATTGTTTTTTCTTTCATAAGCCGCCTATATATGTATTTATTTATATCAGGCTTTTGCTCTGTCTTTGTTATAACACAAAATAATATCTAAATCTATGTTCAGTATTAAATGTAAATAAATAAATAAATCAATGAATCAAACTGGAATTTGGTCAGGGCAGCGTAATAATGCCTACCAATGGCTGTGTTTTATAAATGAGACTTCAGTTCGGTCAAGCTTGCTAATACCATGAACACTCATCACGTTCGAAGGTTGTTTTTTTTTAGTTTTTACAAGACCAATTTTTATTCACTTCATTGACATCCCTCTTGTTAATATATATATCCCTTTTTTGAATTTATATTTAATTATTCATTTATGTTTCCTCAGTAATATGTAAACCAGAGTGATGAATGGAAATAATTATGTTCTAAAAACATTTGGCAAGGAGTCAACCAACCAAACCATTCAGCGCTCACTCACTAAACGCCAGATTCATTCATAAAATGTTACAACCGTTTGTAGTACACACAACGAATACATACCAGGTGTTGCTATCTGTTCTCAAGAGTGTCCTACGAATAATGAGCGCAACTGTACATTAAAAATTTCTAGAGTATAGTGTTGTTACCATTCAAAACAGTAATTTTCTTTAAATACCTAGGAAACAGCGCATGGAAAACATTATTTTAAAAATTTGTCAATTGTTGTACAATACAGGCAACCACCTAATTATTGTCACGTGTCATGGAAAATTTATATAATAATGTAAGTAAGTGCATAGGTAAATGTAAATAAATAAATATATCACATGGGTTATGGTTCCGTGAGATCTTCGTAAGTGTTTTAGTTCGAAATGGCTGGATGTAGCTTAGTCTTTCTTGAAAAAGAAATTTAATAATATCCCTTTCTATTTAGAAGTGCCTGTAATACATGTATGGATGGTTTTACGACAATACTGTAGATAGCGTGGTTCTTTATTATAAACTTCTGTATAAGCCTAGATATTATCAATAAAATTCTTTAGATTTGAGTAGCGAAGATTATTTGTTATAGAACTGCTGCACATTATTAGATTCATCAGGGTAAATCTTTAATTTCTTCGATTGATAGGTAATAATTAAGAGCGAATTATGTAAAATCATCAACAGTCATCAAATTAGAGAAATGCTATTTAAATTAACGTAAATAAATGCTAGCTATGACTATGTCTAGTATGATACCTTGAGAAAAACATTCAACTTGTCTGTGTATACTTGTCATCTGAAAATACGTCTGTTAAATTTATAAATAAAAATGTTATACCTGCAGAATCTCTACTCAATTTTTTTTATAGAAAGATATTTTTCTTTAAGAGGACATATTTAGCACCGACTTGTTTATTTGGTATTGTTTATTTTATTAATGATATATATGAATGGGAGAGAGTTACAAGGAGTGTTACAAGGAAATGGGGGAGCGACAACAGCTTTACATGCACGTTAGGGCGGATCGAAAATGAGGTTTTTAAACCTTTTTTCGAAATTCAAATATGGCTAGTGCGGAAAATATGTGGGTGCTATAGATAATGACTGTGCATAAATATTAGTCCTGAGAAATTATATCTTCAGGTGCCACAAAGCCGTCGAAAAAAGTGAAATATAATGATTTTCTTATATTCTGCATTAGTACAATAACTGAAACTTACTTGTTATTATTATATATTAAGTGTTCCAATTACCAAAATAGTTACTGAATTACGCAGCTCTTAGTTTATTTAGATCAATGTTCTTTTGATTAATGATCTAAATAATCCAGAACTCACCACGAGGAGGTGGCTGCGTGTCGAGCTCCACCCATGCCCTCCCAACCACCCATCCTTGCGCATGTTTTTTTCTATTAACGTTTTATTTAAACTTTATATTCAGCTTTACTTTCGAATGATGGCATTTTTTTACGTGACTGAAGTGTTGATCTTATGAAGCCATCTCGCGCGTTCAATCCAAATACTTTTGATGATGCTTCAGTCACTAATTTTACCATTCTTTCTACTACTTGTGTATGACAAGGGAATTTCTCGAATGGAGGGGTACTCTTGTTTTCTATGAATTCTTCAATCTCATTTTCTGTCAGGTGTCTTGTCACAGGTGGTTCAGTGACAATGCATTTTTGCCAATTAATTAAATCAGTATAATCAGTAGCTTCAAATTGAATAACAGGTACTGTGAAACGCCTCACAACTTTTTCCTTTTGTTTGCCTTGCTTTCTTTATTCGCCTCCACGCTAATTCTCTTATGGCGCTGCGGTCATCATGAATCATTGATGCTAGAATATTTTCTGGATTTGCAAAAAATGCATTTCTTTGTATGACAGGGTTTACAATATCCTTTACTTCGTCATTCAGTGTTCTTGTTAGTTCAATAGTTTTGAAAACATGTTTTGAGCCATTGACAAAAGACGTACTTTGCTTAATAGAAAACCACATTGGGATGTAGACCTTCATTATAAAAGAAGCAATGTTCATGAGGTTCTCAGATGGACTTACAGTTGAAACGTATAGACGAAGCAAACGATTTGCTGTAGTCAGCCATCGTGAATGTGCCATTTTGCCTGGACTACGATGAGCAAGATCTGGAGAGCAATATCCCTTTGTTATGGCCTGATGAATATCAATTAGATATTTTTGGTCGATGCTAAGATCTTCACAGTCTACAGTTGGTTCCTCAGCATCAATCCTTTCAAACTCGACAATAGGAAGACTCTCACAGTTCTCTAATTCCCTGCCAATAGGACCGGTGAATCCGCGGGGGCCAGATGTTTTTCCATCCAGCTTTGCAACTAAATGGCGTAATGGCAATTCATTGGCATGGAGCTGGCACACTAAATGTTGAACTGGCTTCTTCAGCTTCAATTCTATAAGCCTTATAACGCCTCCCTTTTCTCCAGTGTTGACTGCTGCACCATCGCATCCAATGGCAACAAGGTTTTCCAGGTTCATGTCATTATTTCCAATATACTCAAACATTCCTTTACATATTTCTTCAGCTGATCCAGAATTCACAGAATAATGGCCCAAATAATCTGAACCAGGTTCTCTCACTAAAGTGATATGTTCTTCTGTTACCTTCTTCTGATATACTTTGGACTCTTTTTTTTCTTGGAAGAGTGTAGAATCTTTTCGACCATCAAAATAGATTCCTCTGATTGGGACCTGATTTTGATCTTTCATAATTTCTGATCTCTTCTTTTGTCTTTCTCTTCTGATTTTACTCCTATCCACTACTTCAGATGTATTGTCAATAGAAACTTCTCCAATATCTTGCAATACTGCACTAACAATGAATGCTGCAGCTCGATCTGAAACTGCAGTCCTGTCACAAGCAGTAGCCACTGAAGGTAGATTTGTAGTTTTCCTTTTCTTGAATAATTGTTCTTCAGGTTGTTCGAGCTTTCTCTTCGAGCTAACTGGCTCTGGAAATGTATCGTCTGATATTTCTCCAGATTCACTTTCACTATTTGATGTCGATGATGATAATTCAACATTTGTATCCTGCAATTTCTCCTGTGAAGATTCTTTGGTAAGCCTCACAGCTTCTTTTTGCTTTCTTAGCAACGTAGATGCTTTTTTCTTTGAGAGTGTAATATCTACTCTATCAATAAACAGTTTTCTTTCACTCCTTTGATCTAAGAGGAACGTCACTTCTTCCGTTGGAACCGTTTTTTCTTTGGGACAAGAACATTGTGTTAGTACTTTGCACTTGCACGCTGCAATGTCAAAAAGTTTCGTGTGTGCTTCTTTTTTGAACATATCAATCTTTGCTTTGTAAGCTTCAGAATTTTTTCTGCTTTGGTATGGCTTCATAATGACACGATACTTTTCGTGGTAGCTTCTGAACATTGTTTCAATTCGCCTGTCTGACAGAATTGGGACGGAAGCACTTTCCCAAATTGTTTTCAATTTATCAACAACTTGTTCTAATATTTGAGATATTGAAGGATCTTTATTAGTATTCTGTTTCAAATCGTTTCTTACAAACAAGTAATATTTAAAAACTCCTTCGTATGTAGGAAGATTCCTGTGCCACAAATCTTCCCCCATACCGAACATGGGGCACTCAGTTGAGGCCCTGGTTGATTTTGCACAAACTCGAGACATTTTGAAAGTATACAAATCTGAAAAAGAAAGAGCTAATATCAATTATACGTTAATTTCAGTTAATAGTACATGGCAAACTTAGGGCAACACAATATAGAAATGCAAAATATATAAGAAATATAGTTTAGACTATCTGAGTAACGCCAACAACAGAACACCCACCTGCTACGAGAGCGACAGCTACACTGAACCGAGGTACTCACGTGACAGCTGAGTGAGCTGACTATAGAAAACTGTTTTTAGAGAATATAAACTTTTTTTAAAGGTTGACTGAGCTATTTTTATACAAGTGTGAATAAATTCTTGTCTATTGTGCATCGTGGACTCTTCTGTAATTATTGGTTAAAATCTGCTTTTTTCAATTTTTTTCAATATTGAAGGTCATTGTGGCACCTGAAGATATTAATGTCATGATTTTAAATTTATACCAGCTTATTTCCTCACTACTCCACACATTTTCCACACTAGCCAATTTTAAAATTCGAAAAATGAGTTTTTCACTCCGCCCTAATGCACGTCTAGGTGGTACCCGTAGACGTCATTCAAATGCAGTCCTCTCACTGAGAGAAGGGTTATTCCACTAAAGTATGAAGGATGTTCTCTTATCTTCAACCCACCTGCCTACTGTGGGTATCTTTGGAAATAGGAAAGAAGAAAACACAACAATTTGCAGGGAAAATAAATTGCCAAGAAATTGTACAGATCAGATGGGAACTGATTCAACTGAATATATAGACACGGACATCACTTATACATTTGAACGTCGATTCAGCCCAGATCATCTGATACTAAGTCAAACTTGGTTTTGAGCGTATTGACGGAAGAAATGGAAACGACTTCAGGAGGGACCTTACACCAGTAATTAGCAAATCTGTATGTGAAGAATTTACCGTAAATATCCGTATTGTACCGTTTCAGTATCATATTACAACCGTTGATTGGAGCTGAATTCGCATTAAGTGTAAAAAGTTTATAATTGTTAAAGCTGTCGATCCCATTCAGAAGTTTAATTCCTTTTAGAATTGTTAACGCTGTCGATCCCATTCAGAAGTTTAATTCCGTTTAGAATTGTTAACGCTGTCGATCCCATTCAGAAGTTTAATTCCGTTTAGAATTGTTAACGCTGTCGATCCCATTCAGAAGTTTAAAACCTTGGATGAGATCTCATCTGAAGCGACAGTTTTCTAAAGAATACATATTAAAGCTAGTGAGCCACCGTTCATATGATTTGTGACGAACGGTCGGGTTTAGCCTCGTTGTTCTGTCTTCAACATCGTGAAGCGTTTGTATGTCTTTTCTAAACGATGAGTACTAGAACTGCACAACGTACACAAGGTGGGGGTCTAATCATCGTTCTGTAGAGAGGAAGAATAACAGCTTTATTTCGGCAAAAGAAATGACTTTTAATGTAATTTAGTATCTTATTACTTTTTCTTTTCAGCATCGATACAGTGTTTGGTAAACTTGAGAGAGATCGAGAGGAGTAGGAATAAAATGGTTTTCATCACCGCACATTTTAATCGGCTGCTATGAAGTATATAATTAAATAAGCACATATTTAAAAGCAGATAATGGATATATATTACGAATGCCTGAAATTTTTGTGTATTTTAGTTTGATATGCGGAAAATAAATCAGTTACCCTGATAAAGAAAAATTATTTTAGCTAAAAATAATTGGTGCTACTATAGCATGATTCCTACCGGTGACTTCGATATTATAGGGTGATTCCTACCCGTTTTGGTTCGAAACTACAGTACTGTAGAGTGTGATTCATATCCAAGGTATAAATGAAAATATAAGAAATATAAAATGCTATTTATTGTTCAATTTTATTTATTTAAAAGATAGTTTCGATGCTATTATAGTATGTGGTCTACCTACGATTGGTTAGGTTTAGTCACGATATTTTCGTTAAAACTAACGAAAATATCATGACTAAACCTAACCAATCGTCAAGGGCGATGGACATTGGAATGTAAACAAGCAATTAGTAAACAAGGTAAGAAGCTATAATTAAAAGGTAGACCGCCGAATCGAGGTAGGAATCACGCTATAGTAGCACCAAATAATTTGATAAGTTTCATTTTTTTTTTGTTTTTAATTAAAATGTTTATTAAAATTTTTGTCTGTGTTAAGTTCTTATCGTTATGTTTCACGGTTTTATTGTAGTAAAGTCAATCAATATACAAAGACAAAAAGATGGAAGTGTCTTGAATCACTTCTTGGTTTCGCTGGAGACCTGTTGCTTTCCATCTTTCAAGAAGTTGTTGATGGTTTAACCACTGGCATCTGTTATCGCTTTTCTAAGGGGCATGCTGGTTCCCTTGTGGATCTCGGGGCTCGGATTCCCGAACTTACAGAAACAGGTTACTTTAAAACAGAGAACTCTGGTTCATCGAGATGCCTTTCAGTCTTCTTCGTTCTTTCCTCCTCTTGATTTATCTCTTCCTGCTTATTCCTTTTTATTCTACCTTATTTGATCGTTAAAAAAAGACAAAGCTGAACGCATAACCTCGTTGGAGCAGAAAGATTTCCTCTTCAACTTTGCCAGAGGTAATGTTGGATCCATTACTTGTTCTTTTTAGAGCCTTGTATGTCTCTTTGTGGGGCTATTCAAAACTTTGAATAGATAATTAGGTAGATAGATTAGATAGATAGATAGATAGATAGATAGATAGATAAATAGAGAGAGATAGGAAAGGGACATACGTTTGTTTTACAGGTGCCTTTATATTATAATTATTATTTTTATTATTATTATTATTATTTTTCATTTTTAAGGTTTGGTAAAAGGAACAAACAAACCCCTGCTCGTCAACGAGTCGGAGCTTTTCGGAACGCTGTTAAGATGCGGGCAGCAGTGTGGGCATGCAGCGAGTACGGCGTGAACGTGCGGTGGGTGCGCGTGGGCGTGTTGTATCCAGATTCTTGGTGACGCCTTTGCAGCTCCTGTGGGACTATGACCTCCCCCGCGGAGCTACGCTACCCTTAACAATAACTCATAAACGTTTATGAAGTATCCCTTTAACCTAACCTAACCTTCCCGTTATTCCCCTCAATTATATCTCATTCAAAAGCGTGAGGATCTCGTGACGTCATCCTGACAAAATTTTCCGTCTACATTTTTGCCACTATACTACAGATATTACTCTATGAGATGAGAATATCCTTAATGAAGCTGAAAATCTATTTCTGAAGTTACATAGATGCCTTTACTTTTGTTTTTGTCAACTGCTTTGAAACCCTTATATCCCAGGCAGGTAGACTATTCGATGTATTGCAATGCAAACAATTTGACATGGAATTTGTCCGATAAAAGATAGCTAACTTTATTAGTTGTAAGTGGCAAACGTACTGATACTTCCCTTTAATGACTTCCGACAAGAAACTCTCAGAAATATAGGAGAATCGGGAAATCTAGTCTCCTCCGAGAAAACGAGCAAGAGGTAGGAAAATAAACTATAAAGTAACATATTTTGAAATGATTAACAACACGCTTGAATCTTTAAAAGAACGATTGGAATGCACAGAGGAATTTGCATTTTTTGACCTGATTGATGTTACCAAGTTTCGACAATTTAATAATAGATTTCCGTCGCAGCACTTAGCTTGTTTGCAATTAAAGTGTCCAGATATATTTGAAGTGAAATCGATAGCATGCGACTTAAAGTATGTCTATGAAGATGCAAGATTTGTAAATATAAATTTGCTGTGGATATTTTACAACTCTTTCATGAGTTAAAATTACTAAACGCATTTTCTGAAATAGTGAAGCTCATTGAGCTACTTACAATCCTTGTCTTCTGCCACAACTGAAAGAAGCTTCTGGACTCTTAGTAGATTCAGGACATATTTGAGAAGTATAATGTGTCATGAAAGACTCTCATCCCTCGCTCGCTCGAATCTCAATCGAAAAAGAGATAGTTATTAATTTCGAGCGAAGAAGAGATATTCACAGAAGAATACTAGACGAATTTGATGTAAAGCCAAGACGTTTAGAATTCATGTACAGATAAGGTAAATTTTGCATTGGTTTATTTTTCCTTCAAGTATTTAATGTTACCTTCATATTTTATAAAAATATATAGTTTTATTAGGACACTCAACTAATGAACTGTCTAAATTAACTGTACCTTATTAATAGTGTCTATATTTTGTTAAATAACTTCGCTACCTTACCTATGTATAGTTATGGAATTCAGTATCACAATTCATTCCCTTCGTTTAACAAATAAAAATAATAAACTATAAAAACTAATTAAGTCTGCGGTATTTACTACGCACGTTTAATTAGGTTTTCCAACAATATATAAAAGGATTAAAATAGAACTTTTACATCCAATAATCTTTGTCCTATTTTCGAGCATTTTCTGAATTAATAATTTAAATGAGAAAAAATATTTTAAAGGATTATTAGTTACAGAAGATAATGTGCTTAAAAGTTTATTCAGGTTTAGTTTCTGTAGATAAGAATTTTATTATGAAGTCGTTGTTCACTGAAAAATATATTTATAATAATAATAATAAAAATAGTTTTTTGCTACAATACCAGTATTTTGCAGTAATGATTAAATACAAATGAATTTGCATGCGCGCACACACACACACACACACACACACACACACACACACACCTATATTATATATATATATATATACAGGGTGGGCGGAACGTAGCTCCCTATTTTGGATTGGTAAAAAAATACGTATATTATCCATTTATTTCAGAAGAAATAATATGAAAAGGTAGGCATACATGGTAGGTTTTCTCTAAAATTCAATGTGGGCTCCAACTCTTTCCACCAGCTTCTGGAGCCGCCCAGGAATGGCGTCCACTGACTTTAGCAGGAACTCCGGCGGGATGGAGGACATGACTTCCCGAATTCGGTCCTCCAGTTCTTCCAATGTCCTCGGTTTGGTGCGGTAGACTTCTTCCTTTACCCACCCCCAAAGAAAGAAGTCGCACGGTGTCAAGTCGGGGCTCCTGGCTGGCCATTCGCTCTTGTTGTCCGTGAGTGGCTGGATGCCCACTTCCCTGGGCGTTGGATGGGTCGTCGTGGTCCACATCAATGGCCAGCCAGGAGCCCCGACTTGACACCGTGCGACTTCTTTCTTTGGGGGTGGGTAAAGGAAGAAGTCTACCGCACCAAACCGAGGACATTGGAAGAACTGGAGGACCGAATTCGGGAAGTCATGTCCTCCATCCCGCCGGAGTTCCTGCTAAAGTCAGTGGACGCCATTCCTGGGCGGCTCCAGAAGCTGGTGGAAAGAGTTGGAGCCCACATTGAATTTTAGAGAAAACCTACCATGTAGGCCTACCTTTTCATATTATTTCTTCTGAAATAAATGGATAATATACGTATTTTTTTACCAATCCAAAATAGGGAGCTACTTTCCGCCCACCCTGTACATATATAATTTATATATATTTTATGCAAGAAGTAGGGGCCTAGGGCGAACGTCCGAAAAAGCGTCCCCACCTCCAATAGAAGAAAAAGAGAGCCAAAATGAAGGTCCAGGGTTTGGATATTGGAGGATATAGACAGGAAGAAAGATGGACTGAGGAAGATTGTTCCAGACTCCACCCGTTGAATAGATGAAGGACTGAAAATACCGATTAACCCTTGCATTAGAGAGTTGGACAGAAAAGGAAAGCTCTTTTGGAAAGAGAGTATACGTGATCTTTCCACGAAGGATCACGAGAAAAGTGAACGCCAAGAATGTTAAGAGAAGAGGAACGAATGAGCAGTGTGTTGTTGAAGGTAAGGGGATAATCATGTAGAAAATTGTAACGAGTAGACAGATGAAGGAACTGAGCTTTTGAAACATTGATAGCAGAAAGATCAAAGGTCAGGTGCTCCATAGCCTTACTACGCGAATCATGGAGTGACTGTTTAGAGCAGTGGTGCACAAACTTTTTTGATGTGAGGGCCAAGCGAAGAAAATAACTAAATGTATTAGCCTACTTACTTTCCATCTAAATCATAAATTGGGTCACTTTTATATTCTAACTTTTTCATTGAATTGAAAAGACCCGTGGGGGACACATTTGGCCCGCGGGCCAGGGTTTGTGCATCACTGGTTTAGAGGGACGCTTTGGGAAGCGGGTGGAGAAGTGCCGAGTGGAATCATCGGCATAGGAGTGAATAGAACAGGAAGTGCGAACTGAAAATTCATGAATAAATAAAAGGAAAAGAGTGGGTGATAAGACAGAACCCTCAGGAACACCACTATTGATAGCTTTAGAAGAACAGTAGCCATCTACAACCGCAGCCATAAATCGTCCGGAAAGGAAATTAGAGATGAAGGCACAAATAGAAGGATAGAAACCGAAGAAAGGCAGATTCGAAATTAAAGCTTTGTAACAGACTCAAGCTAGCTTTTGATATGTCTAGCTCAACAGGAAAAGTTTCACCAAACTCCCGGAAGGAGGATAACCAAGAGTCGGAGAGATATGCAAGAAGATCACCAATAGAGTGTCCTTTGTGGAATCCATACTGACGATCTGAAAGAAGATTGTGAGAAAAGAGGTGTTTAAGAAACTTCCTATTAAGGATAGATTAAAAAAATTGGAAGGACAAGAATTCAAAGCAAATGGATGATAGTTGGAGGGTTGAGAGCGGTCACGTTTCTTTGGGACAGAATGAATGAAAGCGAACTTCCAGTAGGAAGAAAAAGTACCAGATGAAAGACAAAAAGGAAAGAGTTTGCCTAGGCAGGGTGTCAGCACAGTTCTTAAGAACAACGGGAGGAACACCATCAGGACCTTACGTCTTCCTAGAGGTGAGCCCAGATAGGGCAAAAAGGACATCTTCAGAAGAGATTCTAATTTCAGACATAATAATGTCAGATGGAGGAGGAGATGGAGGAACAACAACGGAATCGTCCAGGGTTGAGTTGGTAGCGAAACTTTGAGCGAAGAATTCAGCTTTGTCAGGAGAAAAGACGGCAACTGAGCCGTCGGAATGGAAAAGAGGAGGGAAAGAAGAGGAAGTGAAGTTGTTGATGAGGTTCTTAGCTAGATGCCAGAAAGAGCGAGAAGAATTAGAATTGGATATGTTTTCACATTTTTGTCGGATGAAGGAATTTTTGGCGAATAGAAGAATAGATTTTGCACGATTCCGGGTAGAAATATATACTTAGTGAGAGTCAGGAGTTGGATAGCATCGGTATCTTCTGAAAGACTCCTCTCTGTTGCGGATAGCCTTAGAACAAGTAAAGTTACACCAAGCTTTTTTTTGTTTTAGTAGTAGGAATGGAATATGGAATGTACGCCTCAATGCCCGAAAGAATCACCTCCGTGATGCGATCACCACACTTGGAACGGCCCCCGCCATGGAAGCAGTAATCATTCCATAGGAACTCACAGAAGTACTGCCTAAGGGTCCCCCAATCAGCGGCGCCAAAGTCCCAAAGGCGCCTCCTCTTGGGAGGATCCAAAGGCCGAATTGGAGCGATGGGACAGAAAACAAATATAAGATTGTGGTCGGAGGAGCCCAACGGAAAAAAAATGGATGTGAAGTAAGAAATATAACCAAAAAGTAGGGCCTGTCTCCAAGACGATCGGGGATAGGAATATGGTGCTGTACAATTTGCTCTAAGTCATTTGTAAGCTAGTTAACCAGGGATGTTAGTGAAATGGGAGGAAAGCCAAAGGGGATGGTGAACATTCAAATCACCTAAAATGGAGATTTCAGCAAATGGAGAGGGAGATAGAATGTATTCTACTTTGAAAGTGAGGTAATCAAAGAATTTTGGATAGTCAGTAGAATTAAGAGAAAGATGTATTTAGTTAGAGATTGGCATTTAAACCGTGGTCAGAGGGTATAAAATTCGAAAGATTCGAGTTCGGAATACGAGAACAAGTTAGGTCATTGCGTACATATACTTAGCAACCACCTTTGTAGTGAAATTGAGTATAGAGAAAGTAAGCGGGTACAGAAAAGGGGTTGTTGTAAGTCGTCGCAGACACCTGAGTTTCAGTGAGGAAAAGGAGATAAGGTTCAGAGGAGGAGAGGTGGTGTTCAACAGATTGAAAATTTGAGAAAAGACCACGAATGTTCCAGAAATTAATGAAAAGCGAATCAGGCACAGGTCCAAAACATCTCGCATGAGTGGTAACAGATCCATCCCCACTGCCCGGGTCTGCAATCCCGGTATCGGCAACGGGGGAGCCAGAAGTGTAGACATTTATGGCAAATCATGATAACATCAGCTCTGTCAGTATGCTGTTTAAACGAAAAATATGACTTCATCTTGAAATATCTTGCTTATTTGTCAATATGCTGGCTGATACACCAAAGAATTCAGCCTATTGAGAATCAAAAAACAGGTCAACATTAAATAATAATGATGTCACCAAATTTAAATATAAAAACCCTTATAATCTTCCAAATTATTATTCTTATTATTTTGATTTGACCTGGAGGTTGAAGCATTACCTATAATATATTAAAAGCAGCAAAATACAGTAAGAGGATATCTTTGCCTTCTCCTTTGAGCCTTTCCTTCTCCAGAGAACTTTGTTTTAAAATAGAATAAATAATTTCTCCGATATAATACAAGAAGAATCGGGGAACCGTCAGATAATTTAGTAAGTTTTCACAGAATCCTCCGATCCATCACAAGAAGAAATCGGAGTGTAGTATAAAAGAAATTACAGGCATACCCCGCATAACAAGGATTCGTTCAACGCTGATTCGCCATAACGCTGATAAAACCTTGACACCATTCACCCAACAGCGATGCTTCAGATTCGCTCTTGCACGTTTTTGTTGCAAACATTTTTGACAAAAAGGCATTTTTTAACGTTGAATTGAACAAAGTTAATTTTAAAAATAAGCGCGATTTTAAAAATTGTAGAAAATAACATATTTTTTCAAAAATTAAAGGGGTTAATTTTTAACTAAGAATTAAACATACAGTATACAATTGTAAATAGGGAACAGCTTTTATCTGTTTGGCTTGAAGATTGTAATAAAAAAAAGAATTCTGCGTAGCGAGATGACAATTCATTTGATAGCTTTAACGTATGAAGAAACTTTCACTGTTGCTAATCGCGGTCTCGCGGATGGTTTGACAAATTAGAAAAGAACGTAATAATGAGCGCACTTTTAGCTAAAATTTAAACATATTTGTAAATAAATTGTTTGCAGTTGTTTGACAATTAAAACTACTTCATTTTCACGTAAAAAGACTGTTTTTTTAAGATTTTTCTTTATCATTGACATCTGAGAATGAAACACTATTTCACATTCATTACATTCCCTGATCAACGCTGATTCACATATACGTTAACATATACGTACAGTAAGTCCTCTATTTAGTCTATAGATAAAAGTTTTCATGGAAACCATCGTTTACATCGAAATCGTGTAAATCGAAACACATTTTCCCATCAAGATAATGTATTGTGGGAGGTAAGCGAGTTCAGCTCAAGAATTTTTACAACAAAAATTTAAAATATATAGCTGTATGCAAAAATTATATAGAACGTGATGCTTATTATACACGTACATTAATAATATAGGGTGTCCATAAATGATTACCCTGATTGAAGCATGCTATAACTTTTAAATAAACACTCGTATTCAAACACAGTTTTAATCATAAGTAGATAAACATACAAAGTTTTGATACATAGTTAATGAACTTAATAAGCTTCAACATGTGCACCCCTAGTGGCACGTAAAATGTCTAAACGGTATTCACACTCACGCCACACATTTTCCAACATTTACCTTGTTGGCGTGTAACTTCAAACGTTTGTGTAACACCTTGTGCACCGTAGACTTCGGTATCTTTATTTGGCATGAAGCTTGTCTCACTGATTTCCTTGGTGACCGTGTGAATGCAGTTTGAAGGTTTTCCACCGTCCCATCGGAAACTGATGGTCTACCACTGCTCTTTCCCTTTTCCACGTTTCCAGTTTCCAAGAATTTTTTCATCCACGACTTAATTAACTTCACATCAGGTGGATTCTTTCCATACTTTGTTCTGAACCTTCGCTGAACACTGACAGGAGATTTTGTTTCTGCAAGCCACACAACACATTGTGTCTTCTCTGTCACAGACGCCATCTTAACTGAACAGCTACTACAGCGCTCCTAGCGGCGAATGCGGTAGACGAAACACACCAGCAGAGAAACTCTATGCGTGTACGAGATCACCTGTAAAAAGAAAACGGATGTAAGATTCGTCATTAAAACATGAGAGCATACTGTTTTCAGGGTAAACATTTATGGACACCCTGTAGAATATAAAATACATTATGTAATTTTGTACATACTGTACCTACCAGAGATGGCTCCAAAGACTGCTTAAAGTGGAACCTCATCCTTCTTGGGGCTTCTCCTTGGTTGTGCTGAGGTTGAAGGTGGGCTCTGGGGTGTTGCAGAAGTTCTTTCAATCTTCTTGAAGTAGATAAACTGTAATGTCTGCAAAGCCCTCCTCTTTTTTTTCTTGGTACAACTCCCTGTAACAGCGACTGAAGAACGCTTGAAGAAGCGCCGAACAAAGCTTGTATATATTTTCATATACGCGAGTGCAAATATTAATAGTTCCGCCAGCCGATTGATCGTCTGTTAAATCGCGTGAATGCCAATCACGATCAGGTAAGGAGTATGGGCGCAAAAGGAGAGTGCAAAGCAATTGCAAATGTTGATCAATGTTGCAAAGAGTGCCAGTGCCAACCCCTCCCCCTTTTTGCAAGAGGTTATGCAATAAAGGGGGAGGGGGTTGCTGCAAGAGGTTATGCAATAAAGGGGGAGGGGGTTGCTGCAAGAGGTTATGCAACAAGGGGGTTATGCAAATTGGGAGCGGAGTTATCCCCCAAGTTGCAATGAACTTCCGCTGAAGGAGACCTCTTTGGGGGAGAAGTTGGGACGGCCTCACCCCCCCAAAGGGGTATACCTAACCTAAGAGAGAGAGAGAGAGCAGAAAGTGAGAGGAAGAGAGGTGTTCGCTTGGCAGGAGCCAAGCGCATATTAAGGCTTCATCCCAGTGCTTGCTGTCTTATAAGCCCCCAATCAGCCAGTTGGCACAGTGTATACAACGTTTGGACAAATGCACTTACATCCCGTCTATACGCCCATAAAATATTACGCACACACAAATATATGCGTGATTATATGCGCCGGGTTCGAGACCCGGTGACGGCGCGTCCTCCCACGGTTGGTATATAAATGGGAAACCAGGGTATCCTAGTGGCCCATGTTAAACTGTAGGTCTAAGGTGGAGTGCAAACATCCTTACACGATTGGTACATAAATGGGTATCCTAGCAGGGTCCCTCTCTCTCTCTCTCTCTCTCTCTCTCTCTCCATATATACAGGGTGTCCCCAAAAAAACTATATACTCTTTATCGCATCATATATTTTGTAATTAAAAAAAACCAAACAATATATTGTTATCGCAATTGCCAATGAAAGGTAAATTAGTAATCTAAGTGATCAAAATGTTATAGCGAGTTGTTTGCATATAAAATTTAATTAACTACGCCAAGTGCTCAAAATGTTCTCCGGCCGCATGAATGCACTTTTGAATGCGTCGACTAACTGATTCGCAGACATGGACTAATGTGGATGCTGTGATGGTCCTGCACTTTTCCCTAATTGCATCCTTAAGGTGTTCGAGTGTTGCAGGTCTTGTACCATAAACTGCATCCTTCAGGTAGCCCCACAAGTAAAAATCAAGTGGAGTCAAGTCCGGTGAACGTGGAGGATACTCAACGCTTCCTCTTCGTCCTATCCAACGGTTAGGCAACGTTTCATCGAGGTACCTTCTGACATCACAATGATAATGAGGGGGGCATCATCTTGTTGAAAGTAAAAGTCGTCGTTTCCAAACAACTTCCGAACTGCAGGTATAATTTCTGTCCGCAGCATGCCGAGATATGCGGCACCGGTAACTGTCCCATTAAAGAAAAATGGTCCAACCAAACCCCTGGATGATAAACCACACCATGCTGTTAATCCTGGTAAATTAACATGTTTATCCACATAAACGTGTGGATTATCAAGTGACCAGTACCTGCAGTTGTGTCGATTACAAGGCCTTTAATAAAACAAGGCCAGGCTTAGTCGACGCATTCAAAATTGCATTCATGCCGCCGGAGAACATTTTGAGCACATGGCGTAGTTAATTAAATTTTATATGCAAACAACTCGCTATAACATTTTGATCACTTAGATTACTAATTTACCTTTCATTGGCAATTGCTATAACAATATATTGTTTGGTTTTTTTTTAATTATAAAATATATGATGCTATACAGAGTATATATTTTTTTGGGGACACCCTATATATATATATAATATATATATATAATATATATTTCCCCGTTAAAAAGTAGATCTAAGTTGGAGTGTAAAGCTTGACCGTCGCCAGTATGAACAATTCGAACCGAAGCCATCGAAAGCAAAGGTGAGCCTATATATGTACAAATCTCTCTCTCTCTCTCTCTCTCTCTCTCTCTCTCTCTATATATATATATATATCCTCGTTAAAAATTAGGTCTAAGGTGGAGTGTAAAGCTTGACCTTCGCCAGAATGAACAATTCGGGCCGAAGCCATCTTAAGCAAATGTCAGCCTATATATGTACAATTCCGGAAAAAAAGTTCATCTGATAAATTTTGAAAATTGGTGCAAGAAGCGTACACAAAATTTATAATCACGTCAAATTTTGTTAATTAACTCTCTCCGGCTAACTTGAATTGTATATTACGGTCTTTTTCACCTATAACTTCTACAAATTAAAACAGGACAAATAGTACCCATAGCATTAAAATGTACAACACAAACGAATAAATAGAGAGGGAATATGATGAAGGAGGGAAATGAAGTGAATAAGGAAGGCAAAAGCCGTAAAAACAAAATCCTACGTAAACAGCAATTCCTAATTAAACAATGTAAATAGCTGAACAATAGAAGGACGTAAATATTTATGGAAAAAAAAAATATAAATATATATATATATATATATACATATATATATACATACAATTATATTAAATATCGTTCTGAAAATTGTGGCGTTTGTCGAATGCGATAAATATACGTCTTTCCGCTAAGTTTATGATCACGAAATAACTTTGAGGCTTAATGAACCGCATCAACCAAACATCTCTGTTATTCTTTAAAATTTATTTTACGTGATTTTATCTTACGCGATTTGGAAGCCATAAACTTTTACAGCTACGAGAATTGTCGCGAATTAGTGGGTAATTGATTTTAAAATTATCTTCCAGTTTCTGACGTTTTATTTTTCAGGGGAAATGATAATTTTCCGAACTCGTTAAGAACTTCATATAATTGGATGCCTATCATAGGTTCAAATCACCCTTCCCCCGCCAAATCATCGGAAACTCAGAATACAAGATATAAAAAAAACATATTTTCTCCCTCTCTCTACGAATGGGTATATCTGACACGCCCCAGATTTCACGGGTCAGCCAATCACAACCCTGTGGGCGGGGCCCAGAACCTCTGGTTGGAGGCTAGGCGGGCCCATGCGTTAATCCCCACCCAAATTTCACTGATGGACAATAGGAAGCTCGCGATTCAGATACTGTGGGATGCTCACAATTACGATCCCATTTATGAAAGGGGCACTTTCATCTCAGGGCCTCAATTCAGTCGTTTTGTTGGAACAGTGCTTTGGAAATACCTCGCTATGATATGAGTCAGCTTTACAACTCTCCGGAATTTTTTGAAGACGAGGATGCCTCATCGCTGTCTACAATTTATCTTTTCAACGCTGTAGACCAGAATGAACTTCTCTCCACGCAGAATGTTGCAGAAATTTGTAACGGCGAGGACGATTTTCCTACTAACGACTTCACAGAGATGTAAGTTATTAACTTGTGATTGTATACTGCGGTTCATTCAGTGTTAGCTAATTTATAAAAGGCCATAATAAATGCGTTTTGAAAAATTGTTTGTGATTTAAGCGGAAGGCCGGGCTATGTATATATAACGTTTCAAACAGTGTTAAATAATTTATAAAAAGCCGTAATAAAACGAAGTGAAAGGAAATCTGTCCAGAGGTCGAGCTAACCTAGCATGGCCTAACTAGATATAATACGACCTAAGCTAACCTAGCTTTATTCTGAGTTTTTCTACAACGAAAAAATTATTCGCAGGACTCTTTCTCGTTTATAATAATATAACCTAACCTAACCTAACACAACTGAACCTAACCGGCCATAATATAACCTAACCTATCATATCCTAGCCGGGATATAATATAACCTAAACTAACCTATCCTAACTTAACCTAACAACTGAACCTAACCGGGACATAATATATCCTAACCTAACGTAGCCTATATATATATACCGGCTCAGGACTCTTTATCGTTTATAATAATATAGCCTATCCTAGCCTAACCTGATCATGGTGGATTCTTACTCGTTTATAATTTATTTAATAAACTAATTTTTCCTTTTATTCTGAGTTTTTCTGCAACGAAAAATTAATCCCAGGGCTCTTTCTCCTTTATAATTATATAACGTAACCTAGCGTAACCTAGCCTAACATAGCATAGCCTGACAGGCGTAATATAACCTAACCTAGCATAGCCTGACCGGTCTTAATATAACCTAACCTATCATAGCCCTTACGGGTGTGATATAACCTAACCTAGCATTATCTAACCAATTATAATATAACCTAACCTAACCGGACATAATATAGCCTAACCTAGCGTAACCTATCCGGGTATAATACAACCTAACCTAACCTAGCACAGAAGGTCAAACTTTTCACCTCACCCTAGACGTACGGTTTAACGGGGAATCCATCACCCAAGCATTTTCTCTTATTGTAGCTCCCTCCCCATATATATATATATATATATATATGTATGTATATATATATGTATGGTTGTATGTGTTAACAACCGGGATCGTTACCGGTGTGGTATAACCTAACCTAGCATAACCTAACCGGTTATAATATAACCTAACCTAACCGGACATAATATAGCCTAACCTAGCGTAACCTATCCGGGTATAATATAACCTAACCTAACCTAACCCAGAAGGTCAAAATTTCACCCCACCCTAGTTCTACGGTTTGACGGGGATTCCATCACCCAGCGTTTTGCCATTCATCTCTTAATATAACCTAACCTAACCTAACCGGATATAATATAGCCTAACCAGCGTAACCTATCCGGGTATAATATAATCATATAATTATATAATCATCTCTTAATATAAACTAACCTAGCGTAGCACACCCCGGCATAATTAAACTTTAATTTTACTTAACTTTATTTGATGCAGTATGAACTAATCATGTTAACTTCTTTAAGAGCGAAACGGAGCTTCAACGTGTTATAGCTACTTTTCGTTTTGATGAAAGGGGAATAAATGATATGGAGGCTTTACCGCATAGATATCCGAGCGACATGAATACAGAGGTCGAGGTGTTGGCTCACATCCGGTCCAACGAATGCCAGGTCGTCGAGGAAGTAATGTAAGTATTTTTTGGGGTTAAGAACAAAACACATTGTATTTACATTTAATTTATTAAATGGTAGAAAACATGTAGAAAGCGGAACCAGCGTCCATTAAATAAGCCTTAATGGCGACATTTTACAAATACGCCTTTACACAATATAGATACACACCTTTACACAATACAGCGGGTGCTAACATATGGGAACCTTTTTTTATTTTTCTGCATAACGTTTCATCATTCATTTCAGTGCCACACAAATCGAATAATTTTAAAAAATTTATAAATCCCTTCCCAAGTGACATGTGCAGGAGAAATGAAAGACTATACATGCCGCAAGTGTTATTAAAATATCCTTGGAAACGATAAAGATTCCATACAACTGAGATGTTCCCACTTTGTTGTGGACTTAAGTGTGTGTTTACGCCAGTAGACAAGTCAGGGGTAATATCAAATTAATAAATGTTAAATTCTTCCGCAAATTCTTTCTGCGTTACGCCAAACACAAGCTCGTCACAGGCACCTGTATTATGAGACAGGCTACTATGAGCTCTCGCGCAGAGCGGGAACACAACGTCTGATGAGTAATCAGCAATCATAGGTCCACCCAATGCGACGCCATTTACGTATAGAGTTATATTTTTAAGGCCGAAATTCTCGAATATAAAGGCGCTCTTTTTATAGTTTCCATTCGTCGAAGCGTGATCCTGCATTCCAGTTAATATCCTTTTAGGTAGAACTCCCAGGGCCATGTTTTCTAGCTGCTTCGAGGCGAACCCGGCGGGCACCGTGTATAGTTTGATCTGTACTCTGATAATTGGGTATTTTACTGTGGCGTGTATTCAATTTTTCTCAACTTCTATTTGTTTTGGTGAACTTAATTTCACTCGGCGTACACGAAAATATGTTTCTTGATCAGACCCCCAGATTTATGCATATCTCAGGACTCGTGCGGGTGAGCTTTAGTTTCAGATCGACGCCGTTGATGAGCAGTTTCTCCTGGAACGTGAAGTTTGTATGAAGGCGCCAAAACACTCGTATATCTTTTTTTTAGAATTTTTTAATTTATCCTTAATACTACTTTCATCTTTAGTCTGATAATATCCCTCGGCGGTTAAAAAGGTGTCCTTCGCTTCTTTTGGAAAGTTGAGGACATTCTCCAGATAGGCTCGTAGGTGATAACACCCCGTTCCTGCCGAGATGTTAACCTGATTTAAATACACCTCACACTGGCTGAATATGGAGTGTAGAAAGTTGGTTTCAGGGTATGCAGAGTAACTATCATCGCAGTCCGTTCTATCTGAATGGGTTACACGCAGTTTAGCCTACATGTGCATGCAGCTCGGGTCAAAAAGTAAGGTCCTGAGCTGGGTATCACGAATTCTATAGGGGCACTCGGTGAACTAATTGTGTTTAATGGGTTAATTATAATAAAGTCGCTATGCTCATAGAGACCTGAGTGGGGGCATATCAAAGAGGGACAGTTCCGATTTACAGCATTGTGAACTACACGGATGGATGAAACGCTCCATGACGATTCAGAAATAGTACCACCTCTCTCGACAACTAGTAATCAGCCTATGATTCGTGAGAGTAGTGTCCTCAGCTTATATCAGTTAAAAAAATGATCAGCTATAGGCTTCATACGCTTAGAGCACTTCTTTTTTGATTTCCTTTTAAGTTTAGCGCCACGTGGTGGTAGCCCCTTTTTCATGGCAGCTCTCTTCTTTCCGCCACCACGCATTTTTCTCTTTGCATCTTTGATGATTTCATCCCGTGTACGTTTTAAATGTTAAAACCTGATTGTAACGCCTTCCTCCCAAAGTATCTAGCACCCCTCTTCAACAGTGGGACAGCTGTGCGTAGTATGGTTGAAAAAATGGATCCAAACCCACTCCCACGCTGATATCTCACCCTTCGATAGACTGTGAATGGCCTTCGGGTCATTATCGCTGAATGCGACGAAAGTGTAGCTTCACTGTTAAACTCCCATCTCGGAATGGAAAATTTTAACCCTCAGTCATTCTTATATATACCGAGATATTAGTTAATAGATTAGTCGCAACATTCACATAATGGGGCTTGTCATATGTAATGCTCAAACTTTTTCCTCTATGGTTGTGGATGTGTGCATTGCGCAGCATGCGCACCTGGGTGTCCCCAACAAATTGATGCCCTACGATATTGCTGTAAATATAGCACATGTCTGGGAATGGACAGCTTTTACCCAATTTCTCCATCTTCAACTGATACATTAAGTTGGACAAGTCATGCTGTGCCTCGTGTAAGGTGTCTCTTTGTAGAGCTGCACTATATCGGCCCTCAGCCACAATTGTGAACGGCTCTTTATCTTTAATATTTCTACTAAGCGTTGATTTTAACTTCAATGTGCATGTAGGCGTGTCTATGTTTACGACTTCAAAAAGTAAATCGTTTGTCAGGTACTACTTTTCAAGACTCTTGTTTAACCCTGTCACATTGTCACAATGTCCATGGCTTTGTCATAATGACCGATTCCTAGCGTTACATTTGTACTATATTACTGTACCTCACCGAACAGTACTGATCGCACAGTATTGTATAAGGTTATGTCTAATTTTTCTCACTTATCTATTCTTCTAAGGACCAGAAAAATGATTTGCTCATTTTCAAGAGTTAAAAATTTGATAGCTAACTGTGTTTCATATAAACCCACCTCATACGAATCACGCTCCAGTTCAATGGGTCCGTGAAGTTCTGTCACAAAGTTGGCCAGGGTGTTATTAGGATGTACAGAGAGAGAAGAAGAGGACGGGAGTGTGACATAGAAGTGGTTAGGAGCCATGCTGCATACTATTTAAGCTTTATTACTGCAGCAGCTTTTATATAGGTGTTGAAGCTTTCTGGGTAACCCAGCCATTTCACCAGGTACATTTTTCTCTTTCCTGTACCCTTGCTGCCTAAAATATTTTAAATTTTAAACACACTTTTTCGTAAATTAAATGTCACTTTCTGCAGCTCCTCTCGGTAAAAGCCTCCAGCGATCTCTTCACCATTCAAATCTTCAACGTAATACATCATTATCTCGCCTTTAGGTCTCATATCACCCTAACTTTAAATATTTAACGTGTCCATCCTTGTTCAAATCCCTTCGCGAATTTATTTCCCGAAAATGATAGCCTTACATAATCATTGATTTTGAAATGTGTAGAGTGTGGTGGCTGTGCCCCATCTCTTCACACCCCTGGGCGCGCACCTCTTTCTAAAACTTCTTTAGGTGTTGTGCCAATCGTACGGTGGTATGAGCGGTTGTATGACAACGCCAATGACCCCAGAATGTTTATATATCTGTATGTGTTCTTATGTGTAAAATAGCGATGTATGCGTTCCTTTTTGGTATGTTGAACTCTTATGAATAGAAGTGCGAGTGTAGTAACTGATATTAAACTCTGTCAGCATGTTCTGAAAAGCGCGGCCTGTAAATTCTTTCTGCATATCCGTACAAAAGTAGCCAGGAACCCTATCTTCTTTTAACATCAGCTTTTTGGTTGCTTTAGCAACTGTTTCAGGCGATTTAGTTTTTGTTCTAGTTTAGATTTAGTGTAGATTTAGTTTAGTTTAGTTTAGATTTAGTTTAGATTTAGTTTAGTTTAGTTTAGATTTAGTTTAGATTTATTTTTCAGTGGAATTAGCCACAGATATCTTGAGAATACATCTATTATGAATAGGATGTAGCGGTAGCCTTCATTATACACTGAATATATTTGCATGTCTGTTGAATACGTTTGCCAAATAGAGTCAATCGAAGGCGCTGTTGTGTTGGCCGTTTTAATCCTTTTTCTCACCGGTTTATGAAGTGTATAAGCATCCTGCTCCCGCAAAAACCTCTCAACATTTTTTTTCCTACTCCATAAACACCTCTGTACAGTCTATTAACGCCGCCATAGGTGGGGTTAGAAATGTCACAATAGCGTTTACTTAATATAGCCATTTGCGTATTTTAGTGACACGTGGATAAGGTTGGCCGTTTGTTCTCTTCTTTCTCCTCTTCAGAGACGCTACTGCTGGGGGCGATGGCGTACTCAGTTGTGACACATGCGAGACCTGATCCAAGTCATTTAACCTATTCAGATTACCTTTCAGTGTTTTGGGGACGTTTATTTGGTGTAGTCTTGCTTTAATATGCTTCCATCCTGTTGGTGAGGGCCTGTCCCACTTTCTCACCAGATTATGGACAATGTCAACGATGTTTGATCCTTGCACCCTTGTTCCTTCAACAATGACCTCGCCTGTATCGCCCCACTGTATAATGGGGTCCTCACTCAATAGATTATAAAGACTTAAACCCTTATTCCTCAATGTATGTGGGAGACTACTTTTTAATACATGCTCGATGTGCTGCGTTCCGTTGTTCTTTGGTTGGTCATCTGTAACGTCGGGCCCGTTTCCTATGTCGCCATGCTCAGCGTTGCTCGCGCTGTGCCTAATAACCACGGGGAGCTCTGTCGAATTCTTAAAATGTTCGTACTCATGAAAAAATTTTTGCAAAGCCTCTTTGTACAAGATCCTTTTCTCATCAGGTGACTTTCCACTCTTTAATACGGCTAGCAACTCGCTTTCCATTCTTTTAAGACTGCTTTTACGGGATTCTAGAGCCGTGTCTGGAATCTTTTAACTTTACAATGAAGCACACACCTCATGCGGGATCATTACCACCTTCTTCATTATATTAATCTAGTCAATAAAGGGCCCAAAACTGAAAATAAGATGGGCGGAATGATTCTGCTCTTTGTACAGTAATTCGCTTTTTCTTCCCCACAGTTTGACTTTTACGAGCGAGCGCACATATTATGTTTATGTAACGACGTAAGCGAGCCTTCTGAGGGGGTTTCAATGGTGCATTACATTTTATAACGTTAAGACAGATTTCATAGATGCATTTTAGAAAGTCCGAGTCGATATTTTTAACAAATATCTGTTGCAGCGCCCGGGGCAATCGTTGATAGATTTTTATTAATTCACGATATTTCTTCAGGCTATTTGTCATTCTGGAATATACACCGTTTCAGGTTCGTTTGGGAATATATTCGTTCTTAGAAGCACCCTAAACGTGTTTCGCGGATGAAGGACACAAAGCAAATATCCGTAACGCTGACTTGTGGCTTCTTTATAAACCTGAAAAAACTCCTTACGTTGATACGGGAACATTTGTTTGGCTAATACCCAAATTTGTGACACATCTCTACGTTGTGCGAATAAGACTACATATTGTGTATTTAACGACATATCGCGCATGTATCTATTTTTTAAAAATAGATTCTGATTGATGAAGAATACGCTTATGTTAAGATTGTGGGAGAACACTGTAAATGTCTCGCAAACGTTTTATCCATTTCCAACATGAGATCGTCAATTACAATGACTGTATGTTCATTACCCTTTTACGAATTAACGTCATATACACCTTTGTGGAACAAAATTCCATCTTGGCACTCGTTGAACACTGACTGATACGTCGAACAGCACCATATTACTTTATGCACAAATTTTGAGAACATCTCCCCCTTATCTTTAATGATTTTCGGCACAAATACATACGGAGGGGCTTGTGAACCTGAATTTTTCTACAGATTCCATCTCTAACACGTCACACCCCAAAGTGGGACATTTACAAAATATTACAAATTTTGAGTGCTGCTCCTTATATTCTTGTTTTTCTTCTTCCACAGAACCGTGAATGACGACGATGTACAGCCCCCCCATTATCGATATCACAGATGACCCTAATGACCGTGTAGCTACAGAATCCTTCCTCGCTGATGAACCCTCACCAGTGACACCTGTAGCATGCGACAATTCAAAGCGGAAGCATGATAAAGAACCCTCCACGTCAGGTATAAAGCGTGCCAGGATTGTGCCGGTTGTTAGACCCCCAGTAATAGAGCCCCAAAACCCTCTAAGTCTTACTTCACAACCCCCACAGTAGTACCTTCCTCAAATATGCCCCATTATTCCCGCTCAGTTCCGGGCACTTCCTCCACAGCAGCAGCAGTAGCTTCTCATACAGTGGAGGATGGTATAACATTCGAGTTGGTGCGCACCGTTACCCCCACCCCTACCGTGACTACAAATCGGTACGTGGTCAGGATTGACCCTGGATCCATGTATACCAACGGTGTTGGACTGCGACGCGAAGTTGAACGTATTGTGGAGTTTACTCTTCAGAACCGCGACGAACGTGAAGTCGTTATCATTCAGGTTCGGGTCAGATGACGGGGACGTAGAAGATTTTTGGGTAGCAATACCGTTCAGACGTTTGGTAGCTGTAGACATAGAATATATCTTGGGCCGTAAAATGCAGGCCTCTCAAAGTAGTACAGCCTTCAATATGGACAACTTCATGATAGATATTGACAGAGTATTCCGTGTTGCGGGTCATAGTGCCACACCTTATAGTCTTAATTTCAATTCTCCGGTTATTTACAGAAAGCATTTAAACGTCGATCGTGGTTGCGGCTTTATAGCAATAGTCTTAACTCATATGTTCACTGTGCTAAATACATGGACGCAAAAAATTTGGCTGCCTACGGTTGTGCAGCGTGTCCGTAAACTGGCTTCAGATTGTAAGCTTGAGTTTGAGTGTAATATTGGTCCTGAAGAACTGAGAAGGGCCGAGCAGGAAATGAATGCACGTATAGTCATACTTGGAATGGATGATCGTCGTGGAACTGTGTGTGTTTTTAAAAGCTGCGTGAGAGATCGGACAAGACCTCTACTTATTTTAGGATTGTCAGGAACATCGTATCTCCCCATCCGTAACATAAGGGCTCTCTACGCTAGTTATGATAAAAGTTGAGATTGAGTGTGGCGAGTGTCACAAATGTGGAAAACGGACAAAAGTTTTTAAAACGACTGCACACGGCAGCCCTGTAAAACTCTTTGTATCCTATATTGTCAAATTAGCGGACAAGTTCTAAAAAATGACTGTGTATATTCTTGCCCATAACGGGGCAAAATTTGACACATAGTTCCTTTATAAGGAGTTGCTCGAACACGAGTCGTCTGCGATATTTACAGGTGATCCCTTGAAAAGAGGCAACAAACTAATACAGATGCAGATAAGAGATAATGTACAGTTTAAAGACACCCTGCTGTTCACACCTTGTAAATTAACAAAGTTACCCAAGATCACAGGCTTAGCCGCTGAAGTTTCAAAAGGGTATTTCCCTTACACATTCCTCATTAACGAAACTTTAAATTACGTAGGACTACCCTACCCAAACATTACATTAACTACACCAACATGAGTGATAGTGAGCGTGAAGATTTCGACCGCTACTACAACAGTTTTAATGAAGCTAGTCCATACAATATAGCTGATGAATGTGAACGTTATTGCGTGAATGATGTGCGTGTGCTTAGGGTATGTTTCCAGTCCTTTAGAAGGATGCACATAGCCCGTTTCAAATGCGATCCGCTGCAAGTCGCGACCCCGATCTTCTCATTATGTTTTACAGTGTTCAAGAATAACTTCATGCCTAAAGACACCTTAGCAGTCATTCACAGAAACAACCCCCGCAGTTATGGGCACAAGGCTATTTACTGGCTCATACACCTAAGCAACAGACCGGGGTATACATAAAACATACCAGCAACACGGGTGAAGTACCCGTTAAGGTCAATGGTCGTGTTTTTTGGTTTGATGGCCTAAGTGAGGATCCAACCACTGGTGAGAAGACTGTGTATTCCTTTAACGGTTGCTGGTGGCATGGTTGCCCGCGCGCTGTGTGCCGTCACAGGGGACCTCCACGGAAGATCTCCCGCCGACATCCTCGCATGGACCCGTAACCGCGATCAACTTATAGGCTCCAAGTTCACTCACAAGATCGTGTGGGAGCATGAGTATGATGCACGGATGGAAACAGATGACCAGTATCGTGAAGAAATAAGGGCCATCAAACGTTCAATGGTGCTGGACCCCATCAAATGCGGTGACAGCTTGTTTGGAGGGCGTACAAACCCATTCAAGCTATACTTTCCGCCTACGGAGGGCGTGAAACTCCTGTAGACGACCGACAAGAAATAGACTATCAAGTAGACAAACAAATTCTTTCTTCTACGCCATCATCAAACATTCTTCGAAGACACACGTGGTCAAGGAATCAGAAACTATGAAAACGTCTGTTTTTTCCCAAAAGGCCCGCGAAAGCAAGCCCTTAACAACTAAAGGACGCGTAGAAGGCGTCTCAAGATATTGCGGGAAAGTTTCCGCGTTACACAAGGTATACAAGCTTGATTCCACTGATACACATTCTCACTCGCTCAGTCTCACTCTTTCGCTATCTAACTTCTCGCTTGCATTTCTCGTCACGTGTTACGTTTCTCCTACGTCAGTAGCACAACTTGTCACATCAACCGCCCTCCTGCTTCCCGCCGGATTAACGGCCTGCTGTTCCTTCAACTCTACACGAAGCATCCCTTCACGTAAGCTATAAATCCTTCCAGCAAAAAACAACACTACCGCAGTAGGCGTTTCCATTGGCCTCTTCACCACACCTCAACCGGTTACCAATCATCCTCGAGAGTACCAGCAAAGTTCAACACGCTACGAGAAAACATCCTCAAGGAGGATACAGTACGTGAATCTTCTACGAAGATACAAGCCCAAATCACTTCACATTGGTTCAGCTTTCGCCACTTTACGAAAAGCGGCCGTCAACGAGAATCCAATAGGCCCGTTACCACTTTACCGTGAAGACCTCGACTTGCGGAACAACTGACGGTAAATTTCACCTACAAACGCCCACTCTTTGGGAACGATCTCGACGTGCATAACAACGGACGGCAACGACACCTCGGGCCTACAATTCAATAGGCCAACATCCAAGTAACTCATCAACCTAGAGGTATCACCCGTGATACATCAGTGTACCGCAGAAGTGTAGGCTATAAACGCAAAGTGTTTCACAAATCGTTCAAACTAACTCTCGTTGAAACGCAGTAGGCCTATTTCCTAATCCAAGTGTCATTACAATATTTGATTGTGCATCAGACTAATTTTATAATACAAACCCACACTAGGTTTATTTCCTGTGCCCAAGTCAAGTGTCATTCCAATACCGTATGCGTGTACCATCCAGCTATTGTTCTTTCGTGTAATCCATAAATACTTTGCATCCGTTAATTTATGTGATATATTTAAGCATTTTATTATTGAAGGCCTAATCCATTTATATTGTACCAACTTACGTACATTTCTTCCAATTATCATTAGGCTGCAGCATCTTTTTCTATGTTCCATTTATGCGTAATCACTTAGCATCATATAACTGCCGTTATATAAATGATATTCATATAACCACTGTCATAGTATTTCTTCCAATTATCATTAGGCTGCAGCATCTTGTTTCGTGTTTCATCTATGCGTAACTCTAGCCTACCTCATCAGTGTATTACGTAATCCACACAGCGTACCGAAACATACGTACATAATTTCTATTATAATTAGGTTGTATCATTTATTCCATGTTCTATTTTTGCATGCCATTAGTCTACCATAAATGAAAGTATTACTAGGCAATTAAGCTCTTAACCATTTTACGTATTGGCTCAGCTCCATGTCATCTTAGCATAATATAAAGGCCGTTAAATAATTGTTATTCACTATACTTACTGTCAATCATTTGTTATTCACTGTGAACAAATAACAGATTTATTTTCTTAATTAAATACAAAACAATGAGGTCCGTTTTATAACCTTCCTAACCTTAACAATATTTGCTTGGATGTAATCCAAGCTGGTGACCTCGAAGCAATTCGTATCACTCAGAATATTACAGTAGGCCTACTCCATTAGCCACCTTCAACCGGTGATACTGTAGGACATCATTCTTTGTTAACCGAGCCTGTCATTATAACAATCAATCATTGCATCAATTAATCACTAGCATTAAAATAATCAGCATTACCTCATTCGGCTAAGATTAGGCCCACTATACTCCATTACTACGACTTCTGCTCTTTATACCCCTACGTGATGAAGAACAATCCGTACCCCGTAGGTGTGCCTGAAAAACTGGTGGGCCCCACCATACCAACCATCGAGGTGTTTTGAGCTAATTTGAATGAGCGCTACTTTGGACTCCGTTTCGTATACGTGCTCCCCCCTCGCGATTTATGGATGCCGATCTTACCCGTCGTCATAGATCACAAGCTCATGTTTCCCCCTGTGCGTGAAGTGTGCAGAGGAGAAGAACGGTGATTATAACCATACAACCAACCAGCGTAAGATCAGAGGTGTATATACAAGCCCTGAACTGACCCTAGCCGTTCGCCGTGGGTACAGAATATCGAAGATACATGAGGTGTGGAGGTTTCAGAAGCTACCCAACCTTTTCACACCATATATAAACGCTTTTTTGACGGATAAGGTAGAAACATTAGGTTATCCGCGAGGAGTTGATACCGAAGATGAAAACACGGCTTATATTCAACGTTACCGTGCCCATGAAGGTATACAGCTTGACCGTTGCCAAATTGTTAAGAATCCTGGCAAGCGCTTTAGGTCAAGGTTGTATCTAAACAGTCTTTGGGGGAAATTTTCACAGAATACTGGCAAAGGGAACATTCATTTGGCACAAAGTTATAGTGAAGTCTGGGATTATGCCAACGCTCCCGATAAAGAGGTTATAGAGATCATGAATGTAGGTGATACTTACATAATAAAGTACAACATCACCGAACTGGCCAGAGATACTTCACGGGTTACAAACATACTTGTAGCCAGCTTCACAACGGTCTTCGCCCGCATCAAGCTTTGGGGACTACTGCATTCTCTTGGACAGAGGGTGCTGAACGCTGACACAGATAGCGTGATATTCAGAGCGAGGGAGGGTGAATACATGCCTGTTATTGGGGAATTCCTCGGAGAGCTAACCGACGAGATCAAGGATGAGTATGGTGATGGTGCATACGCAGACTCATTTGTATCAACAGGGCCAAAAACCTATGGGGTGCAGGTGAGGGTGGGGGATGAGATGAAGTATATCGTGAAGGCTAAGGGTATCACGCTTAACCATGCGAACCGTCGAGTCGTTAACTTTGACTCGTTGAAGGATCTAGTGCACTTGGAAAATGAGGGCGATCAGCCACCTCAACTGAATGTGGGGACCCACAATTTTCGGGCGCAGAAACTGGGTGGGGGGTGAAGGAGCTTAGGGGCACGAAAGTATGCCGTAACACCTATAGGAAGCGTTACCAGGTGCCTGGTACCTATGATACCGTACCCTTTCGATACCTTAATCCTTGATTGTATTTATATATATATATTGTTAAGGATATGTTTATTATTACGTATATTTCCTTCAATTAAGGTTTCATTTTCTCCTTTGCGTGCGTGCGTTTGTACATTCCTAAGCTCCGCCCACTGTAAGATCGGTCACGTGACTCCTGCCACTAACTGAGCATATCTCTACCCTGCGTGCTCAGTTGACACTTGCAACCCTTGAGCTCAGACGTGTATTTTCTCGCGTAGACGAAAAATAGTAATGGCTACCTTTAATATTGCGTGTTCAACGTTTATGAAGTGGTATTCGGCAAAGTGCGAAGATGTGGTGAATACTGAAAAACTCCCTATTCCACCCTCTTTTGACACTTTTAAGGCGATATTGAACCGTGCGATGGACCAAGATGTTCAAATATTTTACGGCTATTCTAGCGAGGGCATTGTAGGATTTCGTAGTACAAGCGATGTATTGAAGTATGTTGTAGACCTAACCTTTATAAAAGCTCACATATAACGCGAAGTGGAAGAAACAACACGTTAAGAAGATAAGCAACGGTTATGGATAGTGAGTCTTGTTGATGAGTGGTGTGACAAGCGATATTATGTTATGTTACATCATACCGACAACTCCTACCCTACGGTTGAGAATGTAAATCTTGTCATCATGGAGAATCTTAAGTATTTTTACCACTATATTAATATATATCATGACGAGGTTTGTCGTGAGGTTGTGGCTGTGCGAGTTTTTAACAGACTTTAGAGACGAGTATCGTTTGTTAAACAAAAAGGAAAAATATGGGCATAGGCTTGTCTAAAAAAGTGCACTGGATTGTGAATATGATGTGTTTAGTTTGTGGAAATGAACGTCTGGTGAGCATTCCGATAAAACATTAAAACCGTATTGCTTCATGTAGCGGAAAATTCTGTTTGCCCAGTATTGTGTGGCACAAGTATTCGAACAAACCCGTACACGCTTCAGCAGTTTATGGTGTGACTCGCTACCCCCATCGAGCCGCCCACCAGTGTACCTCACCCCTCCGAAACACACGAGTTCAAACAAACCCGTACACGTTTCATCGGCGTGACTCACTCCGCCCTTCGAGCCGATCTGCCCACCTGTGGCTCATAGTCATCGCAGAGCTTTAATCGACTGGACGTGCGAATACGATGGAACTTACTTTGAGAAGCATTCTCAACGCCGTGTTCGATGTGTCCGTGACGAAGTCATTGCACGTGTTCAGGCGCGAAACCGGTACCATTATCTATGTACTTGAAACGACTTGTAGGCAAGAAAAATCTGGTAAACGTAATGTTATTTTTTTAAGTGTTGAAGAGAGGAATAGTCTTCGTGATAATTGAGAAGTGGGGAGAGGACCGTTATAAAATACCTGCAGGTGCAGGTAAAAAAGAGAACAGATTAGTGATGCCCCCTCATATGCCGTTGTTTGCACGTTGTGTATAAACAACGATCAGTCATGCATTGATATACGACTGATGTGGAAGAATGCATCTGATAATAACGTTCTTGTCCCTACGCGAAACCGTTTCATCATCGACAGAATGTTTGAAATCGTTGGATTCCGCAAGCTGAAGCTGTAATTTATTAATTTCGAAACGCTCGTTTTTTGTTTTTTAATTAAGAGCATGGCAACCCCGTCAAGTAATTGCAGTCGCTGTGAAGGAAAATTTGCCGCTTACGCGTTTACAATGGTTAATAATAATGAACAGCTTGTTTGCAGGTGGTGGTCAAGCAAGGAAGTTCTGAGGAACGAGTTAGAACGTGAGAGGGAGGCCAGAGTGAGGCTTGAAGAAAGCGTGATGCTCCTGACGGCAAAATTAGAATCCCTTGAGAAGCCAGCTAAGACCACTCCTGCCTCAGTTTCTACTAATAATATGAATAGTACTAATAACCCTCTCTCTTCCCCTAGTTCCCAACCCTTCGTTTGAGTGCGTAATGGAGCCCCATTGAGAAAACCTAAGACTTGTCTACCAGGAATAACAAACAATAAGTTTTCTGTTTTAGGTTTCGAAGATGCGGATGAACCGGAAATACGACTCGTTGGCGATTCCATTGTTCGAGGGCAGCACGAGGAATTCTGTGGGAGAAACCCTCGTCGTAGGCGCCGTTACTGCTACCCTGGTGCAAGGGTGGAGCATATAAAAAAATAGTGTTGACCATTTCACAGACGGAACCTCTGAGGACACAACGTATGTTATTCATGTCGGTACTAATAACGTTTTAAATTCTAGATCGGAAGAGCTGCTGGCTAGGTACAGGGACTTACTAGAGCGACTAAAGGAAAAAACTAAAAAGATTGTTTTAACAGGTATACTTCCTCGAATTATCCAACGTAGCGATTTCTACAGCAAGGCGACCTATATCAACAATAGCCTAAAGTCTCTTTGCCAACAGGAAGGAGTGCATTTTGCGAATTTTTGGAACAGTTTCTTCGGCAGGAGGGACTTGTTCCTCGGAGATGGACTTCATCTTAATGACGTTGAAGTTGCGCGTTTAGGAAAATTATTTCATAATACTGTCTCTTCTTTTCAGGCTGCCGTATCTCGAACGGTCCCAGCATAATTTCCATAAATTTTCCCTGCGCTCGCGAAGGTGTCGCAATTACAAACAATTTCAAGGTTCTATCCTTAAATGCTCGTAGCCTACGAAATAAAATAAACGAATTTTTTTCTTTAATTGCTTGTAAAGACTATGATTTAATTGCGATAAATGAATCGTGGCTTAGCACTGAAACACATGACTTTGTAGGGGAGTATCAAATTAGAGGTTATAGACTTTTTGTTAAAAACAGAATAGGTAGGCGAGGAGGCGGTGTTATGTTGTATATCAAAGATAATATTGCGAACGTTATAGAAGTAAAGCATACAATTCCAGAACCGATAGATTCGACTATAGCAGAACTTAAATTGGACGATTTCAAACTTGTTGTTCGGTTATATATAGGCCCCTAATCAAACAGCTGATACGGACGAAGCATTATATCGTGAATTAAAGAGAAATAGATAGTCAGCAGGCCTTAGTTATGGGTGACTTTAATTGCGCCAACGTGAATTACGATACAATGCAGGGATACGCGGAAGGTAAGCATTTAGTTAATTTTCTCGAGGATAGCTATCTTATTCAAAAGGTTGGGGAACGTATGAGGTTGGACAGTATTTTAGATTTAGTAATAACTACGGACGATAGGTTAATCACTGATCTTCAAGTAATAGAACCGTTAAGCAATAGCGATCACAATATGGTAGAGTTTGTCCTCTCAGTAAGTCACTCGAAACCAGCTAACTCGACTAAAATTCCTAACTTCCAGCACGCAGACTTTAGTAAATTTCGAAATAAATTGTCACACGTCAATTGGGAAAACGTAATGGGGATCTCCAACGCAAAACTAATGTGGGAATCGTTTGAAACAGTATTTTTGACTATAAATGAGGAATGTGTACCGTACAAAATTAAGCGTGCGAAAGTAAACAACAAGCCCTTGTGGTTTACTTCTAGAGTAGGAGACATTACAAAGAGGAGAGATAGGGCTTAGAGGCTACATAAGTGCGATAAAGACAATTTGTGGTAAAGAAACAAATGCATATCTGTAAGGCGTGAAACGAAAAGTGTAATAAAATAGTCCAAGCGCGAATTTGAAATCTACATAGCTCGTGACGGTAAAGAAAACCCCAAGCGATTCTTTCAATACGTCAACAATAGAAATCCAGTAAAAAGTATCTTGGGGCCTTTGAGAAATGTTAACGGGGAGCTAGTTTCTGAAAACAAGGAAATGGCTACCTTGCTAAACGTTTTTACTATAGAAGAAATAACGAATAACCCTACGGTCATAGACATAATACCTTTTGATATTGGTTATATTTTGGATAATATTGTGGTTAGTGAAGGGAAAGTAATGCGCTATATTGATAAAATGAAAATGCGTAAATCACCTGGACCGGATTCCATATATCCCATACAACTAAAAGAATTAAATGATAGCATTGTTGTGCCGCTAACAAAGATTTTCAATGCGTCTATTTCTGAGGGGTGCATACCAGATAATTTCAAGTTAGCAAACGTAACACCTATCTTTAAGAAAGGCAATAAAGGTGCGGCGGGAAATTATAGGACAATCAGTTTAACGTCTGTTGTAGGTAAGCTACTAGAATCAATAATTAGGGATCGTATAGTCGATCGAACACAGAATTGCATAACTTGGTTAGAAATACGCAGCACGGTTTTAGGCGAAACAAATCTTGCTTAACTAATCTTTTAGAATTTTTTTAAAGCGTGGTTGACGTTTACGATAGTCATCGGGCGGTTGATATAATGTATTTAGATTTTCAAAAAGCGTTTGACACCGTACCGCACAAAAGGCTCATTGAGAAAAGTAAAGCTCATGGAATCAGGGTGTGTATTAATAAATTGGAAAGAAGAGTGGTTGCGAGGTAGGAAACATAGGGTGGTAGTTGATGGAGCGGAGTCGTGTTGGGCTAATGTAGCGAGCTGCGTTCCTCAGGGTTCTGTATTGGGCCACTTGCTTTTTCTTACATATATTAACGATTTAGATGCCGGCCTAATCAGTACAGTTTCAAAGTTTGCGGATGACACGAAGCTGGGTGGTAGGGCGATTAATGACAAAGATAGAGGTAAAATCCAGGAAGATCTGAATAAAATCGTTGATTGGTTACTCACATGGCTAATGAGATTTAACGTCGATAAGTGCAAAATTTTACATATAGGTTCGCGTAATGGTAATTTTGCGTACAGTATGTCAGGGAAGGAGTTAGCAAGCGTAGAGCAGGAAAAAGATTTAGGAGTTATAGTCACAGGTGATTTAAAAGTAGCGAAACAAAGTACAGCAGCGGTCAATAAAGCGAACAAAGTGTTAGGTTTTATAGCTCGGAATTTTGAGTACAAATCGCGCGATATTATAGTTCCTCTTTATAAATCATTAGTTAGACCCCATTTGGAGTACGCGATCCAGTTTTGGAATCCGCATATGCGGAAACATGTAGACAAACTCGAAAGAGTTCAAAGACGAGCAATTAAGATGATTCTGTCGATGAGGTTGAAGTCGTACGAGGATAGGCTTAAAGAGTTAAAATTGACTACACTGGTGACTAGGAGGCTAAGGGGTGATCTAATCCAGTTTTTCAAAATTATGAATGGGTTCGATAACGTAGATAGAGATAGCTTTTTCGAAATATCTCAATATAATAGGACTAGAAATAACGGGTGTAAGTTGACAAGTAGAAGGTTCGAGACAGCAGTTGCCAAAAACTTTTTTACGCATAGAATAGTAAATAACTGGTATAGTTTGCCGGTAGAAGTAATTAGTAGCATGTCTATAAACGTGTTTAAAAATCGAATAGACGTATATGTTGATAGATTGGGTATAGTTTAAGGTGGTAATATTAAGGCTTTGTGGTTCGGACCCACGTAAAATTGTAGGTCCCCTCCGCCACCACAGAGGACATGCACAATACACAATTACGAACACAGTTAGGTAGACCAGCCATGAGTGGATCATAGGGTCTTTGTTGTTCAGAAACATTATAACATTAGACGCTCGTGTTAGGGATATGATTTATTTTGACACGGTTCTTGAATACGCATACACCGCTCTGCTCGACGGATTTATCGAATGTCGGAAGGAACAAGGCGAGAATGGTCTAGAGCTGGTTGCATATTTAAAAGGTTTAGACTCTTCGAAATATCCCGAACTTTGGCACAAAGCACTTGAGCGGTACAGGGCAGAGCTCGCCTACACTGTTCACTCTGAAGAGCTGTATCTCTACAGGGTGAGTCAAAAGTCGCCATACATAGGCAAAATGGTCATGATAAATATATGATTATTTATTTTTAATTTTTTCGCCGGGGATGTGCTAAGATGCCTTTGTCCCAAGAAGAGCGTATAGAGATCATTCTTATGGCAGGATGAGGAAGGTGTCGCAAGGTTGCCGAGGATTTTAACAGGAGACACGCTCCCGGCACGCACATCACACACGACACCGTTGCCAAACTCATTGAGAAGTTCAAGAAGACTGGAAGTGTTGCAGACCAACCGAGAAGTGGCCGTCCACGAACAGCCACCGATGAAGGCACAGCGACCATGGTGCTGGCAGCGTTCGCAAAGAGTCCCCAAAAAAGCACTCGACGGATGTCTGCAGAATGCGGTGTCAGCCAAAGGAGTATCTTCCGCATTATGAAAGAGCACAGATGGCATCCATACAAAATGCAAATGTTGCAGTATCTTAGCGAAGACGACCCGGACAGGCGGCTGGAATTCTGTGAATGAGCAAGAACAAAAGTGGACGAAGACACGGAGTTCTTGGCTGGCATCCTGTTTTCAGATGAAGCCAACTTTTATGTTCATGGAGAGGTTAATCGTCAAAACGTACGTTATTGGATTGATGACAACCCGCACTGGATGAGTCCCTCAAAGACGCAAGGCGCTGGAAAAGTGATGGTGTGGTGCGGGATATGGGGCAATACAATTGTTGGCCCTTTTTTCATTGACACCAATCTGAATGCCGAAATATATCTAAACATGCTGCAAGACACAGTCAGGCCGTCCCTGGTGAATGAGGACGGGGAATTTCCAGCGTACTTTCAGCAAGAGGGGCCCACACCCCATTACGTTATCTGCGTGCGCCAGTGGCTGGATCAGCAGTTTCTGTGTCACTGGATTGGCCACCGTGGTCCGTGGAGGGGCCTCCGAGTTCCCTAGACCTCAACCCCCTTGATTTTTACTTGTGGGGGCACTTGAAGGCCATGGTGTACCAGGTGAAAATACAAAACACGGACCACCTAAAGGAAAGCATTCGTGATGCGTTTGCACGCACAACACCAGACGTGCTAACGCGCGTTTGCCATGACTGGGAGGAACGCATCCGTATCTGTATTCTGGGTAATGGTGCCCACATAGAGCATGTTTTGTGACTTACAAGTGATTGCATAATAAAGTGACCATTTTGCCTATGTATGGAGACTTTTGACTCACCCTGTATATAATGAGTAGCTGTCGTTACGACTTGGAAGATTATTTCAATTGCAGCTATGCAGAGTGAAGAAGAATTCACGTTTGAAAAGCTCGGGATGGTAAGAAAAAACCCTCGATTGGAAAGGAGTGTTTAGAAACTTGTAATTAATAATGATGTTGTACAAAACGATGACCTCTCTGTGCGTGCTTTTGATTGTATTCTAGCCGTGTTTAAAGAAAACTTGCCAACCGAATGTAAAGTGTGCACAAAAATAGTATTGAACGATATGAAGGCCATTTATATCGAGTATAGGCGCCCGCACACCTTCAGCTGTGAAATAATGCTTGGACGTATTTACCGTGTAATGCAAAGCAATAATGATGTGACTGTAGACTCGATCACGTGTGAGTTTAGTGTTTTGTGCCGTAGAACATGAAGTATTTTGATGTATATTTATTTTCAATATATTTAATTATTTAATATAATTGTGTGTGTATATATATATATATATTTTTTTTTTCCTGTACTAATATGTTGCTGATTATGTTCCTTCGTTTTGTATATTATTATTTTTTATTTCAATATTATAATTTTCAATATATTTATTAATTTAATATAACTATATATATATATATATATATATATATATATATTACCTGTACAAATATATTGATGGTGATACTACACAGTTTTGTATATTTTTTATTATATATATATATATATATGAAAAATTATTTCACGAAAGTGACACGTGAAAAGTATTTATGATGAATAAAACCACGAAGGAAAAAGAAACACAAAGGGGTGCTCAAGGATGTCATTAGACGAAAGCGCTTGAGCACCCCTTTGTGTTTCTTTTTTCCTTCGTGGTTTTATTCATTATATATATATATATATAATATATATGATGAATAAAACCACGAAGGAAAGGAAACACAAATGGTGCTCAAGCGCTTTTGTCTAATAACATCCTCAGGAACACTGAAGTACATAAAAAGGTTACAGCCTATATATAGGTTACAGAAAGAAAAAGAAAAGAAAAATAATATATATATATATATATATATATATATATATATAATAATATATATATATATATATATATATATATATATATATATATATATATATATATGCAATAAACAGAGAAGTAAAAATAAAAATTAAAAATTAAAGGATTATTTTCAGAGAGGCATACAGATTTGTAAGGAAAAAATATCGATTTTTAGCACAAGATCAAATGAATTATAAAAATACAAATTTATACTGGAAATCTGCCCGGGTTTTAACACTGCCTTTTTTGGTTAAATTTCGATGTCTATAAAAATAAAATGAAAATTAAAAGTTAATAAAGTAGCATACAAGTTTACCAAAGATTTAGTGTTTTACCCTTCTTATCTAAATATGTTTTGAAGGAATTCAAAACAGCAGGATCGAGTTGAAAAAGACCTTTGCTTATATTGAAGTTATTTGAAAGTTGGATAATGGCAGACTCAAGAATATTTCTATTAACAATGTTGCTAGAGTGGAATAAAAGTGAAGCATTATTCCAATCAATACAGTGGGATAACTCTGACAAATGGACAAAGAGGGCACTGGACAACTGTCCTGTTCTAACGGAATGTTGATGCTGTTTTATACGTATGTGCAAATCCTTTCCCGTCTGACCTACGTAAAAGGAATCACATAGTTTACAACCAATTTTATACATAATGCCTGAATTATTGGTAGGGCTATTTTTTACTATGATATTTTTCACAATATTGTTATATGAAAATACTACATTAATATCCAAAATTTAAGTACATTAGCAATGTCTAAAAAGCCCGGGAAAAATGGAAGTACTAAAATATTTTTTGACAAAGTACGAGTGTTATTATTGACACGATAGAAAGTTCGTTTTGCCTTGTTGAGACAAGATTCCATAAACGCAGATGGATAACACAGATCACTTCCAATACCGTTGATTTTTTCCAATTCGGCATCGATGTATTCCGGACTGGCGATCCTAAGGGCGCGGAGAAACATTGATGAAAAAATGGCCTTCTTAGTGGGGGTGTCATGTCCCGAGTAAAAGTGTACGTAGGACAAATTGTTTGTTGTTTTCCGATAGATACTAAACTTAAAACCTGGACTTTCCTTACGTACACGCACATCCAAAAATGGGATTGAATTGTCTTGTTCCACTTCTAAAGTAAACTTAATGGAGGGGACTTGATCATTTAACTGAAGGAGGAAGTTATCCAGGTCACGATTCATGGGCCAGATACACAAAATATCGTCGACGTACCGCAACCAAGCGATGCCAACCCCCAGGATTCTCGGAATGTAAGTAATTTCGAAAAACTCCATATAAATATTGGAGAGGAGGGGCGATAAGGGGTTGCCCATGGCCATCCCAAAAACTTGTTGATAATACTCGTTATTGAAAGTGAATTTACAGTCTTTGATGCAAAGCTTAATAAGTTCCAAAACAATGTGTGAAGGTAGTGGCAGGTCATACTTATGTAATTCTTGGGAGAGAAAGTGAAGCATATCGTCAATCGGCACTTTTGTAAACAATGAACAAACGTCAAAACTGATCAATCTATCGTTAGTTTCAGTACGTGCATTATTCAATTTTTCAGTAAGATCCATGGAATTTTTTACATGTGAATCAGAGATAGTTCCGAGAATGGGGGACAAGACTTTGACAAGCCATTTGGAGAGTTTATAAGTAATAGAGCCCACCGAGCTAATAATGGGGCGCATAGGGTTGCCAGGTTTGTGGGTTTTAATAAGACCGTAAAGGTAGGGCAGAGAAGGTGAAGTGGACATGAAAAGCGGAATTAAGTCCTTATGATCTTTGAGAATGCGTTTCAAGCCACTATTAAATGATTTGATGACGTAATCCTGCGGGTTCTTCCTAAGTTTGCTGTATGTGGCGGGGTCCTTGAGAAGCTCGTTCATCTTTCCAATGTAGTCCACTTTGTCCATAATAACTATGGTGTTAGCCTTGTCTGCTTTAGTAATATGGAGCTCCCCATCTTTTTTTAATTGTGAGAGGCTATTGCGAAAACGTTTAGGAAAGTTATCTTCGTAATTACTATTCGCCGCACTATAAACGAGGCCTTTAACTATGTTAAACAAATACGGAGGGAGATTACACTGTTTTTCAAAACACGCGAGACTGTAACAAATTTGTAAAGCCGAAGGTTTTTTAACAATAAAAAAGGACATACCATATCCAAGGGCACTTTTTGCATCGTCACTAATGTTTTTCGAAGAAAGGTTCAAAGCACACTTTGAGCTTGCTTCAGTTTTATTCCACTCTAGCAACATCGTTAATAGAAATATTCTTGAGTCTGCCATTATCCAACTTTCAAATAACTTCAACATAAGCAAAGGTCTTTTTCAACTCGATCCTGTTGTTTTGAATTCCTTCAAAACAGATTTAGATAAGAAGGGTAGAACACTAAATCTTTGGTAAACTTGTATGCTACTTTATTAACTTTTAATTTTCATTTTATTTTTATAGACATCGAAACTTAACCAAAAAAGGCAGAGTGTTAAAACCCGGGCAGATTTCCAGTATAAATTTGTATTTTTATAATTCATTTGATCTTGTGCTAAAAATCGATATTTTTTCCTTAGAAATCTGTATGCCTCTCTGATAAATAATCCTTTAATTTTTAATTTTTATTTTACTTCTCTGTTTATTGCATATATATATATATATATATATATATATATATATATATATATATATATATATATATATAGATATACAGGGTGTCCGAGAATTATCTGTACAATTTTTGGCTGTTATTAAAAGTCAACCATGAAGTGTAGAAATTCTAGTGTTGTCCCATTTTACAGAGAATCTCATTAAGTTTTTTCTGATATCACGTTTTGACAAGTTTTTTAGAAATGTACGCGGGTGACAGACATTGATGATTTAAAAGCAAGAATCACAGCTGCTATTGAGCGAATTGATGTGGATATGCTGCAGCGTACATGGCAACATTTGGAGTATCGATTGGATGTTTTGCGAATCACTAATGGTGCACATATCGAATGTTTGTAACAACGTTACGTTAATAAAAGAAACTTTTGAAAATACAGATTCTAAATAATCTTGTTTAAGAATTTTACATGTGTTATCAATAATTTTATTAAAAGATGAAGTTGTACAGATAATGTTCGGACACACTGGAATTTCTAAAAAACTTGTCAAAACTTGGTATCAGAAACAACTTAATGAGATTCTCTGTAAAATGGGACAACACTGGAATTTCTACACTTCATGGTTGACTTTTAATAACAGCCAAAAATTGTACAGATAATTCTCGGACACCCTGTATATGTATATATGAAAATTATTTCATGAAAGTAACACGTGAAAAATATTTATGATGAATAAAACCTATATATATTCTGTAACCTATTTATAGGCTGTAACCTTTTTATGTACTTCAGTGTTCCTGAGGATGTCATTAGACGAAAGCGCTTGAGCACCATTTTGTGTTTCCTTTCCTTCGTGGTTTTATTCATCATAAATATTTTTCACGTGTTACTTTCGTGAAATAATTTTCATATATATATATATATATATATATTCCTCGTTCGTGTTTCTTATGCTATTATTATTTTTTATTGTGTATTTTGATCATATGTATTCCACTGTTTGATTGTATATTTATTTTCTATATATTTCGTGAAAATGAATCCATTAATTCGTCTGAATAAACAGAATGACGTAATGGTGTTTTATTTAATTATTTTGGTTGCAAACAACATTATTATTTAAATATATCAAATAGCTGCCTTTTAAAACGGCTGACGGATTTCTAAGCCAACTGTCTAAAATATCTGGATAGCGCAATCTGGCAGTTCAAAAGGATATATATATATATATATATATATATATATATATATACACATCTCCGTTCTAGGTATTCTACGTCAAATGGCTGGTTAAGCCAGAATATATGCTTCAATTAAATAAATAGTGCAATCTGGCAACTCATCCCTAATAATGTACACCTGAACAAGCCATTTACGTCTTCTAAGTCAACTGGCTGGTTAAGCCAACTGGCGGATTAAGCTTGAATATATGCTTTAATTAAATAAATAGCGCAATCTGGCAACTCAGGCAGCTAATCCAATTGGCTGATTAAGCCAACTGCCTGATTACGACTTTATAAGATAGCGGACGCTTGGCTGAAGTCTTAATATGCGCTTGGTTCCTGCCAAGCGAACACCTATCTCCTACTTTCTCTTTCTCTTAGATTAGGTATAACCCTTTGAGGAGTGAGGCCGTCCCAACTTCTCCCCCAAAGAGGTCTCCCTCAGCGTGAGTTCATTGCAGCTTGGGGGATAACTCCTCCCCCAAATTGTATAACCACTTGTTGCATAACCTCTTGCAACAATCCCCCTCACCCTTTTCTCACATGACATCTTGCACCATTCCCACTTGTTGCGTAACCTCTTGCAACAATCCCCCTCACCCTTTTGTCGCATGACATCTTGCACCATTCCCCTTTGTTGCATAACCTTATGAAACATTGATCAATATTTGCAATTGCATTGCACTCTCTCCTTTTGCGCCCATTCTACTCACATCCGAATAACGTTCCCTATTTTGTTGATCGTGAATAAGCCTATATAAGCGAATATATATATATATATATATATATATTTACAGAATATATATATATATATTATATATATATATATATATATTTACAGAATATTAATATATATATATATATATATTATATATAATTTATATACAGTATATAGTTTGGTTGGTTACCTTGGTTTTGCTTCCGCACGAATTGTTCATTCTGACGAAGGTCAAGCTTGTTACTCCACATTAGACCTAATTTTAACGTGGAATCCGAATCACGCCTCACTAGTAGCCCAGCGTCTTAACAACTAGGATACCCAGGGTACCCACTTTTCTTCCAACCAATTTCTTTATTGTGTGGAAGGATGAACAGTTGGGTTTTACTGCACGCCGTCTGCCGTCACCGGGTCTCGATCCCGGTTCCGATGAATTCGTAGTCAGCGACGCTAACCACTACACCACCGAGGCGCATTTATATATATATCAGCGTATTGTACAGTTGCTCGCGTATGTAATGTTCCTCGCCTCACCGGCGGCTTCGTAAATGTGGCAAAGCCGTAGTGTTAGTCAAGGTACCCCAATTGGAGGAAGGTGGGGTGGAGGGGGACCAACCGAGTCCAAGTCTGTGTTCATAAACTATTAATATGATCGTGAACAGCTTTGAACTCCTTGTAGTTTACTAGTTTTATACAGTAATAAGAGTAATAAGGTTCCATTATGACTACTGCAAATCTATATGAACAGCTCTACAATAGAATTTTTTATATACTATTGAATGCGAAATGTTCGCCTGCAGAAAATTTTCGTGTTTTTCGCGTAGGCTAGAGTTTACTCGAAAATATCCAGCAGGCAAAAATTTGCCAATTTAAACTAATCTCTGGAAGATAGTAAGAAAAAAAACTTAAATCATTAAACTACTTTACTTGAAAAGTAAATTCAGTATATTGTAATAAAACATTGTAAAGTAAAAGCAGTTAAAACATTTTAAATCATACTGTATTATTATTATATAACAAGAATGTCATGAATGCCGCTAATTTCCCAACCCTTCCGAATGGTCTCCCTCATTTTGTGTAGGTTATCCCATGCAGAGACAATACATTTAGCATGAATAGGTTTCAGTGTGGAGAGCTTCAAATCTATCTTACCGAGAGATTTATTTACGTTGAGTGCTGCTGAAACTTTATCCGCATACCAAGAAGTAAAACTTGCCTTGATATACGACCTCAAGCTCGACCAATGACAGCCCACAATAAATGTCATTCATGAGGTAATTTTAATCTGTAAGATTATAACTAACAACTGTTGACCGCGAAATTATGATGCCGCAAACTCGTCCAAGGATATGAAAGAACGAAAATTTGATGCAGCGAAATTCACCTGGTTTACAGTATATATATTATATATATATATATATATATATATATATATATATATATATATATATAAACTCATACAATATTATACTAATGTTTGTGAAATGACGTTGATGGGCCAAACCGAGGTGTTGTTGTTGGCTAGCCGATCAGCCCACACTGATCGAGCAAGCCGGCGGCACGCAGTTAACCGATCGCCCTCTCCGAAGTAGACCAGAGGTTCAGCGGACTAGTGATGTTGTGTTGTGTTCTATGTTGTGCCAGAGCGGTACAGTCTGTCATAATGTGTTCCATTGTTTGTGGTGTGTCCTGGCACAGGTGGCATGTGTCGTCTGTGGAGTTGTCTAGTCTGTGTTTATATGTCTGGAAGCTGTGGTGATGTTCACATCGGAATCGTGCCAAGTTAAGTCGATCCGATCTGCTCAGGCTGGTCTCTGACCTGTCAATGGGAGGCGGCTTCGCACCTAGAACCGCATTCGGACCGAGTCGTGTCAGTGCTTTGTGGGTTAGGTGTGTGTGTATGTGTTTTCTGTACTGTGTAATGTCTGTGGAGCGTGGTATGGAATGGAGTATTTGGTTATAATGTCTCTCTGGTGTTACTTTAATGGTGCGAGGTGTTGGTGCATGTTTGTAAATGTATTGGCAAGGGTGTTGTGGTTTAGTTGTCGCTGCTGCCATGAATTGTGTTCCGCTCATAACTAAATGTTCCCTAACTTTCAGTATTTTTGTTTGAGTACATCCTGTAATGATACGAAGTGCGTTGTTTTATATTGTCTGTAAGATGTTTATGTGCTTGGGTGCAGAGGGTGGGCTAGCATAGTCCATAACTGAGCGAATATATTCTTTGTATATGAGTGATGTTGTTTCCTGCTGGGGTCCAAAAGTTCTGCCTGTTAGTACTCTAAGCGTGTTAAATCTTGAGTACAGTTGTTTTTAATGTCCTGAATGTGGTTTGCAAAAGATAATGATGTGTTGTATGTGACCCCAACTATTTTGGTCCTATGAGTGTGTGGAATGTTGTTGTTGTTTAGTGTAAGCTGAGTTATCTGGTGTTTTTTTGTGTTGCTTGTTAGCAAGGTGATGGTTGATTTTGTGGGCGCTACTTTGAGTATATTGTGTGTGAGCCAGTCTTGTATACTGTTTATATATGTTTGTAGGTTATTTGAAGCGGTGTCGATGTTGTTGTGAGTGGATGTTAGAGTGATGTCATCTGCATATGATGATAAGGTAAGCTTGTTATCTAGAGGTGTTGGAATGTCATGCATGTACAGTATAAGTTGAACAGTGTTGGTGAGAGAACAGAGTCTTGAGGGACCCCGTTTGGAAAAAGCTTGTTTTTGGATGACTTGCCGTTAAATGTGACACGTGAGTATCTTCCTGAAAGATAGTTGCTTAGCCACCTTTTGGTGTTATTGTGAATTTTTATGGTGAGTATTTTGTTTATGAGAGGGAAGCGTGGGATAGTATCAAATGCTTTACTAATGTCTATTGTTGCTAATAGTGTACGTTGAGCTGGTCGTCTGGAATTCATGCTATCCATGATGTGCTACTTGAGGTTAGTGAGTAATGTCGTGGTTGAGTGGTGAGGTCTAAATGCATGTTGAGTAGGCGATAGTGGTGTGTGTGTGTTGGTGATTTGTAAGAGTAGTCTTTCTGTTACTTTGGAAGGTATGCATAGTAAAGTCATGGGTCTATAGGAAGCTGGTTCTGTTGGAATTTTGTTTGGTTTGAGTAGTGTAATAATTTTACCTTGTTTCCATATGTCAGGAATAATACAGTGTTGGTATGAATATTTGCTGATGTTTGTGAGAGCTAGTAATCCCTGTGGATCCAAATGTTTAAGTGGTCGAGTAGCCTTCGAATTCTTAATGTTTTTGATTATCTTGGTGGTCTGGATAGTATTGAAGGGTGTAATGGTCGTGTCGAGTCTGTAGGTTTTCTTGTGTCTAGCTGTTTATTGAAACCCAGAAATTTGTACGCCAACATTTGTACGACGGAAATTTATACGTTATACGCAAGAAATTCATGATCAGTTAATAAAATTGAATTTGAAACTAGGTAAGTTAAAATACAAATTATCACAAATTATGAAATTACATATTACAATAATTAAATGCATAATTGAAACTAGATTTCAGCTTATCAATTTAAGAGAAAATGTAACTAGCGATATACAGAACGAATGTCATTTAAAAAATCGGAGAACTAATCCAGACCTAACCTAACCTAACCTAACGAATGTTATTTAAAAAATCGGACAACAAATCTTGCGAGTTTTTTCTCATTAATCTCCAGACCTAACCTAACCTAACGTAACGAATGTCATTTAAAAAATCGGAGAACAAATCTTGCGAGTTTTTTCTCATTAATTTCCAGACCTAACCTAACCTAACCACCTGTACCTATTCAATAACCATTTACCTACCTGTTAATCCTTTAATGCGCTGTGATACATGATAAAATTTAAAATTCTTCAAATTGAAATTATTTTCAAAATATTTAAATAATGCTTACTTTTATTTATTATTTTTTTTTGCACCTGTGCTTATGTTTATATAAAAAATGAAGTCACGGTTATTATCATGGGTAGATCGCATACTTAAGTCAAAAAAGTCCGGTAGAGCGCATACTTAAATTACCTTCATAAAAATGTCAGTCGTATAAATTTCCAGTCGTATAAATGTTCTGGCGTACAAATGCTGGCGTATAAATTTCCTCGTACAAATGTTGACGTACAAATTTCCGCACACGCTGTTTGTGGGTCTGCGTGTTTCTGGTTGTTTTCTCTGTTTAGGTGAGTTATGTTTGCGTAGTGATTAACTAGAATGTTAGCTTGTTGTGTATATGTTGCGATATTATTTTGGCTGCGACAAATAGCCGCGTGTGAGGTGTGAATGCCGCGGTTAGAGTGGGTAATGCTGTTTATAGTCTTGGATAGACTGGATATATCTGTTGAGTGGTTTAGTGTTTTTATGAATTCATTAAATGTTTCTGTTTGTTTTTCTTTAAGTTTGTTGTTTATTTTTCTGTCGAGCTGTTGTATCTGCTGTTTTATAGCTTCTGTGTGTGGTGTTTGTGTGTTATTTTTGAGGTTGTTACGTTGCCTTATGAGATGCGCTATTTCTCTAGTGTAATTTGGGTTGTATTTCCTAATGTTGCCCTTGGGTATGTATTTGTTTGCATTATTGATGATCTGATTGAATCTCTTGAGTGTTGTATTGATGTTTATGATGGGTGTGCTGTTTAATGTGGTAAATTGTTCCTCAGTCTATATTTTGAACTGTTCCCAATCAGCTTTCTTGTAATTTCTGTAAGTGTGCCTAAGGCTGTTGGGGCAGAGTGTAGAACGTGTTGTAATGCTGATGGGTAGGTAGGTGGTCTGATTACAGTTGTTTTTCTGTTCTCCAGTGTGTATGTGTTGCTAGTGAGGGGGAACAGAACGTTATGTCTGGGTAGGAGTTTGAGTATCCTGCTTGATGTGGTATGTGTGTATGCTCTTCTGTGTTGGTAAGAGTGAAGAGGCAGTTTAGTTGTGTGGCTATGTTGGCTAAGGTAGTTTGATTTTCCGAATTTTTTAGATATCGACTTTGGACTAGTCGAGATAGTCAGGGCTTAATATGATAATAACTGACAAAATACTTCTGAGCCCTAGCTTTAACCGTTTTTTGAGGAAACCGTTTCAAAAATCGTCAAAAAATCGTACCGAAAAATATCGCATTTTCGCAATTTTCGGCCGAAAAAATCATGCTATTTTCATAAAAAATCCTCAAAAAAGTTACAATTTTATTCGAAAAAGTAAAAAAACATGTACAGAGTCAAATAGACACATTTAGATCCCAAGATCATCATAATTTTCACTGTAAGAGCCCTTAGAAGCAAAGGAAGGCCTCATCTAGCGGCTTAGGGCTTTGGCCAGAATGTGTTTGTGCCTTGATTCGAGTCCATAAACAGTATGGGAAGCTTCAGATGTCAGCTTCACGGCCCTTTCAAGACTCTGAGAATGTGAAGGCAGATCAGGCAGCTCCATCTTGGTGCCATTCAGCAATGCTTCTTGAAGCTCCTGGTCAGAAAAGTCTTCTGTGAGAGCAGGTTCACAGATGCCACTTTGAGAAAGGTTGATTAGTTCTGACAAGTGGGTAGCTTCAATGTTGATGGCTGTGATCTTCTTCAGCCTCTTCTTGGCTGGCTTCTCATTGCTGAAAGAATAATAATTAATTTATTTTTTAGTCCAGTTTAAGATTTAATCCCTATTTGTCTTAGAATTGCTGATTTAATTTAACTTAAATTTAAAAAAAAAAAAAAACCCGAGTTCTATAAATCCCCATAATCGAATTTTTTTTCAGAAAGAAGGTAAGATTATTTCAATTATCAGAGGGAGGGGGGGAATTGGGATAAGACAATGTGAAAAAAAAATCGATTATGGGGATTTATAGAACTCGGGCCTTTTTTTTATTAAATAAATCCCCATAATCAAATTTTTTTTTTCACATTTTTTAAAATTAATAAATGCTTACCTGATGGACAGAATTTTCTTGAGAGCAGCTTCTCTCACTTCCAAGTCATCAGACTTCATCATGGAGTACAGCACACTCTCGGGCAGCAAGGCAAAAGCATTGTACTTCAGGTTCTTGAAAGCAACACCCTGGATTTCTTCAGACTGCTGCTTGATCCTCTGGATCATGTTGAAGATGTACAGCTGCTGATTGTGGAACTTGTTGTCCCTTTTGATCTCAAACCAAATGACTGCATACACTTCCACAATGAACTTGATGGCCTGGTAAAGCTTATCCTGTAGTTCTGGAGGGTAAGCACCTCTTGTCCACAGACACATCAATCTAATTGCCAAAGTCAACCATCTTGCATGGTTTAATGGTCCAATTTTCCAGGCAGCAAACCTTGGGTTGACTTTGCCCATGGAAATTCCAAGCACATACTCCAAAAGAAGCCTCTGGTCACTACCGAGATCATTCAGTGTCTCCTCAGCAAATTCCATGTCATCCAGGGGGCCACTGAGTTTGGTGAATTCCACTATTCCACTTGTGGCAGATCTTGGTAGTCAATTTCACAGTTTTCCCAGCGGACCAGTGAAAGCAGTGGGACTTTTGGTACTGCCATCAAGATGCTTGAAAACAGCTCTGAAAGGAAGCTCATTCTGATGGAGTGAACAGCCAATGGTGTGCAATTTCCGCTCAATTTTATTTTCAAGAGCTGTTACAAGGCCTCCCTCCCAGCCAGTGTTTGTATTTGTGTTGTCAAGGAGGACAGCTTTCAGGGTATGAACACTATTAAACTCCTCCAAGACACTAGCAACTTCTTCACCAAGAAGAACTCCAGTCGCACCTTTAATTTGGATGACTCTGTAAGTAAGATATGTTCCACTTTCAGTTCCCGGCTCCTTTGTGAAAGTCAAATGGTGCTCTTGTCCCTTTCCTTTCTTCAGCTTAGTCTCCCCATTTTCATCCTTAACTTATCTGTACAGCAAAGTGTCCTTGTCAACTTTCCCATCAACCCCAATACAGACTAACTTTTCCAGACCCTCATTGTGCTTTTCATCACTTTTCACTTTCATTCTAGCTTTTTCCCTGTCCATTTTCGATTTATCAACTATTATCTGTTTCACATCAAGGTCAGGCTTAAGCAGGTCCATAGCTTGTAAGTCCAGGAGGAAGGCATTAGCAAGACTTGCCCCAAGATTGGAAGAAACATCACCCCTGATCAGTTCCATGGCATATCTGGGGGTTTTTAAAAAGCTGTAACCTCCACTTGGGTGCCTCCTTGGCTTGAACTCTTCAGCTTCACCACTAGATGGCTGAAATGAAAATAAAAAATAAATTACTAAAGCGAAAATGGGGGAAAATAGAGGAAAAAGTAGGAAAAAATATGGGTAAAAATCGACGAAAGTGGGCGGAAATAAGAATAAATTACTTAAACGAAAATGGGGGGAAAAAGTGGGAAAATAAGGGGAAAAAATGGGTAAAAATTCAGGTAAAAAGTCGGCGAAAATGGGCGACAAAAAGAATAAATTACTAAAGCGAAAATGGGGAAAAAAAGGGGGGGAAATAGGGACAAAAAGTAGGGATAAATTTGGGTAAAATTGGGATAAGATATAAGAAAAAAAATATATTACCTCTCCTGATTCTCCTGAGCTGGATTCAAAAGAAATATCTTGTGAAGGTGTGGAGGCAAAAGTGGCCAAATCCACTTCCTGCTGCTGTTGAATCTGGCTCTGTAATCTTTCTGCTTCAGCTGCAGCCCTCTGGTCTCTCTTCACAGCAGCTTTATCCACAGATCTCAGCTGGAAAGAGCCCTTGGGTCCTATTTTGGCCCTCTGATCTCTCAAGTATTCCCTCTCCTCTACTGGAACCTGAAATATTAAAGTATATTAAATAGCGGATCTAAAATAAGAGATAAAATCCTGAAAAAAAATTGATTATTAATTTCTATTACCAGGGGGGGGGAGAAAGGAAGATTACAGGAGGAAAATGCGGATATTTTTCAATTACAAGCATTGAATTTCCTTCCATTTAAAAGGCACCTAATCGCACGAAGTTAGGCCAGTTAAAAGTTTAAAAAATTATAGCATTACCTTCTTACTGGGAGGACAAGTGCAGATTATGTGCTGTGTTTGACAATTTTCTTTCTTGCACTTCACAGCATTGTCATCACAGGGACGAACAGTTAGCTTACAGGTGCAAGCAGAAATGTCAAAAAGTTTATCCAGCTTTTCCTCCAGATTCTGCTCCTGGACTGTAGAAAGAGATTTCCTGTTTATCTCTTTTGCTTTCTTGAAGCATACTTTATCCACCAATTTCACTATATAATATTCCTTATACAGGGGCAGCCGCGGGTTCACTGCCTGCCAGATCTCAATCACATCCTTTGCTATGATTTTAGCGGTACTAGGACAATATCCCCCCGAGGACAAAATCCCCCGAGGACAAAATCCCCCGAGGACAAAATCCCCCCTAGGACAAAATCCCCCAGGATTTTTATCTAGCAACTAAGACAAAAAAATTTATCTACAGTACAAACTAACACTAAACTTTTTCCGCAGCTTCTTCCGATTTATATAAAAAGTTTCTATGAATGAAACCTAATATTCTCTGACCAACCAACTAGTTTATTTCCAAAAGTTTATCCAAAAGTTTACCTCGATTTACAAATAGCTTTAATTTTAGTTCGCATTCTGCTTTTACCCATAGAAGATGGAGTTCGTTAAAAGTAATAAAGGACAAGTTAAATTATTATATGAAGGATATATTTATGTGAAGCAGAAAGAATTGGCAAATGGTGTAGTATCCTACGAATGTGAACGCCGAAGGTCTAAAGCTTCATGTAAAGCAAAGGTGAAAGTATTGCAAAGTGAAATTATCGAAAAATTGCACAATCACACCCATGCACCAGATACGCCACAATGTGAAGCTACAAAAGTATTTCAAGAAATTAAGAAACGTGCAAGAGAAACACAAGAAACCACGCAACAGAATTATCACAGAAGCTTGTGCATCAATATCGGAAGAAGTAGCGACGAAAATACCTTCCCTTCATCATCTTCGGCGAGATGTTAGACGCTACAGACAGAAGAATAAGAACCATTTACCTTTGCCAACATGTGCTCAGGATCTTGTTATACCTGAAAATTTTATCCAAACGGCTGATGGTGAAAATTTTTTGTTGCATGATTCAACGTCTGGAGGTAAGAGAATTTTAATATTTGGAACTGCTAAAAGCATAGAATTTTTAGCAAATTCCTCTCATTGGTTCTTTGATGGAACATTTAAAGTAGTTCCTGAAATTTTTACTCAACTGTATACAATTCATGCCTTAACAGAGCAACATACAGTACCATGCAGCTATGCACTTTTGCCTGATAAAACTCAAACAACTTATACCAAACTGATACAAGAGGTAAATAATATGACAAATTGTACTCCTACAAGTGCAATGGTTGATTTTGAAACGGCGATGCTGAATTCTTTACGAGATAGCTTTCCTGAGTTACAAGTCAAAGGATGTTTTTTCCACTTATGCCAGAATATTTATAGAAAAATACAGCAGTTTGGATTTCAGAAACAATATCAGGAAAACAATGATTTCTCTCTCAAAACGAGAATGATAGCAGCCCTTGCCTTTGTACCCCCTGAAGATGTTGAGGCTGCTTTTGAACAGCTACATGATCTTCTACCAGTAGAAGCCTTGCCAATCTTAGATTATTTTGAAGATAACTATATTGGAAGACCATGTCGACGAGGACGCCGAGAGCCAACATTTAGTATATCTATATGGAATATGCACGCAAGAACAAATGCTGAGCTCCCACGGACAAACAATTCTGTTGAAGGTTGGCATAGGCGCTTTGCTTCTTTTTCCGGGTGCTCTCATCCAAATATTTGGAAGTTTCTAAATGTCCTTGAAAGAGAAATGTTTTCAAAACGTTCAAATAGCCCAAAGTATTGCCGGCCTCTCAATTGAACCGCCAAGAAAGGAATACAAAGCTTCTGCATATCGTATTCTAACAATTTTACAGGATTATGAAAATGGAACAAATTTAGATTTTCTCAGAGGCATCGCATTTAATTTAAGTTTTTAGTCTTCGATTTTACTTTATATTTGTCATTTTGTTTTATCATTAAATTGTTATTATCAATAAATTGTTTTATTATTAAATCGTTTTACTTTTGACTTCGGGAGATTTTTTCATATTGATTACACTGGGGAACAAATTTCAATTTTTTGTCTATTGAATTAGATTTGACAGTTACTTCTAGGTAATTTGGGTGCGCTGAGCACGAATTTCTACTCGGTTTTGCTCTATCAGGTCCTGATTTTGCTCAACACCCCTCCTCTTTCGTCGTATTCATAAAAAGGTTTTTTTCTCAATACTCGCTAAGTCTTTTTGCAGTTACACATTATGCAACTAGGTTTTTATCTAGGTATTTGTACCTATTGTTATGGTATTGTTGTATTATGTATATTTTTATATGTAACACCCTAAAAATATTTTTAATTTTGTCATTTTTAACCCATTTTAATATTAGTAAATTAAGCTAAAAATATCATAGAATTCTAAAATTTTCTCGAGCGTTCCTGTTCTCTGTAGAGTATTCTAGAGGGACAACTAAAATATATAAAAGCGACTCGTTTCCAGAGTTAATCAGTCAATTCAATCAGTCAGTCAGTCAGTCAGTCAGTTGAGTTAGTTAATTAAGTTTGGGCATTAACATAATTTTGAATTGGCATATGATTTAGTGAGTAATTTTGTCATCGTGATTTAATATAGTTGATTTAATTAGACGTAATTTATATTGTACCTACTCATCCGTGTTTCTAGTTTAATTTCATAGATTGTAAGTACCTATTTCATAATAAGTACCTATTTAAACTAATTTTTGTGTTTATATTTCAGATTTTCTTAAATTTATATGAATTAAGGGCTTTAAATACCTTTACAAATTGGCAGAACAATCAAGCAATATGTCATCAAGCACTAGAAAGTTCAAATGCAAAAACAACCCTGATTCCTTCTGTTATATATGTGGAAATTTTACACTTCCATATCAACGAGCAAATATAACTGACTTCGTAAAAAGAGCTTACTTAGCTTATTTTGGCATAAAACGGGGGACCAAGATAAATCGTGGGCTCCACATAAAGCCTGCACTATATGCATTGAAAGACTGCGACATTGGACGAAGGGTTCGGATTCAAAAATACCTTTTGGAGTTCCGATGGTAAGTTTATGATTTCATAAAACTACGTAATTTAATCACTAGTATACTGTAACTTACCTAAATGTAATTGTAACTTAGGTACATAAACAAAAATTTACAGAAAATGTTTATAAGAATCTCAAATATTGCATAAGGTTGAAACACATAGAAATGTTAAATGTTTGGGTGATAACTTTTGATAAAATTCATAAAAACAAGTCTCTCGTCGCTTTTGTTAACGCTTTACAATTTTTTTTCCATATCAGGTGTGGCGAGAGCCTACTAACCACGAGACCGATTGCTACCTTTGCTTTGTCAAGACTTCGGGCTTCACTAAGAAAAATAAACATTGTATCGAGTACCCAAATTTCGACACCGCGATACGACCTGTGCTACATTCAAATGAGATCCCCATTCCAAAATTTAAGGGTCTGCCAACTCAAGAATTAGTTGAAGATGTTCCTGAAAATATTGTTATGCACTTTGAGGAGTCAGACACCGATTTTGACCCCAGTGTATTTGAAAGTCAAAACGATCCGCAAAAGTTTAACCAGGCCGAGTTGAATGATCTTGTAAGGGATCTAAATTTGCCAAAAAAGGCTGCGGAAATTTTAGCTTCAAGACTTAAAGAGAAAAACTTGCTTACTTCAAACACATACATTTCATTTTACAGAAAAAGAGAAGAAGAACTTGTTAAATATTTTAGAACAGAGGATAGTTTAGTATATTGCTGCGACATAGTTGGTTTGTTAAAGAAGATGGGGGTTGAGTCTTACGATGCAAATGATTGGCGCTTGTTTTTAGGCAGTTCGAAAAGAAGTCTTAAGTGTGTGTTGTTGCATAATGGCAATCTATACGGCTCGATACCGATTGGGCACTCAACAAAATTAAAAGAAAAGTATGAACATATAGAAAAGGTTTTAAATCTTATCAAATATAGGGAGCACGAGTGGATCATATGTGTTGACTTAAAAATGGTTAATTTTCTGCTAGGACAACAAGGAGGGTATACTAAATATCCCTGCTTCCTTTGCTTATGGGACAGCAGAGCCAAGGAAGAACATTATTTCAAACAAATCTGGCCAGCACGAACATCACTTACTGTCAGAGAAAAAAACGTAATTAATCCACCTTTAGTGAGCAGAGATAAAATCATATTTCCTCCTCTGCATATAAAACTAGGCCTCATTAAACAATATGTAAAAGCTTTAGATACGAACGGCGAGTGTTTCAAATACATAACTTCAAAATTTCCAAGTTTAAGTTATGAAAAAATCAAGGCGGGAATTTTCGACGGTCCACAAATAAGAACAATGATTAAAGACAGCAATTTTCCTAATGTCATGAATGAACGCGAAAAAAATGGCTGGTTCTCATTCGTGGACTTGATAGAAAACTTTTTAGGCAATTATAGGGCAGATAACTACGAAGAAATCGTAAAAAAACTTTTAAGGGACTACAAAGAGTTAGGTTGCAATATGAGCATAAAAATGCATTTTTTGAATAGCCATCTTGACCAATTTCCAAGTAATTTAGGTGATGTAAGTGACGAACAAGGGGAGAGATTCCACCAAGATATCAAAATTATGTAGGAACGGTACCAAGGCCGCTGGGATTCCCACATGATGGCGGCTGATTACTGCTGGTGCTTGAAAAGAGACCTGCCATCAACAAGCAAATACGCTAGAAAGTCTTACAAAAGAAAATTTTTGCCACAGTGAAAGCTTCATATCTGTTTGTTTTTTTATTTTAAGTCATTTCTATCGTTATAATGTAATTTTACTGTAGTTTGAACTGCTTGTATTCATGAAACTTGAAAAAAAAATTTAACACATGACTTAATTTTTTAGTCCTAATTTGAAAAATCTGGAAAATGGCACATAGGCTGTCGACAAGAATCAGGACCTGATAGAGCCAAACCGAGTTGAAATTCGTATTCAGCGCACCCAAATTACCTAGAATCAAGTGTCAGATATCATTCAATAAAATACGTGTTGCCCAGTGTTATCCTTTAATTTTTTTTAAATTCTAGGGGGGATTTTGTCCTAGGGGGGGATTTTGTCCTCGGGGGATTTTGTCCTCGGGGGGATTTTGTCCTCAGGGGGGATTTTGTCCTGATACCCATTTTAGCAATATCATAGTCTTTCAAGTCCGGGTGGCTGTTTTGGAGGAAATAACTGTACTGAATAACTTGGCAGAGGGTAGGAGGCTCTGTTATATCCAAAGGGGAAGGTTGGCCACTGAATTTTTTGGCACTATCATGTCGAGTTAACACTGCAGACTTCCGTTTTTTACCCATTTTTATGAAATATCTGAAAATAAACACAATTAAATGAACGCATCATAAAATAACTTAATTGAATACACATTTTATAGGTAAATATCATTAAAAAATACAAAATAATACACTAATAAACATCTATAATGCATTTACAATAAGTTTCAAGCATCTTTTTGTCAAAAAAGCTGAATTTTAATTGATTATTTTGATGAAATAAGGCCCGATATTTTGTTTGTTTACATTGCGCGAATGCCGCGCGCGCGATTTTACGTGTAAAATTCGGCAATTTTACAACTTAAAAATAATTAACAATCCTCAAAAAATACCATCATTTTCACAAATATGAGTTGGTGCAACGTTTTTTATACATTAATACCTTTCTATCTAGACTAGTCCAAGATCACAGTTCCAAAATCAACCTACCTTAATGTTGGCGCCTCTGGTATTGTTTTGGTTGTGCAGGTCCCAACTAGTGTCTTTAGCGTTGAAGTCTCCTAAGATGATATTAGTGAGAGAGGCTAGATTTTGTTACTGTAGATTGTAATTGGCTGGCACCTGAGGTGAACTATCTGGTGGGATGTAAATGTTGATGAGTGTCGTGTTGTTTTGTGTTGTGTTTTAATGTTAACTCCTGTATTTATATCGTGTTATCTGCTTGGATTGTGTTTGTAATGATTGGGTGCCATCAATGTAGCTAATTCTTTTACGTATGTGTTGAAATGGTTATTGGCATGATCTATGCTCATACCATATTTCTACACCGTATGACGAACACCGACTCTGAAAACGAATCCAGCTCAAGATAAAATTGCACAGCGAGGCCGGATAATTGGTATGCTGGAAGCAGGCCTCTCTGTAGCTGACATAACTATGGAACTGGGAATTTCGAAGCCTACTGTTAGACACTAGGTGTAGAGGTGGCAAGAGACTGGGAATCTGCTAGGTCGTCATAAGTGTGTGGCACTAAGAAATACCATCCGAGAAGAAGACCCTAGAATAATCAACGAAGTGCAGAACGATCCTATCAACAACGCACGCAGTCGCCATCCGAAGGACACTACATTGGGCGTTTCAGTGGACACCGTAAGGCCACGGTTTCATGAAGTAGGATATCACTACTGTACTCCTGCCAAGAAAGAGAGGATCGAGGGACGACATCGTCAGGCCAGGCTCTCGTTTGCTCGCCAGCATATAAATGATGCTCTCGTATACTGGAGCAGTTATTTTCTCTGACGAGAAGACGTTTGCGTCTACAACTCACGGCCGTCTTCGGTGTTGGCGACAGGACAACACGAGATATGCTCGCCAAAATATTTATGAAGTGGCACGGAGTGGGCACGTGACGGCGAATGTGTGGGGATGAATGCACCTGCAAGGAAGGAGAGCTTACTGAGATCTATCTCGTCTTCTTGGTGACAAATTCGGCAACATTTTCCCATCCAAGGCGTCCAGGTCTACCGGGGATCGCTTAGGATGATACCTGTTCCCTTCGACACTTGACATAGGAGTGACATCATCGTCGAACAGGGAAAGACCTACCAATTCCTCAGACAAGTAACAGAGGTGAGCGGCCATCTTCTGGGAAGTCGCTTTGGCGATGCCTGGGTTGACGCGAGTGTATTTTTCTAAGGATTGGAGGAAAACATAGTTCATTCTGTGGGGCGCTGACGGCAAGAGAAGAAGTGATCCAGGCCTTCACATACACTTGCACTACGAAAATGCAAAAATCACGAAGACCCCTTTCTTCTCGCTTCGTTAGGGTGAACTGTGAACGAAACATCAAAACCTTCATAGCATAGGTAACCTTTGACAGCCACCGAGCTTGACTCAGAGCTCTAGGAGCTAAGAAGTGTGTGCCACGAGGAGGTGAAGTGCCAAGGAACAGCGAGGCCAGCTCGTGAAGTTCCCTGTGGTCTTCTCGAGGCTGTTGCTCCAACAACGCGGCCCTGAAGAAAGACAGAAACTCTTCCTTGTCGTCAGGGATGGTAGCGGCGACAACCTCGTCTGTGTTCGAGTCTTCAAACCGCTCCTGATGGATTTTCTCCCAATTGTTTGGAGGCGCCTGAAGAGGAGGATTTCCTTTCGACCGTGCTTGGGAGGAGGAGTCTGGAAGCTAGATCCAGAACTGGATCGGTGTCACAATCCTCAGGAGCAGAAGTGGAGTCGCTGCAGCTCTCGGGCGTGATGGTCGATTGCAGTCGATCTATGCTTACTTCCTCCCTCCGCCTTCGTTTCTGTTCATTGGCCATTTGCTCTTGCTTCTTTTTCTCCTTCCGTTCGAGTACCTTGTCAACAGAGGACATCGTTCCACGACGTCCCTTCTCACGTTGGGCAAGAACGAATTGCTTCTCCTCGTCGAGTTTAATGGTGTTGAGAGCATTGGCGTGGGCGATGTCGAAGAGCTCTTCAAAGCAATCCTTAAAGTAGCTCTCATTCTTGGCCTGCGTCGCCGTCTTACGGTAAGCACTCTTCTTTAGCACCTGCCACCGAGCGAAGAGCTTCTCCAGCTTTTTTACCGCATCCTGCTTGTGCTGGACGGGGATTCGCGCACGATTCCAAAACTCCTGGATCTTCCCGATCATCGATGAAGCCGCCTGGCGCGTTGTCTCCTTTTGCTCCATATGTAAGTGAAGGAAGTACGCCAGTCCTGTCGATTCAACGGCAGCTTGGACCCCTTGATATCTTGTTCGTACCGGTCTATCAAATACACATTCGTCTTTGATAGATTCGCCATCATAAGCACTTTTTATTAAGCATTTATTTAGCAGTATTAAAAACTGGAAATTAACACCTGAAAAGAGTGGAAAACAAGTTAAATAACCCAAAATAAACCAAAGTAGTATGTGTAAACAATACCGGCAGCAGGCACACTATCAGCAATGCTAAAGACAGTAAAAATTTATAGACAAATATGACGCACAACAAAAATACTGTTTGGCAACGCATGTCACTATCTGTTACCATTAATTGCCAACGCCTGCCAATTTTTGGCAACGTGTCACCAACTGTGTCAAAGACAGTGTTGCTAAATTTAACATTAAAATAAAATTTATAATGATAAATTAATTTTATTGGTATTTGAAAAATTTGATTTTGTAATAATTAAAAACTATGACAATATATTAAAAAATGTCACCAAATTATTGACAACGTTGGTACATTGGTACATTTTTTGACCTCTAAGTTGAAGTAATAAGTATATTTATACATTACACAGTATACTCTAAAGAGTGTATATGTTACAGGCAAAGTATGAAATTCAGTATTCTATACAATACCTAGGCATTCTATATATTGCCGAATGGTGTTTAGGCAAAGTATGAAATGAATATTGCAGTACATGCGTTACCTAGTTTAGGATTTGATTATTTCTTCTATACTTTACCTATGTATTCTATGTAATTCCTAGGTATTCTATAAAATGCCAAGAATGACTTAGGTAAGGTGCTATTTTAATATCTTCACAAAAACTTAATCGAAGCCTACGGGAATACTATTGAATGCCGGGTTAATTGAATGCCCGGTTAGGTTAATTGAATGCCAGGTTAGATGAACTGTATGCCCTTGACGATTTGTTAGGTTAAGTCGTAATATTTTCGTTACTTTTGACAGTAAACGAAAATATCATGACTTAACCTAACCAATCGTCAAAGGCGTACAGTTGACCTAACCCGGCTTTTAATTAACTTATACAGAGTATTTCTTTTATATTTATTAAAGATTCCCTAAGCTATTCTTATTACAAAATTTACTTAACCTAACCTAAACTAGATAAAGGGGTATTGTATAGAATACCTGAATTTCAGACTTTGCCTGTAACATATACATAATTATTTATATGAACTGCTGATACCCTTTCCAGGTTGGTAGAAATTAGTTTAGAACCTCATACGCATCCTGACACGTAATAGAACTTGCACAGCTCTATATAGTGAAAAATTGAGGACTTTTCGCGACCTTTAGATATTAAAATTTTCGAAAAAACTTCAGTACGCTGTATTTTTGCACAAAATTAAACATTTTGATAGGGTCAGACCAAAACTATTCAAAGAAAATTTTTTCACCTCATAGATAAGGGCCACCCTAATATATATATATATATATATATATATATATATATTATATATATATATATATATATATATATATTCCTTGTTCAGATCTAATAATATCACCACAGTGATAATGCAACAGGAAATCTGGAAAACGTTAATGGGTTTATCTGTCCATCGTGATTAAATCATTATCTCTTCACATCGATAATACAAATACAATCTGGAAAACACTATTAATATAATTGGCATCAGCCACAAACTGGTGGTGTTATCCTGCTTCATGCAACCGTCACCTTACGGTTTCCACTGACACACCCATATATAGTCTCTCGTGGACGGCGACAGCAAGTAACCATGTCAACACCACGGTTTCGCCCATCAACGTCATTTTACAAACATTAGTGTAATATTGTATGAATTTATAAGTATATATAAATATGTTTATGCTAGTATAACCGTGGATTATTCTTATGTGATTTTGATAATCAGTTACTGTTATTCAGATCGAAACTGTTAACAAGATCTTTGTGTGACAATTGATAAGCCATTTCCCATTAACTCTCTCTGCCCCTCTATCTCGCTTTCTCTGACAATGTCTTAATAATTTTTTCGCTCAATATCAATACATTATTAATATAAACACCCAGGAATGTCTGTCAGTCGGTCACGCTCGAAAAGAGAAGAAGATTCTTGATATATATATATATATATATGGGCGATATCTGTATTTTAATATGGGCGATATTTGTATTTTAATGCATTAGAAAAAGGCGTAATGAATTCTACTTTTAATTATAATTTTAAAAAGTCTATCTATAATAATAAAAGGACGCCCGTGTGTGTGTGTGTGTGGGTCAACTGTACGCCCTTGACGATTGGTTAGGTTAAGTCGGGATATTTTCGTTAGCTTTAACCAAAATATCACGGCTTAACCTAACCAATCGTCAAGGGCGTACAATTAACCTAACCGGGCATTCAATTAACCTAACTAATAACAGTCTTCGAAAATATTCGACCGTCGGCTGGGATATTTTTGCTACCCGCACGAAGGGCGGGTTTTCGGCTAGTATATATATAATCGTGTAGATTCGTAAGTTAGTAAATGTTTAAAGCTGCACACGGACTCTACAAACAGCTTTATGTGTATTGTTACATAATGATTTTATATACGCGCGACTGATGGATGGGGAAGGGGAATGAGGGAGTGTGGAGGATAGTTGTGTAGTGTCTATTTTTGGTTCAAATTCACTAGTATATAAAAAGTTTTATTGTGGTATCTGTTCATATAGACTTGCAGTAATCATAATGGAACCTTATTACTGTATAAGACTAGTAAACATTGTGTTCATAAAGATAAACGATTAATATGATCGTGAAGAGCGTTGAACTCCGATATTACATTATAATTAGGGGCCGTTCAAAAATTACGTAACACTATTTTTGCTAAAACTTGACACACCAGATCCCCCAGGAACGTTCTATAACGCTAGACCAGACACCCCTTAAGATGTTATGTAACACTTCCCCCACCCCACACCAAACACGTTACGGAACGTTACCCGTGGGGGAGAAGGGGGAGTGTCAGGTTTTAGCAAAATAGCGTCACGTAATTTTTGAACGGCGCCTTACCTGTATGTAAATGTTACATATTATTGGACACGGTTGTCCCCCCTCCATCCCACCTTCCTCCAGTTGGGGTATCTTAACTATCGCTGCGGCGTTGCCACATGTACGGAGTCGCCTCTGAGGCGAGGAACATTACATATGCGTGCAACTGTTCATCATATGAAGAAAAAAATTATGCAGGTGTGCAATAAAAAATTTAAAAATGCTGGATTTAGTACTTAGTGACAAAATTTTCCTATAATTAATTAACAATACAAATAAAAAATGCTGGATTTAGTACTTAGTGAAAATTTTTCCTATAATTGATTAACATAACAATACAAATAAAAAAAGGTGAAGTGATAACACTGGCCTACAAGTATTTTTCATCCGATATAATTATGGGTGGGCTAGATAGGTGTTGGGACGCTGATTCCAAATCTGTTTTCGGTTTTCCTCTAGCACGTCTGTATAATACAGTATAATACCATATATAATATATATAGACTAATATGGATATAACTATATATAATATAATATAATATATAATACTATATATAAAATATATAATATGCGTCCTTTATACATGTAGCGGAGTATTTTGTAGTTGCAACTTAGGTGTAGGGTTTTGCTTTACCGTTTCTGTAGCCTCATGTATGGCATTTGTCGTTTCAACTTAGGCTTTCCGAATGTTGTCTTGTGGTATTTTAGGTGAGAGCAGTTGCTGGCCACAAATTTTCAAACGTTGCACATGTACACCCTTTTATTCTTTGGTGTAACAGTCACATGTCTAGTTGTGTGTTGTGTTTTGTTTTGATTTGTGTCGCCCACTTATACATTATATTTTTTTAGGTGATTTACATCAACCCACTCATCGATCATCATGCCTCGAAAGTGTAAAATTCACCCCGACAATTTCTGTTACGTGTGCGGCTCATTCGCGACTAAACCACAACGGCGTACAATTACGATGGATCTTCGGAAAACTTACCGGATATACTTTGGCTGTCCACTAGGCGACCAAGATAGGGCGGGGGCGCCACATGTTATATGTACCGCTTGTTCGAATGGATTACGTGACTGGTTGAACCAAAGGAAAAAGTCGATTCCGTTCGCTATACCCATGATATGGAGGGAGCCGAGAGACCACCATGGCGATTGCTACTTTTGCATTGTTAACATAACTGGATTCTCCGTGAAGAACAAGCACAACAGCGTTTATCCGAGCGTAGTCTCCGCGATCAGACCGATCCTTCACGATGACACGATGCCGATTCCGGTACCTCCACAGCATGGACTCGATTCTTTAGAATATGAAAGGGAATCCGACGAAGGTGCCATTGGCGGAGATGCGGGACCTTCGGCCGATCTTGACTACACACCTGACGAAGAGCAATCGGAGTCGAAGAGTCTTACCCAAAACGAGTTGAATTACCTCATTAAAGACGTAGCCCTCTCCAAAGAGAAATCAGAACCTCTCTCATCGAGACTAAAGCAGAAACACTTACTTGAGAAGAACGTCCGAGTGTGTCACAATTGAAAACGAAACCATGATTTGGCGATATTCTTTCCAGTAGACGGTCAGCTCTGCTGTTCCCATGATATCAACGGACTTTTCGAGAACTTGTCACAGGTACACACACCATCTGAGAGGCGCCTTTTCATTGAATCCTCACAGCGAAGCTTGAAAGCGGTTTTCCTGCATAACGGGAACTTAAAGCCGTCCAACCCAATCGCCCACTCCGTTCATCTAAAGGAGACGTACGATAACATGAATATACTACTCGAAGCAATCCAATACTCCACTCATCGATGGAATAGTTGTGGTGATCTGAAAGTCATTGGTATGTTAATCAGCATGCAAGGAGGGTTCACGAAATACTGTTGTTTCCTATGATGACTATGGGACAGCCGTGGTACCACGGATCATTACATCAGACGTGACTGGCATCAAAGAAGCACATACGAGCCAGGAACGAGCCATGTCCACTGTGTTCCTTCAGTTGATCCAAAGAAGATTTTCCTGCCACCTCTCTACATTAAGCTCAGCTTATGAAAAATTTTGTGAAAGCGATGAGTAAGGCGAATTTGAGAGGGTTTCGATACCTTGTTGAAAAATTTGCAAACATCAGTGTCGCGAAATTGAAGGAGGGAATTTTTGTGGGGCCCCAAATCAGGGAGGTTCGGCAGGATGAAGGCTTTGAAGAAAGCCTCAATGCCTAAGAACTAAAAGCATAGCATGCTTTCAAATGGATTTGTGGCAACCTCTTGGGTAACCACAAGTCTGTTGCATACAAAGATGGAGTTCAGAAACTGCTCGATGCATATCAAGAAATGGACTGTCTTATCTCCTTGAAAATACATTTTTTACATTCGCATCTAGTTTTCTTTCGCGAAAACCTTGGCGTGGTAAGTGACGAACAGGTGGAACGCCTTCATGAAGACATCCAGTCAATGGAAAATCGCTACCAAGGTTTTTGGAACGAAAGTATGCTGGCAGGTTACTGCTGGATGTTGTATCGCGACGATCCGGACAAGGTTTACAAAAGAAAATCGTACTCGCTACGTTTTTAGGGTGGTGTACATTTCTTTTTATGAATAAAGTTGTACTTTTACGATAAATTGTGCTGAAAATAACACCAGTCATATTTCGATAACTAGATGTGCTACTGTAGATGAAAACCGAAAACAGATTTGGAATCAGCGTACAAACCTGGTCTAGAAAGGTGTGTATACATCTTTGATGAGAGAAAAAGTTCGAGTTTGTCGACCAGAATATTCCACCATAATTTCACTTTCAAACGCTTAATTTTAATCCTGAATTAAAAAAAACTTAAATCAAAGTCATGAGACACCTCAAAAATTAATATCTCTTGACGTTTTCACCATCTGAACTGAACTCGTTTTTCTGATAAGTTTTACACACGACAAAAGCTTTAATACAAGATTTTATAGATATATATATATATATATATATATATTATGGGAATGAACTCAGAATGGTTCCCTGAGGTTTTTTATGATACACACACACACACACCGTGCATGGAAGAAGGAACTCTTCTAGGAAAATAAAATCCGCTATAGTCCGAATAAGTAATGGTAAATGACAAACACTATAGTTTTTTCTTTTTCATGATGTTAGCTTAACGTTGGCAACGGGTCACTCGCAAAAAGGTCCCAAAAATATAGCTTCCCTCACCAGCTATCTGAAACGGACATATTATGTGCCTTGAAAAGTGGACGCTCAATTCTGCCAGTTTAGTTTTAAGTTTTGGTTGTTGGCTAAAAATATAATAGTTACCCCTTTTTCTTTGATGTATTCAATCCGACGTGAAGGCAGCGAGTCTTTTGCTTATATTGAAGTTCTAAAATGTAGCAGGGCTAGGCCGCTATAAACCCAAGATCCTGTCCCAAAGCTGGATCCTATCTGCTTTGCAGATAGCTGGTGAGGGAAGCTATATTTTTGTGACCTCTTTGCGAGTGACAAGTTTACCACGTTGGCCTAACATCATGAAAAAGAAAAAACTATAGTGCTTGTCATTTACCGTTACTTAGCTGATTAAACAGTTTTCTTCCTCTCACAACAAAACTATTTTCTTTCAGGGTTAAGGATGTTCTCTCTCTAGCCTTTCATTTGGGAATACGACACAGTCTTCTTTCGTATTTTCCACTGTTGTTTGGGGAGTTACAGGATTCAGAGTAGGATTAGGGATTAGTTTCTCCATTATTTTCCAAGTGTAAATAATGGCGTATCTCTCTCTCCTCCTTTCAAGTGCATATAGGTTTAATTCACGTAACCTTTCCCAGTAGTTTAGTTCTTTGCACCCATTGATCTTGGCTGTGAAGCTCCTCTGAATCCCTTCCAGCTATCTAATGTCTTCTTTTTTATATGGGCATGGTAGGACCGAGCAGTATTCCAATTTGGGTGTGATCAGTGTTTTCAGTAGAGGAATCATTATATTCCTATTCCTTCGTTTAAAGGTTCTCACTCTCTGCCCAGTTACTCTCTTTGCTCTGCTTACTGCTATCTTATTTTGTGTTTCAAATTTCGCATCATCAGTCATTACAACCCCTAAATCTTTTGCTTTAGAATTTCTCTGAATTTCCTCTCCATTTTGGGTATAATATTCCATGGATTTTAGGTCTTCTCTTTTTCTGTACCGTAACAGCTGAAATTTCTGTGTTAAACTTCATATTGTTGTCTTCCGTCCACTTGTAGATTCTATTCATGTCTGTTTGTAGAGATCCTTTATCTTCTGGGTTTCTTATTTTTCTACTGATCTTTGTGTCATCGGCAAAAAATGTTACTGTGCTATCTCTGGTAACGTCTTTATCTTTGTCAGTTAGCATGGTTATGAAGAGTAGTGGAGCTAATACTGTTCCTTGTGGTACTGAGCTGAGGACTTCTGATTCTGATGAAGATATTCCTTGTACTGTAACGACTGCCGCCAATCACAAAGAAAATTATATATCCATTTCCCTACTTTTCCTGTTATTCCCATATATTTCAGTTTATGTATTATGATTCCATGGTCACATTTGTCGAACGCTTTGGCAAAGTCTGCGTATATTACATCATAGTTTTCATTACTTTCACGTACCTCAAGAATGTTGTTGTAGTGTTCCATTAGTTGTGATAGGCATGATTTGCATGACCAAAACCTGAACCAAAACCTGAGTTTCAAAAAGTCAGATTTTCTGTCTAACTATTCTTTCAAATATTTTAGTGAGATGAGATGTAAGCGACACTGGCCTATAGTTTTTGGCCTCGGATCGATCTCCTCTTTTATATATTGGGACTATGTTCGCGCTCTTCAGGATGCCCGGTATTTCTTCCATGTCTAGTGATCGTCTCCATATCCAATATATGGGGTAGTAGCATGGCCGCAAAATAGACGAGTGCAGAGCAATTGCCATGTTCATCAAATGAGTACCAGTGCAAACCCCCTTCCCCCCTTGTTGCAAAGTGCCAACCCCCTTCCCCCCTTGTTGCAAGGTGCCAACCCCCTCCCTCTGTGCTAACTCCCATGGTGCTCCCCCCGAAAAGGGGGTTTCCCCCAGCAAGCTGGGAAAGTCCACCTAACCTCTTTGCGGTAGAAGGTGGGACGGCCTCACACCCCAAAGGGGTATACCTAACCTAAAAGAGAGAGACAGGAGAGAGAGGACGAGACTATCCAGCGTCTACGAGATGCAGACGCTTAATGAGAGCTCAGATAGCATCACTTGGCTTAGAACTCGAAATCCGCCAGTTGGCTTAATCAGCCAGTTGACAGTTGGCTAATCCGCCACTTCCTTTGAACACTTAGAAGGCATAAAGGGACTGTATATATTAATAACCTTTGAACGAATTAAAAGCTCACACAAACGCGCATATACTCCTCGACTATGCGCCCATAGATAGATCCCCTATTATCACACACACACACACACACACACACACACACACACAATGTATATAAACAGATGCATGTAAAGCCCCAATAGCAAAATATACACGAGCATCACCACCACAAAAAACCTCCAAGCACCACAACCACCAATCGTCTAACCAAACCCACCTTACCCACGGCTCTTACTTATCAGCTCCTGGTAGACGAACAAGGTCTCTACATAAGACCCAATAGTCAAAGCTATTAAGCATAAACAAATATTTTTATGGGGCCAAGGGGTAGACCAACAAGGCCTCTAAATACGACCCATTAGACAAAGTTATTAAGCATAAAGAAATACGTTTATACGACCAAAGGTTAGACCGACAGTCTCAAAAAAAGGACAACGCTGCTATTGAGTTTCTAATGGTTGAACATCACGAGGCCAATTTGACGTTTAAAAGCGAGAGTGGGGAGGGGGGGGGGGGATCTTTTATACCAAAAATCAAATAAGATAAACTAAGTTTAATACAAACGCAAATTTTCATCATAATATACAATTTTATCCTTAAACTATAACATAGAAAGCATTAATATGATATTTAAAACAAAATAAGAATTAAATTAGGTGTAACTATTTCGTTTTTTCTCTTTTAGCCAATTATTTTGTTTTAATACAAATTTGTCCTTAAGACACCAATATATCTTTAAACCTTATTACAAAAAGTATTAATATAACTTTATATTAAAAATAGATTGTATTTCGGGATAACTATTTCATTTCTCGTCTTTCGCCCATTTATTTTGTTGCAATACAAATTTACTTTCAAGACACCAATATATTTTTAAACCTTATTACAAAAAAATATTAATATAACTTTATAAAAAAATGGATTCTATTTCAGGGTAACTTATTCATTTTTTTCTCATTTATGCATCTCTTTTGTTTCAATACAAATTTACCTTTAATATACAATTTTATCTTTAAACTATTACAAAAAATATTAATATGATTTTTGAAACAAAATAGATTCTATTTACTTTTTCCTCTTCTACGCAACTAGTATTTGGTTTCAATACAAATTTGTCTTTAAGACACCAATATATCTTTAAACTTTATTACAAAAAAATATTTATATAACTTTATATTAAAAATAGATTGTATTTCGGGGTAACTATAGCCAGAATATCCATAGAGTATTTGAACAACTTGTTCCTCAAGCTACGCACGGTTCAACGTAGCCTTAAAAGTCTCAAACGAGGGAGGACTAGGACATCTTTCAAGATTCGCAACATCTTCCGTCTTTACCGAATACCACTTCGTAAACGTCGAACACGCAATATGAAAGGTAGCCATCACTTTTTTCTTCTACGTGAGAAATCTTCAAATATACATCTGAGATCCAGGGCTTGGTCAACTGAGCACGCAGGGTAGAGATATGCCCAGGTAGTAGCAGGCGACACGTGACCTTTGATCGATCATACAGGGAGCGGAGTTTAGAACTTTTCCTATACATACGCTACTATTTAATTATTTGGTGAGATGTTATCCAATGAAGTTTAATTGACTTAGAAATAAAGACTTAAACCTTTATTCCTTAATGTATGTGGGCGGGGGTTAATTAAATATATGAAATAACTTTGCTTACCATACAAAATAAACTTCAAATATAAATATTAGTGTATTCCAGGCTTTAATTAAAAGCCGCTGTACCGCTTAGAAGATTAATCCATAAATTGAAATCTTACAACAATAAAGGAAATATACTAAACATTTTCTGGCTGATAGGAGCCAGTGTGTGTGTCTGTTATTGGTTCTAATGGAGTTAACCGTGATTTGTCGGTGTTTACATTCGCTGTTCGCCCCCTGCCATCCCCTGCCATCCCACAATGCGCGTCAGTCAGTGTCTCTCAGCGCTACCGAAGACAATATTAGCAACAACGTTAGCAGAGGGAGGGTTTACAACAGTGCTTTCCTCAGGAATTTAAATTAGAGGGGCGTTCGAATTTTTAATGGGGTGAGGGCCGAGGGGTGAAACCATGAGGGCGAAGGTGGGTTTTATGGCACCATAGTAAAAAACTGAACAGTATATATATATATATATAATTATATATACATACAGTATACCTATATATATATATATATATATATGATGAAAAAACCACGAAGGAAAGGAAACAGAATGATGTTCAAGCGCTTTTGTCTAATGACATCCTCAGGAAAACTGAAGTAAATAAAGAGTTCGAGACTATATATAGGTCACTAAAAAAAATATATATATATTATAATAAATATAGCAAAAAAAATTGTGGGAGGAGCATACAAATTTGTAAGGAGAAACTACCAATTTTAGCACTTTGCCCTTCTTGCCTAAATACGTTCTAAACGAACTCAAAACAACAGGATCAAATGGATTGTGTACAACCAATTTTATAGATAATGCCTGAATTATACACTATATAGGTCACAAAAAATAAAAATAAAAATTATAAATATAAAAATTGGAAGAGGAGCATACACATTTATAAGGGAAAACTACCAAAGTTTTAGCACTCTGCCCTTCTTGTCTAAATCCATTCTGAACGAATTCAAAACAACAGGATCAAGTGGGAAAAGACCTTGGCTCATGTTAAAGTTATTTGTAAGTTGGATAATAGCAGACTCAAGAATATTTCTATTAACAATGTCGCTAGAGTGAAACAAAACTGAAGCATTATTCCAATCAATACAGTGAGATAACTGACAAATGGACAAAAAGGGCACTGGACGACTGTCCCGTTCTAACGGAGGGAGATGAAAAAGCCTTCAAGCGTCAAGACGACTACTGGGTTGCCAGACTGTCGTACATGGCCGCCATTTTTGAACTCCTAAATAGACTGAATCTCTCCCTTCAAGGCAGAGGAAGAGATATGTTCGACGTTACCAGCAAAGTTGAAGGTTTCAAGCTAAAATTACAGCTATGGAAGACTCGTGTTCAAAAGGACTTCACGGATTTTTCTCCAGTTGACAGCTTTCTCAAAGAATGTAGGTGGAGGAAGATATCAGGCAATTCGTTCTTCGCCATCTCGAGCTTTTGGAAGAGAACTTTCAGCTCTACTATCCTGCTGACGAGGCGAAAGAAGCAGATACATGTATGTTGGTAGTGAACTCATTCATTCCGGAGCACCTGCGGGAGCAAATCTGGAAAAGCTCATGCCTTCGCTACTGGAACTTTCCACCGATTTCGCTCAGAAGTCATCCTTCAAAGAAGCCAACTACTACGGCGACGTTTGGGTTGCTTTGTATGAAATTCCCGAGTACAGAGAACTATCGCAGAAAGCGCTTATGTACCTCGTGAGAATGAAAACAACCTTTTTGTCCGAGAAAGGATTTTCGTGCCTGCTGGAGATCAAGAACAAGAAACGAAACTCATTGAAAGATGTAGATTTTTTAATGAGGGGTGCCTTCGAGAAAGACATTGAGCCGAGATTTGACACAATCTTGTCACGATTAGAGCAGCAAAGAAGCCACTAAAGACTAAACTAAAGTCACTAAATCAAACACATGACATATAGAATATATAGATATGTGATAAATCTACGTAAATATATTGTGTATATACTATTCTCTTTGTTCCTCTTTTACTAAGTCTATCCTCAGTCAATTCACTATTAAGTCGCTATTCAGTCTATTGACTCCATTAATCTATTAGTTCTATTTGATTAAGAAGCAGATTAGTTAAGGGTGCATAAGTTCACTGAAGGTTGGCTGCAAAATACATGGCATCCTCAAAGGTTGAGAAGCATTGGTCTATTGGGTCGTATTTAGAGACCCTGTCGGTCTAGCAGGAGCTGGTAAGTAAAAGTCGTGGGTAAGATGGGTTTGGTTAGGTGATGGTAAGTTAAACTTAGACGATTGGGTGGTTGTGGTGCTGATTGTGGTGCTGTGGTGGTTATGCTCGTATATATTTTGCTATTGGGGTTATACATGCATCTGTTTATATACGTTTTGTGTGTGTTTGTGTGTGTGTGTGTGTGTGTGTGTGTGTAATAATAGGGGATCTATCTATGGGCGTATAGTCGAGGAGTGTATGCACGTTTGTGTGCGCTTTTAATTCGTTCAAGGGTTATTAATATATATAGTCCCTTTATGCCTTCTACGTAAGTGTTCTAAGGCAACTGGCGGATTAGCTAACTGTCAACTGGCTGATTAAGCCAACTGGCGGATTTCGAGTTCTAAGCCAAGTGATGCTATCTGAGCTCTTATTAAGCGTCTGCATCTCGTAGACGCTGGATGGTCTCGTCCTCTCTATCCTCTATCTCTCTTTCTCTCTCTCTATCTCTTCTCCCGCAAAGAGGTTAGGTGGACTCTCCCAGCTTGCTGGGGGAAACCCCCTTTTCGGGGGGAACACCGTGGGAGTTGGCACAGGGAGAGGGGGTTGGCACCTTGCAACAAGGGGAGAAAGGGGTTGGCACTGGTACTCATTTCATGAACATGGCAATTGCTCTGCACTCGTCCATTTTGCGGCCATGCTACTAGCCCATATATTGGATATGGAGACGATCACTAGACAAGGAGAAATACCGGGCATCCTGAAGAGCGCGAACATAGTCCCAATATACAGTATAAAGGAGGAGATCGATCCGAGGCCAAAAACTATAGGCCAGTGTCGCTTACATCTCATCTCACTAAAATATTTGAAAGAATAGTTAGACAGAAAATCTGACTTTTTGAAACTCAGGTTTTGGTTCAGGTTTTGGTCATGCAAATCATGCCTATCACAACTAATGGAACACTACAACAACATTCTTGAGGTACGTGTAAGTAATGAAAACTATGATGTAATATACACAGACTTTGCCAAAGCGTTCGACAAATGTGACCATGGAATCATAATATATAAACTGAAATATATGGGAATAACAGGAAAAGTAGGGAAATGGATATATAATTTTCTTTGTGATTGGCGGCAGTCGTTACAGTACAAGGAATATCTTCATCAGAATCAGAAGTCCTCAGCTCAGTACCACAAGGAACAGTATTAGCTCCACTACTCTTCATAACCATGCTAACTGACATCGATAAGGACGTTACCAGAGACAGCACAGTAACATCCTTTGCCGATGGCAAAAGATCAATGGAAAAATTAGAAACCCAGAAGATATAAGATCTCTACAAACAGACATGAATAGAATCTACAAATGGACGGAAGACAACAATATGCAGTTTAACACTGAGAAATTTCAGCTGTTACGTTACAGAAAAAGAGAAGACCTAAATTCCATGGAATATTATACCCAAAATGGAGAGGAAATTCAGAGAAATTCTAAAGCAAAAGATTTAGGGGTTGTAATGACTGATGATGCGAAATTTGAAACACAAAATAAGATAGCAGTAAACAGAGCAAAGAGAGTAACTGGGAAGATACTGAGAATCTTTAAACGAAGGGATAGGAATATAATGATCCCTAGACTGAAAACAATGATCATACACAAATTGGAATACTGCTCGGTCCTTCCATGCCCATATTAAAAAGAAAACATTGGATAGCTGGAAGGGATTCAGAGGAGCTTCACAGCCAAGATCAATGGGTGCAAAGAACTAAACTACTGGGAAAGGTTACGTGAATTAAACCTATATGCACTGGAAAGGAAGAGAGAGATATACACCATTATTTACACTTGGAAAATAATGGAGAAACTAATCCCTAATCCTACTCTGAATCCTGTAACTCCCCAAACAACAGTGGAAAATAGAAAAGGAAGACTGTGTCGTATTCCCAAATGAAAGGCTAGAGAGAGAACATCCTTAACCCTGAAAACAAATAGTTTTGTTGTGAGAGGATCAAAACTCTTTAATCAGCTGCCCTAAGTCCTAAGGAACACGAGTGGTCTTGCAGTGGATCTTCAAAAGAAGATTAGAAGCCTATCTCAGAACAATCCCCGATGAGCTGGGCGTACCTAGCTATGTGAGCTGGAGAGTACAAGAAACCAACTCACTACTTCACCAGGCCAACTCGAGAGGAGGGGCGACAGGCTTGACCTTCGTGAAATGAGGAATCATCGCACGCAACATTTGAAAGGTTGAAAATATATATAAATAACTTGTATGGAGGGAGAGAATAGAACGTTGTTTTGATTTGTATGAGGTTACCCTGATAAAGCATGATTGATAGGGATGTTTTTGAGAGAATATAACGGTGAAGTAGCGAGAGACAAAAGGAGAGAAAGAAAGCGAGAAAAAGAGAGATATAAGGTCATATTAGTTTAGAATATTGAAATATTATGGGTCTCAGGGTAGAGAGTGCCCCCATTTTGTTTTGCTGCACAAAGGATAAGCTTCATGTACTTTTCTGTTTGAACTTTAACCATCGATACTTTTTGATGCCTAGATTTAAAAATCACCGATGATATATATAACTTTCAACCTTTCAAATGTTCCGTGCGATGATTCCTCATTTCACGAAGGTCAAGCTTGTTGCCCTTCTTCTTGAGTTGGCCTGGTGAAGTTGGTTTCTTGTGTTCTCCACCTCACATAGTGAGGTACGCCGGGTTCATCTGAAATTCTCCTGAGTCAGGCATCTAGTCTACTTTTGAAGACATGCACTGCTACACCACTCGTGTTCCTTAATTCCTTCGGCAGCTGTTTGGGCATATATATATATATATATATACACAAACTCAGAATGGTCCCCTGAGAAACTTATATGTTAAACACAGACCGTGCATGGAACAAGGAACTCTTCTGGGAAAATTAAATCCAATATAGTCCGAATAAGTAATGGTAAATGACAAATACCATAGTTTTTCTTTTTCATGATGCTAGCCCGACGTGGGCAACGGGTCTCTCGCATCGGGCTAGCATCATGAAAAAGAAAAACTATGGTATTTGTCATTTACCATTACTTATTCGGACTATAGTGGATTTAATTTTCCCAGAAGAGTTCCTTGTTCCATGCACGGTCTGTGTTTAACATATAAGTTTCTCAGGGGACCATTCTGAGTTTGTGTATATTAAACGGATGTGTTACGTGCATTGAAAAGTGGACGCTCAATGTCCCGGTTGAGGTTTAAGTTTTGTATTTTTGGCTAAAAATACAATAGTTACCCCTTTTTCTTTGATTTATTCAATCCGACGTGAATGCAACGAGTCTTTTACTTATATAGAGGTTCTGAATGTAGTGGGACTAGGCTTGCTTTAAACCCTAGATCCATGTCCCAAAGCTGGATCCTGTCTGCTTTGCAGATAGCTGGTGAGGGAAGCTATATTTATGGGACCTCTTTGCGAGAGACCCGTTGCCCACGTCGGGCTAGCATCATGAAAAAGAAAAACTATGGTATTTGTCATTTACCATTACTTATTCGGACTATAGTGGATTTAATTTTCCCAGAAGAGTTCCTTGTTCCATGCACGGTCTGTGTTTAACATATATATATATATATATATATATATACATATATATATATATATATATATATATATATATATATATACATATATATTATATATATATATATACACTTGATTGAAGGGTTTGTTTTTATTAATCAGACGTTTTAGAAATTCAATTTCCATCATCAGTGCTAAGAAATTAAAAAAAAAAATAAAAGTGAACAAATGTGGTAAAAGAATTTATACAATACAGGGTGTACATAAAGTCAGGATCTATTTTTGTGAAGCACTTGGAAATTATATGGAATTTAATCATAAAATGATAAAGTGGTAACATTTATTAAATAATTAAGAGTAGGATTCGACGTGACGCCCATCAGTATCCCTGCACAGCTCAAATCGTTCCGCAGCATTTCTAAACACATTCTGGAGCATTTGCGGGGTTATGTTATCTGCAGCAGTTCGTATACGTGTACGTAAGTTTTCAAGACTCGTAATCTTCGTCTGATAGACGTGCGATTTGATAAAGCCCCATGCAAAGAAATCTAAAGGGGTTAAATCTGGTGATCTCGCTGGCCAAGGTCTGTTGCTTCCGCGTCCGATCCAGCGATTTGGAAAACGTCCATTTAGATAATCCTGAACAATTTTGGCATAGTGACAAGGAGCACCATCATGTTGATAGACGACGGGGATAGGATTGTTAGTACCGTCGTCTATCAACATGATGGTGCTCCTTGTCACTATGCCAAAATTGTTCAGGATTATCTAAATGGACGTTTTCAAAATCGCTGGATCGGACGCGGAAGCAACAGACCTTGGCGAGCGAGATCACCAGATTTAACCCATTTAGATTTCTTTGCATGGGGCTTTATCAAATCGCACGTCTATCAGACGAAGATTACGAGTCTTGAAAACTTACGTACACGTATACGAACTGCTGCAGATAACATAACCCCGCAAATGCTCCAGAATGTGTTTAGAAATGCTGCGGAACGATTTGAGCTGTGCAGGGATACTGATGGGCGTCACGTCGAATCCTACTCTTAATTATTTAATAAATGTTACCACTTTATCATTTTATGATTGAATTCCATATAATTTCCAAGTGCTTCACAAAAATAGATCCTGACTTTATGTACACCCTGTATATTACAGTCTTATGATAATAATTTAAAATTAAAAAATAAAATAAAATGTAGAGCGGTAAGGTATATAAATAAATGTTATTAGGTGAAATGAATTTTGAAAATAAAAACTTACCGGGTTATTGAACGAGGGGGTTTTTAATCTAATTGTATGATGGTTGAGAATGGTTTAACTGTTGAAGTGGCCATGTTAGAAGTCGAAGAGTGGTGGCGCAATAATAGTTCAGAAGAATTATTTAGCTATGTTTAAGTTGAAGGTAGAACTGTAGTCGTTGAGGGTTGGTTTTGTACTGAGGATGTATAAGGATTCGAGGATGCGGAGGTCGGTTGGTTGGTTTGCTGAATTGATAATTTTGAAATTGGTGGGAACAGTGGGTGAATGTGGAGGTGGCAATGGTCTCTTATTGCTGATTTCGATGGTTTATTTAAAGGTTGTGAGGTTCTAGTGGAAATGCCGCGATGTTCGTCTACTCTTGTTTGATAGTGGCGAATGGCGCTGCCAATATATCTTGCTTTACAGCGAGTACAGTTGAAACAGTAAACGGTGGACGAAACAAGGGGCTGGGGTGTTTTTTCTTTATGGTTGAGATACGATTTAATGCTATTATTATTGATGAATACGAATTGAAGGTTAATTTGAGGGTAAAGAGGGGTGATTAGGTGGCGAAGTTCTGATTGTATTTTATAACTAATGTAGTCGCAGTAGGGAAAAGAAAAGCATTATATCTTTTTTAACAGTGGGGGACTTTAAGGAGGGGTTGCTAAATGTTATTGAGAAAATTTCTTGTTACAGATTGTAGTAAATGTTTTCATTCACAGTTTCAGCATTAATAACTCTTTCCCAAAACATCAAGACAAATTATGGGCTCTACATAAAGTTTGCAGTGTTTGTGTTGAACAACTTAGACTGTGGAGTAAAGGTAAAAAGGATTCTTTACAATTTGGGATTCCAATGGTCTGGTGTGAGCCCAGAAATCACAGCAATGACTGCTATTTTTCTTCATGTAACGTGCAAGGCTACAATACTAAAAATAAAAAGGAAATTTCTTATCCAAACTTTCAATCTGCTATAAGATCTGTTGCTCGTGGATCTGGTATACTTGTACCTACTAAACCAAATACTCTTGATGTAACTTCATCTGATTCGGTGTCTGATGACGATGGTAACGATGATATTGATTGTTTTCAAACCGAAACATCTGGTGAACCCAAATTCTTTACTGAAAGTGAGCTTAATGATTTGGAAAGAGATTTTTGTCTCCCGGTGGATTCTTCAGAGATTTTGGGATCCAGACCTCGTGCAAAAATCTTGCTTTCTCCCGAGACGTCGTTTAACTGGTACAGAAATCGAGGAAAAGAATTCATCCAATATTTTTCTCAGGAAAATTCACTGGTATATTGCAACAATGTTTCGGAACTAATACTTAAGCTAGGCGCTGCAGTCTACGACCGAAATGAGTGGAGACTTTTCATTGATTCCTCTAAAAGAGGTCTAAAAGGCGTCCTCCTTCACAACGGTAACTTGTATGCATCTGTTCCTGTGGCTCACTCGCTTCACTTGAAGGAAACGTACGAAAATCTTGAGCTTCTTCTAGCTAAGGTTAAATACAATGAAGACGGTTGGCTACTTTGTGGAGCTTTAAAAGTGATTTGTATGTTGTTAGGTCAACAATCAGGTTATACGAAGTTTCCATGTTTTTTGTGTGAATGGGATAGCCGAGCAAGAACTCAGCACTGGATAAAAAAGGAATGGCCACGCAGAGTCAACCTGACACCTGGTTCTGAAAACATTCAACGTGAAAGTTTGGTTGACATGAAGAAAGTCTTTTTACCTCCGCTTCACATAAAATTGGGATTGGTGAAGCAATTTGTAAAGGCCTTGGACGAATATGGAGATTGTATTAAGTATCTGTGTGGTAAATTCCCAATTCTTTCGGAAACAAAATTGAAAGAAGGAATTTTCGTTGTTCCCCAGATTAGAAAACGGACTTTGGATGAACACTTTGAAAGAACCATGAACAATCTTGAAAAAGAAGCGTGGATTGCTTTTAAGGTTATCAGCAAATTTTTGGGGAACAACATTCTAAATACGTTCAAAGAGGTGGGTTGTAGTATGAGTTTAAAATTACATATCTTACATTCACACTTGGATTACTTCCCTGAGAATCAAATAGCACTCAGCGAAGAACAAGGAGAACGGTTTCACCAAGACATCAAAGAAATGGAAGAAGAGATATCAGGGAAGATAGAATATCAGCATGACGGCTGATTACTGCTGGATATTGAAACGGGATACTCCAGAATTATTACAAAAAAGAAAAGGAACAGCGCTTACATTCGAGACTAAAAGGGGAAGATCTCACAAGAAAACTCAGGACAAATAAAGATGAATATATAATTGACGTTAATAGTCTTCTTTCTTTTTAAAGTTGTTTGCATTTGTAATTAGTATAACAAAGCGAAATAGGTACCTAATGTAAATTGAAATAAATAATATTTATTTATGTTGTTGGTTTTTCCCTTCCAATTTGCAGAAAATCCTTATGTGATAGAAAAAAGTAGACACCTTATTCGAAATCAGCATAGTTGATTTATATAAAATCAGTTATTAGTAAGAAAACAACTCCTACAAAGTTCTCATTCGCAGGCCTGTGTTATTTGTTGCCAGTTTTAATTGTACGACAACAGGTGGCTAAATATTTGTTGCACTTTAAATTTAGAGACAAATTTATCTGGCAATAAATTTAAGACCACTGATTGTTGCTGGCCTTAAACTTTTTGCCGATACCTTTAAATTTTACCAAAACTGACTGTGCGTGTGCGTGTGTGTGTGTGTGTGTGTTTATACGTCTCTCGCAAATTTAACTTTTTACCATCGATGCCGGCTTTTGATACTGCGTGTAACACATTTATGAAGTGGTACTCCGTAAACTTTGATGATTTAGTGAATACTAAGTGGCCGTCCTTTCACGCATCTATTGAAGTTTTTAAGTCAGCCGAAACTCACGCAAGGCTAACGAACCAGAATGTTTAAGTGTTCTATGGTTATTCTGACGCTCGTGTCACAGGATTTCGTAATGCTGGGGATGTCCTGGAGTATTTATCGAATTTAAGTTGCGTCAAAGAATATATCTGTAGAGATGTGAAGTTTCAAACGATCAATGAAGAAAAACAGACTCTGGATTACGAAACCCGTTGATGAAGGAGCGACAAAATTAATTATTTCATGTTACACATCACCGATTACACCCCCGAACGACAAATACAAACAATCATGGATAGTTTAAAATATTTTTTCCACTACATTAACGTTTACCACGATCAGGTGTCTAGTAAGGTCATAGCTAAAGGTCTATGGACTTTTTTAACGGGCCTTAGCGACAAGTACCTTTTGTCACCCAAAGAGGAAAAACATGGCCACGTATATTTCTCGAATAGAACCCCTCAATGCTAAGTGATTTACCACCGAATCATTTAACGTGTTAAGTAATTTTCTGTAATACTTTTTTCATCCGCCGGAACCTCCACTTTCAATTTGGTTAATAACTATACACGATTTGTCAGGTGCTACCGAATCGTCGAGTCACCAACAGAGGGCGCCTCGATTCTAAGACTCATGACTCAATACAAAGTCAGCGTCACGATCTGAAGGACGCAGCCCACCTCACACCAGCATCTGAGCTTGAAGCGTCCTGATGAGCTCTCCAGAAGCCTCCTCATTACATCACGAAAGAACACCAGCTAAAGTAACAAAGATGGAACTACGCTAAGCAATATTTTTAACGCCCAATACCCTATGACTTTTTATAAATCAGTGTTTTTAAACGTAGCACTCATGCGATTAATTATGTGTTCGAGACAAATTATAAACGTGTAGACACCCCAAACCTAATGTGATTTATTTGACTCTTGACAAGATGTCGAAAATCTTTATGTTGGTTGTGAAGTGGGCGACTGAGAATTATAAAGTACCAGCTTCCTTGAGTACAGTAAAAGTAACAATTATTGACACCCTCTTATGTTGTATTATTAGCAGATTAACTGTGAGTTGTGATACGAAACAACTGTGCGTTGATATACGTTTGTTGTGGAAAACAAATCGGTAACGGATACACAGAAGCGTCGGCCTCATTCACTGGTGAATATTTATATTATATTTACTAGTGTCTAAGTCAGTGTTGTCGGGGTCCTCTATATTTACTGGCTTCGAAAATTTTTACTTAGTTCATATTTATAGTGTCTTCATGCTGCATCAGGTGGCTTCTATACCTTATAACTTTGAAACCTTTTTTGTCTACTCAAACGGTGGCCACTAAAGTTCATAGTGCTACGTCACACCATTACTTTTATTATTATCATCGAGGTTGCGCTCTCTTGGTGGGGTTGTTTTTTTTGGCACTCCCCTTCCCCCTTTGGTACTGTCACTCTCCAACCCCCATTTGGTATTGGAACTCCCATAGAGTCACTCCCCTACCCTCCATTCGGCATTGGCACTCCCATAATAGCACTTTCGTAATCCCCTTTAGAACTGGCACTCCCTTATCCCCCTTTAACACTGGAACTTCACGAACCCCCCTTTTGACACTGGCACCCCTACTCCCTTACCCCTGCTCTTCCCTTCCCCCACACGGCATTTATGGGTCTATACAACTGATCCCCTCCGTCTTGTGACCTTAGATGTTGCGAAGGTCAAAGAACCACACCAAAATAAAAGCTTTCATTAATTCCTACAGAGTCACATGTATATAGAAGTTAAATTAAAAAAGAGAGTTTGTCGCAGCTTCTTTTTTAGCAAATTGCAGGTACAATTAAAATGCCAGACTTTGGACTCATAACAAAACCTACTGTAAGAAAGACCATGTACTTTAACCACGGATTATAGGTTTCAATTGACAAAAATGGCGTCAGTGGGAAAGAGGGGTGTAGAACTTAAATATTCTTCCTCAGAGATACAGCAAGAGGGAGAAACAGTTATGACGAAAAAGGGTATAAAATAGCCTACTTATAAGGTGTATACACAAATAGATATAGAGAGATATAGATAAAGAAAGAAACGAAAGCAAAGGCAGTCATGAACAAAGGATGGCACTACAGAAGTGCCGAGGGAAATATGTTTATAAATAAAGAATACAGTATTTTCGGAAGTATAGTCTTACAAAGAACTATGCATTGAAACTGAAAGCTCTTTTGTTCGAATGAATCGTCTTAAATGTAAATACAATGGCACAAAGGAAGGGTTAATTGACAGTTAAATCACCGGTTAAAAATCGAATGTGTATGTGATGATGTGGTGATAATAATAAACAGATTAATTGTGATACAAAAACTCATTTTTTTAAGGAATTCTGTCGACGGTGATTGAAAAGAAATGATTTATAATTTTTTATGTATAGGATTCTCACGGAAGAGGTTATTTTGCAGAGATTATATATATGTAGATTCTATTGAAATTGAGGCATCAAAATTTCTTTGGAAGGAAATGATCAAAGATACGGGAAGAAGTTTACCAAAACATGAAATGATGTGATTTTGGCTTAAAAGAAACACAAAGAGAAAGAAAAATACATAATGAAATTAATAACAATTTGAACAAGTAACTGTCAGTAAAATACTATATAAGAAGTTGTACTAATAATAATAATAGTAATAGTAGTAACAATTTAAAACATGAAATTGATAACGTCTTATGCTTTATTAATATATATATATATATATAATGTAGGAGGGGAGGTGCGTGTGTATGTGTATTAGGGTGGCCCACTTTTAATTTTTTTTTGAAAAGTATAGGTTATCGTAGTTTTTCCCATTATTTGGCACTATACTAGCACATTGGTACCATTTTTACAAAAATTGATCAATATTTAGGGGTCTCGCATCGACCTTGAAATTACGAGTTGTTTTTTTTAAATGTGTACTTTTTAACTTTTTACTGAATCAAGATAAATCATTAAGTAGGGATGTTTTCTGAATCCACTTGATGAGAGAAGTCGTTTGGTTTGCCTTCCAATGTCATACGACTAACGGTTTAAAAGTTGTGCATGTATACAGGTAATACCAATGTGCTAGTATAGTGCCAAATAATGGGAAAAACCACGATCACCTATACTTTTCAAAAAAATCAGCAAATAGCAGACAAATAAGGAAGAAAGAAACAATAACTTAAACAATCACTTTTGCATTGCATTTTTGAAGTTCTGAAACACATGCCATATATTTCAATTTCATGGTTGTAAAGTAACCTATTTTTGTTCACATTCAGTTCTCTTTTTAATTGACATTATGCTTCATGAATCTCATTACTAAATTGATAGCTATGAAAACTTAATCAACTGACCTTGACCATTTTGCCATCCCAGTGGACAACAGTGTGCCTCGGTGACGTGAAGGAGGCCTTCACAGCCGTCGCCACTTCACGGCGATGTGACACTCTTCCCCGGCGAGCCGTTTCTTTCGAGATGCTGAACTGATTGAGGTCTGCTGGTGGATCCGCCGAACGTGTGATAGCAGCCACAATGCTTACTACCTATGTAGAGAATGGAAAGTGGAAAGGAAATTGTCAAGAATACATGTGGGTTACGGGACACTTTGAAACGGGTCTAGGACAACTGGCCGCGGCCAACTAGCCGCAGCCCAACTCACCACGGCCAACTCGCCGTAGCCAACTGGCCGCAGATGTAGGGAATAAGACAACTCGCCGTGATATAGAAAAATTACTTTTTTTGGATGAAAATTGTGTGTAATAAAACAAGTGTGTTAAAATTGCTTTATGAAAGTACTTTATTGGAGTAAAAAAAATAAAATAAGGATAAAAATGCAAATATCTATGAAAAGTTATGGGCAATTCCCCTAAGGTATTCAACAAAATTTCGACTGTCAAATTTACTGACAATTGATTTTATCCTTGCATCTGCTTCTCTGAATTTTTTTAACTTGACTGGAGGATTTTGCCCTGCAATCAGCTGCTCGTAATATAGATCTCTTCCTCGTTGAACTTTTTTCAAACCATCAATAAATTTCCAAATCGTAGGATGTTGCATTCCAAGTTCATTTTGCAGTCTTCGGTGCGCAGCTTCTGTGTGATTGTTAGTCCTGTCTTCGTCATTCAAGCAGCGTTGATAAACATTCCACATTTCCTGTGGAAATATACACGCATATATACATATATATATATACATATATATATACTAGCGGAGCGACCCGGCGTTGCCGGTGGATGTTGAACGCTATATATATATATATATGTGTATGTGTACACACAGTATATGCCCGGTTAGGTCAACTGAATGCCCGATTAGATTAATTGAATAACTGGGTACGTTAATTGAATGCCCGATTAGGTTAATTTTACGTCCTTGACGATTGGTTATGTTGAGTCGTGATATTTTCGTTAAAGCTAACGAAAATATCACGACCTAACCTAACCAATCGTCAAGGGCGTACGGTTGACCTAACCGGGCATTCAACACCCAGGCGCACAGCCTCTAAAATTATATTTAGAATAAAAAATTTAAAATTATAAAATTATAAATTATAAAATCTGGCCACCGCGGCCAGTTGGCTACGGCGAGTTGACCGTGGTGAGTTGGGCTGCGGCTAGTTGGCCGCGGCCAGTTGTCCCATTCCCCTTTAAAACTGACGCTATCGATGAATACTATACACAATACGCACCTGATTATTGGACATGCGGAAACGATCAGCCACTTCCATGACAGCAGGTGCATTAAGGATGCGGCGAGGAAGATTGACAGACACACTTGGCTCTTTCGGCAGGGGGAACGCTAGTTCTGTCTCCGACTCTCCTGACATGCCAGTATCATCATTCTCCATGGCCTCATCTCCGGTTTCGTATGCACACTTTGAGGTTTGCGGCTCCTGGCGAGGACGTTTTCTTCCTTCCTGTAGCTTTCTTTTTACAGCGAAAACTTAATCGTTCCCGCTCATCGTTGCCTCCCGAGGACCACGTTGATCGAGGTAGAAGTCAATGTCTTCTTTCTTGTTCTTGTCGGACAGCAGTCGATTCTTCTTTATATCTTCGACAGCGTCAGATGCTCCGATATCCCACAGCTTGTCCACACTGTCCGAAAACTTCTGCCGTTTTCCTCCGGCGTCAGTTTCTCGTTTTCTGCTCTTTTGGAGTAAGTGCCACTCTTTCCACAATGCCTCTAGCTTCCGTTCGCAGTTGAGCTTTGTGATTGTTTTAATGCGGGCCATGTTCCAAAACTTTAAGACGTTGTTTACGGTTTCTTTGAATGCGTCTTTCCTGTTAGCAGTGTACTGGATAACACTGAAGAAGTATTGCAAAACCTGCCGTGTTGTTGGCAATTTGCTACCACTGATGGAGGACGACGGTTGGCCAACTAAAAAAATTTCCGACGCCGATCTTAGAGAAGGTAGCGATGTTATTTTCGCCTTTCCTTTTGATGACTCTCTATTTGTAGCTTCAAGAGTTCTTCCAGTTATGGTTGCCATCGATTTGTCCATGACAAAGGATGAGGAACTCAGACAGAATTTCAAAATGTTATGATCTGCAAAAAAAGAAATAGGTTAGGTACCTGGCACAGGCATAGTGCATTTTCTAATTACCTATATACATTATACATTCCGCCCGGGTATGGTGACTCATTTTTTGAAAAGTATAGGTGATCGTGGTTTTTCCCATTATTGGCACTATACTAGCACATTGGTATTACCTGTATACAGGCACAACCTTTAAACCGTTAGTCGTATGACATTGGCAGGCACACCAAACGACTTCTCTCATTAAGAGGATTCAGAAAACATCCCTACTTAATGATTTATCTTGATTCAGTAACAAGTTAAAAAGTACCCCTAAATATTGATAAATTTTTGTAAAAATGGTACCAATGTGCTAGTATAGTGCCAAATAATGGGAAAAACCACGATCACCTATACTTTTCAAAAAAATTGAAAAGTGGGCCACCCTAATGTGTATGTCTATAAGAGGCCCAAAACTATATAACGTACTGCCAGATGAAATGAGGAACCTCCAGAACACCAACCTCAATAATTTAAAGAAACAGCTAGAGAGGTTTTTATGCCAACGAAACCAATTCTTTCCTCCATCAAATCTCGCAAATGAGGCGGGATACTGCAGAGGGTTCGACCACCGTCGTTCGATGCCATCACAAGGTATATATATGTGTATGTATATATATATGTATATGTATATATATATATATACTGTGTGTGTGTGTGTGTACACATATATATATATATATATATATATATATATATATATATATATGCGCTCTAGTTTATTACGGCGTGTTATTAAGCTGTAAACCTACATCTCAAACTTTTTAAACAAGAGATTTTCTTCTTAAATAAAACCTGGTCTAAAAATATAAATTTTAGACCAGGTTTGTTCGCTGATTCCAAATCTGTTTTCGGTTTTCATCTAGCACATCTAGTTATCGAAATATGACTGGTATTAATTTCAGCACAATTTATCGTAAAAGTATAACTTTATTCATAAAAAGAAATGCACACCACCCTAAAAACGTTGCGAATACGATTTTCTTTTGTAAAACTTGTCCGGATCGTCGCGGTACAACATTCAGCAGTAGTCTGCCAGCATACTTTCGTTCCAGAAACCTTGGTAGCGATTTTCCATTGACTGGATGTCTTCATGGAAGCGTTCCACCTGTTCGTCACTTCCCGCGCCAAGATTTACGGGGAAGAAATCTAGATGCGAATGTAAAAAATGTATTTTCAAGGACATGCGACAGCCCATTTCTTGATATGCATCGAGCAGTTTCTGAACTCCATCTTTGTATGCGGGAGACTTGTGGTTACCCAAGAAGTTGCCACAAATCCATTTGAAAGCCTGCTATGCTTTCAGTTCTAAGGCATTGAGGCTTTCTTCAAAGCCTTCATCCTGCAGAACCTCCCTGATTTGGGGCCACACAAAGATTCCCTCTTTCAATTTTGCGACACTGATGTTTGCAAATTTTTCAACAAGGTATCGAAACCCTCTCGAATTCGCCTTACTCATCGCTTTCACAAAATTTTTCATTAAGCTGAGCTTAATGTAGAGAGGTGGAAGGAAAATCTTCTTTGGATCAACTAAAGGAACACATTAGACATGGCCCGTTCCTGGCTTGTATGTGCTTCTTTGATGCCAGTCACGTCTGATGTAATGATCCGTGGTACCACGGCTGTCCCATAGTCATCATAGGAAATAACAGTATTTCGTGAACCCTCCTTGCATGCTGATTAACATACCAATGACTTTCAGATCACCACAACTATTCCATCGATGAGTGGAGTATTGGATTGCTTCAAGTAGTATATTCATGTTATCGTACGTCTCCTTTAAATGAACGGAGTGAGCGATCTGGTTGGACGGCTTTAAGTTCCCGTTATGCAGGAGAACCGCTTTCAAGCTTCTCTGTTAGGAATCAATGAAGAGGCGCCTCTCAGATGGTGTGTGTACCTGTGACAAGTACTCGAAAAGTCTGTTGATATCATGGCAATAGCAGAGCGTACCACCTACTGTAAAGAATATCGCCAAATCATGATTTCGTTTTCGATTGTGACACACTCGGACGTTTTTCTCAAGTAAGTGTTTCTGCTTTAGTCTCGAGGATAGAGGTTCTGATTTCTCTTTGGAGAGGGCTAGGTCTTTAATGAGGTCGTTCAACTCGTTTTGGGTAAGCCTCTCCGGCCCCGATTGCTCTTCGTTAGGTGTGTAGTCAAGATCGGCCGTAGGTCTCGTATCTCCGCCAATCGCACCTTCGTCGGATTCCCTTTCGTCTTCTAGAGAATCGAGTCCATGCCGTGGAGGTACCGGAATCGGCATCGTGTCATCGTGAAGGATCGGTCTGATCGCGGAGACTACGCTCGGATAAACGATGTTATGCTTGTTCTTCACGGAGAATCCAGTTATGTTAACATTGCAAAAGTAGCAATCGCCATGATGGTCTTTCGGCTCCCTCCATATCATGGGTATAGCGAACGGAATCGACTTTTTCCTTTGGTTCAAACAGTCACGTAATCCATTCGAACAAGCGGTACATATAACATGTGGCGCCCCCGCCTTATCTTGGTCGCCTAGTGGACAGCCATAGTATATTCGGTAAGTTTTCCGAAGATCCATCGTAATTGTACGCCTTTGTGGTTTAGTCGCGAATGAGCCGCACACGTAACAGAAATTGTCGTTGTGAATTTACACTTTCGAGGCATGATGATCGATGAGTGATGAGCGGGTTGATGTAAATCACCTAAAAAAATGAAAAGTATAAGTGGGCGACACAAAACAAAACACAACACAACTAGACATGTGACTGTTGCGCCAAAGAATGAAAGGGTGTACATGTGCAACGTTTGCAAATTTGTAGCCAGCAACTGCTCTCACCCAAAATACTACAAGTCAACATGCGGAAAGCCTAAGTTAAAACGACGAAATGCCATACATGAGGGTACAGAAACGGTAAAGCAAAAATCTACACCTAAGTTGCAACGACAAAATACTCTGCTACATGTATAAAGGATGCATATTATATATTTTATATATAGTATTATATATTATATTATATATAGTTATATGCATATTATATATATATTATTATATTATATAAAGGACGCATAGTATATATTGTATATATATATAATATATATATATATATATATATAATATAATATATATATATGATGAATAAAACACCGAAGGAAAGGAAACACAGAATGGTGCTCAAGCGCTTTCGTCTAATGACATCCTCAGGAACACTGAAGTACATAAAGAGTTACAGCCTATATATAGGTTACAGAAAAAAAAAAAATTATATATATATATATATATATATATATATATATATATATGTATATATATATATATACAATAAATGGAGAAACAAAAAGGATTGTGGGAGGGGCACACAAATTTATAAGGAAAAACTATCGATTTTTTGCACAAGATTAAATGAATTGTTTCCAACCAATGTTTAGAAAAATATATATATATATATATATATATATATACACATACAAATTTATACTGGAAATCTGCCCGGGTTTTAGCACTCAGCCCTTTTTTGTATATAAAAATTGAAAAATAAAAGTTATTAGGGTGGCATACAAGTTTACCAAAGATTTAGCGTTCTACCTTTCTTATCTAAATCTGTTCTGAAGGAATTCAAAACAACAGAATCGAGTTGAAAAAGACCTTTGCTTATGTTGAAGTTATTTGTAAGTTGGATAATGGCAGACTCAAGAATATTTCTATTAACAATGTTGCTAGAGTGAAATAAAACTGAAGCATTATTCCAATCAATACAGTGGGATAACTCTGACAAATGGACAAACAGGGCACTGGACAACTGTCCTGTTCTAACGGAATATTGATGCTGTTTTATACGTGTGTGCAAATCCTTTCCCGTCTGACCTATGTAAAAGGAATCACATTGTTTACAACCCATTTTATAGATAATGCCTGAATTATTGGTAGGGCTATTTTTTACTATGATATTTTTCACAATATTATTATATGAAAATACTACATTAATATCCAAAAGTTTAAGTACATTAGCAATGCTTAAAAAGCCCGGGAAAAATTGAAGCACTAAAATATTTTTTGACAAAGTACGAGTGTTATTATTGACACGATAGAAAGTTCGTTTTGCCTTGTTGAGACAAGATCCCATAAACGCAGATGGATAACACAGATCACTTCCCAATACCGTTGATTTTTTCTAATTCGGCATCGATGTATTCCAGACTGGCGATCCTAAGGGCGCGGAGAAACATTGAAGAAAAAATGGCCTTCTTAGTTGGGGTGTCATGTCCCGAGTAAAAGTGTACGTAGGACAAATTGTTTGTTTTTTTCCGATAGATACTAAACTTAAAACCTGGGCTTTCCCTATGTACTGTACACGCACATCCAAAAATGGGATTGAATTGTCTTGTTCCACTTCTAAAGTAAACTTAATGGAGGGGACTTGATCATTTAACTGAAGGAGGAAGTTATCTAGGTCACGATTCATCGGCCAGATACACAAAATATCGTCGACGTACCGCAACCAAAGGATGCCAACCCCCAGGATTCTCGGAATGTAAGTAATTTCGAAAAACTCCATATAAATATTGGAGAGGAGGGGCGAGAAGGGGTTACCCATGGCCATCCCAAAAACTTATTGATAATACTTGTTATTGAAAGTGAATTTACAGTCTTTGATGCAAAGCTTAATAAGTTCCAAAACAATGTGTGAAGGTAGTGGCAGGTCATACTTATGTAATTCTTGGGAGAGAAAGTCAAGCATATCGTCAATCGGCACTTTTGTAAACAATGAACAAACGTCAAAACTGATCAATCTATCGTTAGTTTCAGTACGTGCATTATTCAATTTTTCAGTAAGATCCATGGAATTTTTTACATGTGAATCAGAGATAGTTCCGAGGACGGGGGACAAGACTTTGACAAGCCATTTGGAGAGTTTATAAGTAATAGAGCCCACCGAGCTAATAATAGGGCGCATAGGGTTGCCAGGTTTGTGGGTTTTAATAAGACCGTAAAGGTACGGCAGAGAGGGTGAAGTGCACATGAAAAGCGGAATTAAGTCCTTATGATCTTTGAGAATGCGTTTCAAGCCACTATTAAATGATTTGATGACGTCATCCTGCTGGTTCTTCCTAAGTTTGCTGTATGTGGCGGGCTCCTGGAGAAGCTCGTTCATCTTTCTGATGTAGTCCACTTTGTCTATAATAACTATGGTGTTAGCCTTGTCTGCTTTAGTAATATGGAGCTCCCCATCTTTTTTTAATTGTGAGAGGCTATTGCGAAAACGTTTAGGAAAGTTATCTTCGTAATTACTATTCGCCGCACTATAAACAAGGCCAAAACTATGTTAAACAAATACTAAAGGAGATTACACTGTTTTTCAAAACAAGCGAGACTGTAACAAATTTGTAAAGCCGAAGGTTTTTTAACAATAAAAAAGGACATACCATATCCAAGGGCACTTTTTGCATCGTCACTAATGTTTTTCGAAGAAAGGTTCAAAACACACTTTGAGCTTGCTTTTTTACTCCACAGATTATTTCGAATGAGACTTTTAATTTTTCGATCCAAAATGTTACGAAGTGAAGAAGTTCTCCGACGCAACTCGTTGTAAATTTCATCAAACAAAGGTTGGATCCACGGTTGGGGAATAACGGTTACAAAATTATGTTTGGCGATGTTTAAATTTTTGAAGGCGGACCAGTCATTTTGTCTGGTGACTTCAATATGTTTCTTTAAAATTAATCTGCTGAAGTTGTTGAACGGATGGTCGTCAATTTGTATGAGGCGAATCGGAAGGAGGGATTTGGGAAGAACTTGCTCCTCTAGACAATTAGTAAGAAACTTTCGTCGGATACGAATTGCATGCCCCTTCATTAATGTAGAAGAAAACACGGACACAAACGGAGACAAGAGAGGGAACAGCAAGCCGAAGGAACGCGTGGTGTTCATTATATGAAAATTATTTCACGAAAGTAACACGTGAAAAATATTTATGATGAATAAAACCACGAAGGAAAGGAAACACAGAATAGTGCTCAAGCGCTTTCGTCTAATGACATCCTCAGGAACACTGAAGTACATAAAGAGTTACAGCCTATATATAGGTTACAGAAAAAAAAAAAAAAAATTAATATATATATATATATACAATAAATGGAGAAACAAAAAGGATTGTGGGAGGGGCACACAAATTTATAAGGAAAAACTATCGATTTTTAGCACAACATTAAATGAATTGTTTCCAACCAATGTTATAAAAAAAAATATATATATATATATATATACAAATTTATACTGGAAATCTGCCCGGGTTTTAGCACTCTGCCCTTTTTGTATATAAAAATTGAAAAATAAAAGTTATTAGGGTGGCATACAAGTTTACCAAAGATTTAGCGTTCTACCTTTCTTATCTAAATCTGTTCTGAAGGAATTCAAAACAACAGGATCGAGTTGAAAAAGACCTTTGCTTATGTTGAAGTTATTTGTAAGTTGGATAATGGCAGACTCAAGAATATTTCTATTAACAATGTTGCTAGAGTGAAATAAAACTGAAGCATTATTCCAATCAATAGTGGGATAACTCTGACAAATGGACAAAAGGGCACTGGACAACTGTCCTGTTCTAACGGATATTGTGCTGTTTTATACGTGTGTGCAAATCCTTTCCGTCTGACCTATGTAAAAGGAATCACATTGTTTACAACCAATTTTATAGATAATGCCTGAATTATTGGTAGGGCTATTTTTTACTATGATATTTTTCACAATATTGTTATATGAAAATACTACATTAATATCCAAAAGTTTAAGTACATTAGCAATGCCTAAAAAGCCCGGGAAAAATGGAAGTACTAAAATATTTTTTGACAAAGTACGAGTGTTATTATTGACACGATAGAAAGTTCGTTTTGCCTTGTTGAGACAAGATTCCATAAACGCAGATGGATAACACAGATCACTTCCAATACCGTTGATTTTTTCTAATTCGGCATCGATGTATTCTAGACTGGCGATCCTAAGGGCGCGGAGAAACATTGAAGAAAAAATGGCCTTCTTAGTGGGGGTGTCATGTCCCGAGTAAAAGTGTACGTAGGACAAATTGTTTGTTTTTTCCGATAGATACTAAACTTAAAACCTGGGCTTTCCCTATGTACACGCACATCCAAAAATGGGATTGAATTGTCTTGTTCCACTTCTAAAGTAAACATAATGGAGGGGACTTGATCATTTAACTGAAGGAGGAAGTTATCCATGTCACGATTCATGGGCCAGATACACAAAATATCGTCGACGTACCGCAACCAAAGGAAGCCAACCCCCAGGATTCTCGGAATGTAAGTAATTTCGAAAAACCCCATATAAATATTGGAGAGGAGGGGTGACAAGGGGTTGCCCATGGCCATCCCAAAAACTTGTTGATAATACTCGTTATTGAAAGTGAATTTACAGTCTTTGATGCAAAGCTTAATAAGTTCCAAAACAATGTGTGAAGGTAGTGGCAGGTCATACTTATGTAATTCTTGGGAGAGAAAGTCAAGCATATCGTCAATCGGCACTTTTGTAAACAATGAACAAACGTCAAAACTGATCAATCTATCGTTAGTTTCAGTACGTGCATTATTCAATTTTTCAGTAAGATCCATGGAATTTTTTACATGTGAATCAGAGATAGTTCCGAGAACGGGGGACAAGACTTTGACAAGCCATTTGGAGAGTTTATAAGTAATATAGCCCACCGAGCTAATAATAGGGCGCATAGGGTTTCCAGGTTTGTGGGTTTTAATAAGACCGTAAAGGTAGGGCAGAGAAGGTGAAGTGCACATGAAAAGCGGAATTAAGTCCTTATGATCTTTGAGAATGCGTTTCAAGCCACTATTAAATGATTTGATGACGTCATCCTGCTGGTTCTTCCTAAGTTTGCTGTATGTGGCGGGCTCCTGGAGAAGCTCGTTCATCTTTCTAATGTAGTCCACTTTGTCCATAATAACTATGGTGTTAGCCTTGTCTGCTTTAGTAATATGGAGCTCCCCATCTTTTTTTAATTGTGAGAGGCTATTGCGAAAACGTTTAGGAAAGTTATCTTCGTAATTACTATTCGCCGCACTATAAACAAGGCCTTTAACTATGTTAAACAAATACTGAGGGAGATTACACTGTTTTTCAAAACAAGCGAGACTGTAACAAATTTGTAAAGCCGAAGTTTTTTAACAATAAAAAAGGACATACCATATCCAAGGGCACTTTTTGCATCGTCACTAATGTTTTTCGAAGAAAGGTTCAAAACACACTTTGAGCTTGCTTTTTACTCCACAGACTATTTCGAATGAGACTTTTAATTTTTCGATCCAAAATGTTACGAAGTGAAGAAGTTCTCCGACGAAACTCGTTGTAAATTTCATCAAACAAAGGTTGGATCCACGGTTGGGGAATAACGGTTACAAAATTATGTTTGGCGATGTTTAAATTTTTGAAGGCGGACCAGTCATTTTGTCTGTGACTTCAATATGTTTCTTTAAAATTAATCTGCTGAAGTTGTTGAACGGATGTCGTCAATTTGTATGAGGCGAATCGGAAGGAGGGATTTGGGAAGAACTTGCTCCTCTAGACAATTAGTAAGAAACTTTCGTCGGATACGAATTGCATGCCCTTCATTAATGTAGAAGAAAACACGGACACAAACGGAGACAAGAGAGGGAACAGCAAGCCGAAGGAACGCGTGGTGTTCATTATATGAAAATTATTTCACGAAAGTAACACGTGAAAAATATTTATGATGAATAAAACCACGAAGGAAAGGAAACACAGAATGGTGCTCAAGCGCTTTCGTCTAATGACATCCTCAGGAACACTGAAGTACATAAAGAGTTACAGCCTATATATAGGTTACAGAAAAAAAAAATATATATATACAATAAATGGAGAAACAAAAAGGATTGTGGGAGGGGCACACAAATTTATAAGGAAAACTATCGATTTTTAGCACAAGATTAAATGAATTGTTTCAACCAATGTTATAGATAAAAAAAAAATATATATATATATATATACAAATTTATACAGGAAATCTGCCCGGGTTTTAGCACTCTGCCCTTTTTTGTATATAAAAATTGAAAAATAAAAGTTATTAGGGTGGCATACAAGTTTACCACAGATTTAGCGTTCTACCTTTCTTATCTAAATCTGTTCTGAAGGAATTCAAAACAACAGGATGGAGTTGAAAAAGACCTTTGCTTAAGTTGAAGTTATTTGTAAGTTGGATAATGGCAGACTCAAGAATATTTCTATTAACAATGTTGCTAGAGTGAAATAAAACTGAAGCATTATTCCAATCAATACAGTGGGATAACTCTGACAAATGGACAAACAGGGCACTGGACAACTGTCCTGTCCTAACGGAATATTGATGCTGCTTTATACGTGTGTGCAAATCCTTTCCCGTCTGGCCTTGTTTATAGTGCGGCGAATAGTAATTACGAAGATAACTTTCCTAAACGTTTTCGCAATAGCCTCTCACAATTAAAAAAAGATGGGGAGCTCCATATTACTAAAGCAGACAAGGCTAACACCATAGTTATTATGGACAAAGTGGACTACATCAGAAAGATGAACGAGCTTCTCCAGGAGCCCGCCACATACAGCAAACTTAGGAAGAACCCGCAGGATGACGTCATCAAATCATTTAATAGTGGCTTGAAACGCATTCTCAAAGATCATAAGGACTTAATTCCGCTTTTCATGTCCACTTCACCTTCTCTGCCCTACCTTTACGGTCTTATTAAAACCCACAAACCTGGCAACCCTATGCGCCCTATTATTAGCTCGGTGGGCTATATTACTTATAAACTCTCCAAATGGCTTGTCAAAGTCTTGTCCCCCGTTCTCGGAACTATCTCTGATTAACATGTAAAAAATTCCATGGATCTTACTGAAAAATTGAATAATGCACGTACTGAAACTAACGATAGATTGATCAGTTTTGACGTTTGTTCATTGTTTACAAAAGTGCCGATTGACGATATGCTTGACTTTCTCTCCCAAGAATTACATAAGTATGACCTGCCACTACCTTCACACATTGTTTTGGAACTTATTAAGCTTTGCATCAAAGACTGTAAATTCACTTTCAATAACGAGTATTATCAACAAATTTTTGGGATGGCCATGGGCAACCCCTTATCGCCCCTCCTCTCCAATATTTATATGGAGTTTTTCGAAATTACTTACATTCCGAGAATCCTGGGGGTTGGCATCCCTTGGTTGCGGTACGTCGACGATATTTTGTGTATCTGGCCCATGAATCGTGACCTGGATAACTTCCTCCTTCAGTTAAATGATCAAGTCCCCTCCATTAAGTTTACTTTGGAAGTGGAACAAGACAATTCAATCCCATTTTTGGATGTGTGTGTACATAGGGAAAGCCCAGGTTTTAAGTTTAGTATCTATCGGAAAAAAACAAACAATTTGTCCTCCGTACACTTTTACTCGGGACATGACACCCCCACTAAGAAGGCCATTTTTTCTTCAATGTTTCTCCGCGCCCTTAGGAACGCCAGTCCGGAATACATCGATGCCGAATTAGAAAAAATCAACGGTATTGGAAGTGATCTGTGTTATCCATCTGCGTTTAAGGAATCTTGTCTCAACAAGGCAAAACGAACTTTCTATCGTGTCAATAATAACACTCGTACTTTGTCAAAAAATATTTTAGTACTTCCATTTTTCCCGGGCTTTTTAGGCATTGCTAATGTACTTAAACTTTTGGATATTAATGTAGTATTTTCATATAACAATATTGTGAAAAATATCATAGTAAAAAATAGCCCTACCAATAATTCAGGCATTATCTATAAAATTGGTTGTAAAAAATGTGATTCCTTTTACGTAGGTCAGACGGGAAAGGATTTGCACACACGTATAAAATAGCATCAATATTCCGTTAGAACAGGACAGTTGTCCAGTGCCCTGTTTGTCCATTTGTGAGAGTTATCCAACTGTATTGATTGGAATAATGCTTCAGTTTTATTTCACTCTAGCAACATTGTTAATAGAAATATTCATGAGTCTGCCATTATCCAACTTACAAATAACTTCAACATAAGCAAAGGTCTTTTTCAACTCGATCCTGTTGTTTTGAATTCCTTCAGAACAGATTTAGATAAGAAAGGTAGAACGCTAAATCTTTGATAAACTTGTATGCCACCCTACTAACTTTTATTTTTCAATTTTTATATACAAAAAAGGGCAGAGTGCTAAAACCCGGGCAGATTTCCAGTATAAATTTGTGTATATATATATATAAGAATATGAAAACAAGAGATACGACTCTCAACATTTATTGGCCAAACGTTTCGGTCCACTCAGGGGCCACCTTCAGTGACTAAATAGAAGCATCTAAAAATAATCGTAAAACTAAAGTAAATACAAATGTCAAACTGTACAATAATAAAATCTAATACAAAAAAGTTAAAAAGTTAAACAAAAAAGTAAAAATAAAACCAACTAAAATTTAAAAAATTAAAAGTTTAAAAATTTAAAATTTAAAATCTAAAAAAAAATTTTACAAATTTAAAATTTTGTAAAAAGGACTGACCTGGATGGTAAAAGTTACAAATGACATGTGGAGAGAAAGGAAAAAACAACTTAAGTTAGTGCGGTAGTTGCGTTAAAAAGGTGTTGGTTGGTTAGGAAGTATGTAATTTTATCGAGGAAAGGCTATCGTTTAGTTCGGGGTTTAATTTCTTGATAAAAAGGGATTCTAAAATTTTAAGATCAAGTGAATTAGAAGGAGACGACAAAATAGCAAAGGAGTCCTGGGGGCACGGGTGGTCATGGGTCTCTGAATGATGCCGAATAGCAGAGGATTCAGGAGTGGAAAGAGGGCGAGAAGTTCGATAAGAAAAACCCAAATGCTTCGAAATCCTAAGTTTTAACTGTAGGGCAGTCTGCCCCACATAACGACTTTGGCAGGTCGCACATGTATATAAATAAATAACAAAGGATCTCAAAAGTACGGGGAGGTGATCTTTATGGCGAAAAAAGGATTGCAGAGAATTAGAATTAGAATTAATGATTATAAAGTCGCATTGAGGGAAATGTCTGTCCAAAATAAAGTGGACATCTTTATTAAGTTGAAAAGTTAGTTGGTCTAAAAATGGAAGCTTAAGATAAACCTTCTGTTTCGGAACCGTGGGCTGAATTATTTTAGGTGAATATAGGTAATTTAAAAATTTAGAAATTAAAGTCTCAAAAGTCAAAGTACAATAAAAATTATAGTTGAAAAATCTCTTAAGGTACTGAATTTCTAAGTCAAACAAAGACCAACTTGAACAAAGGTGATAGGCTCTAAAAATACGACTTTTAATACTAGCCAGCTTAAAACTAAGTGGAATATTGCTGAAAAAATGAGTACCGAGTTGGGTAGTAGTTGGTTTTCTGTATACTTGTGTTGAGAAGCCTGTACTATGTTTATTTATGGTAACATCAAGAAACGAAATTTTATTGTATTGTTCTACTTCCATAGAGAATTTAATATTAGGATGCTTAGTATTAATGTAATTTAAAAATAAAGGGGCATGACTTTATGCTTAAAAATGACAAAACAATCATCTACATAACGTTTAAATAAAATAGGTTTAAAATCAAGCGGGCAATCCCTCAGCCACTTTTCCTCGTGAAAACAAAGAAAACTGTTAGCAAAGGACGGACCAAGGGGCGAACCCATTGCCATTCCCTCGTGCTGGTGGAAAAGTTCCTTATTAAAAAAGAATATGGATCCTGGACTGATAACTTTAAAAGTTTTGAAAACAATTGTCTGCTTAATCCCAAAATGTCATTAGTAGAACCAAACAAAGAATTTATAATAATATCACAAGTTTCTAAAACAGGTACATTGGTAAACAAAGACTGAACATCAAAGGAAGCCATGAAACAATCCTTAAACTTCAACTTGGTGACACAATCAACAAATTCAAATGAATCTTGCAAAGTGAAATGACTACGTGTGAGAGGGTCTATGATTGGGACCAAAAATTTTGCAAGGTTATAACTTGGTGTGTTTATGGCTGCTAAAATGGGCTTTTGATTAACTATTACGATAAGCTTTTTGCTTCAGGTACTAGCCCAGGGGTTGTTTATGGCCTACCTAAGACCCATAAACCTGGAGTTCCGCTTCGTCCCATTTTAGCAGCCATAAACACACCAAGTTATAACCTTGCAAAATTTTTGGTCCCAATCATAGACCCTCTCACACGTAGTTATTTCACTTTGCAAGATTCATTTGAATTTGTTTGATTGTGTCACCAAGTTGAAGTTTAAGGATTGTTTCATGGCTTCCTTTGATGTTCAGTCTTTGTTTACCAATGTACCTGTTTTAGAAACATGATATTATTATAAATTCTTTGTTTGGTTCTACTAATGACATTTTGGGATTAAGCAGACAATTGTTTTCAAAACTTTTAAAGTTATCAGTCCAGGATACCATATTCTTTTTTAATAAGGAACTTTTCCACCAGCACGAGGGAATGGCAATTGGTTCGCCCCTTGGTCCGTCCTTTGCTAACAGTTTTCTTTGTTTTCACGAGGAAAAGTGGCTGAGGGATTGCCCGCTTGATTTTAAACCTATTTTATTTAAACGTTATGTAGATAATTGTTTTGTCATTTTTAAGCATAAAGATCATGCCCCTTTATTTTTAAATTACATTAATACTAAGCATCCTAATATTAAATTCTCTATGGAAGTAGAACAATACAATAAAATTTCGTTTCTTGATGTTACCATAAATAAACAGTACAGCCTTCTCAACACAAGTATACAGAAAACCAACTACTACCCAACTCGGTACTCATTTTTTCAGCAATATTCCACTTACTGTAGTTTTAAGCTGGCTAGTATTAAAAGTCGTATTTTTAGAGCCTATCACCTTTGTTCAAGTTGGTCTTTGTTTGACTTAGAAATTCAGTACCTTAAGAGATTTTTCAACTATAATTTTTATTGTACTTTGACTTTTGAGACTTTAATTTCTAAATTTTTAAATTACCTATATTCACCTAAAATAATTCAGCCCACGGTTCCGAAACAGAAGGTTTATCTTAAGCTTCCATTTTTAGACCAACTAACTTTTCAACTTAATAAAGATGTCCACTTTATTTTGGACAGACATTTCCCTCAATGCGACTTTATAATCATTAATTCTAATTCTATTTCTCTGCAATCCTTTTTTCGCCATAAAGATCACCTCCCCGTGCTTTTGAGATCCTTTGTTATTTATTTATATACATGTGCGACCTGCCAAAGTCGTTATGTGGGGCAGACTGCCCTACAGTTAAAACTTAGGATTTCGAAGCATTTGGGTTTTTCTTATCGAACTTCTCGCCCTCTTTCCACTCCTGAATCCTCTGCTATTCGGCATCATTCAGAGACCCATGACCACCCGTGCCCCCAGGACTCCTTTGCTATTTTGTCGTCTCCTTCTAATTCACTTGATCTTAAAATTTTAGAATCCCTTTTTATCAAGAAATTAAACCCCGAACTAAACGATAGCCTTTCCTCGATAAAATACATACTTCCTAACCAACCAACACCTTTTTAACGCAACTACGCACTAACTTAAGTTGTTTTTTCCTTTCTCTCCACTTGTCATTTGTAACTTTTACCATCCAGGTCAGTCCTTTTTACAAAATTTTAAATTTTTTAAATTTTTTTTAGATTTTAAATTTAAAATTTTTAAATTTTTAAACTTTTAATTTTTTAAATTTTAGTTAGTTTTATTTTTACTTTTTTGTTTAACTTTTTAACTTTTTTGTATTAGATTTTATTATTGTACAGTTTGACATTTGTATTTACTTTAGTTTTATGATTATTTTTAGATGCTTCTATTTAATCACTGAAGATGGCCCCTGAGTGGACCGAAACGTTTGGCCAATAAATGTTGAGAGTCGTATCTCTTGTTTTCATATTCATATTGAGGATAAGGTTCCCGAAGAACACTTCTATCGTAACTATATATATATATATATATACACATTCAACTGCAAAGAACACGCAGTATAAATAACGTAAAGAACGACGCTTGTATAGGAGATATTCCGCGCAAGACGAGAGAGAGAGAACGAAACAAATGAAAAAATGAGGTAACCACCTGGGAATCGAACCCGGGATCTTCCGATTGCCGGTCAGACGCGATACCATTACACCATGGGCCTCACTCTTCCAAATGCCGTAATTCTTCTACATACTCGCAGAAACCAATGCCCCAAGGGGGCACCTCCCGCATGCCGTAACATTATATACATTCAACTGCAAAGAACACGCAGTATAAATAACGTAAAGAACGACGCTTGTATAGGAGATATTCCGCGCAAGACGAGAGAGAGAGAACGAACAAATGAAAAAATGAGGTAACCACCTGGGAATCGAACCCGGGATCTTCCGATTGCCGGTCAGACGCGATACCATTACACCATGGGCCTCACTCTTCCAAATGCCGTAATTCTTCTACATACTCGCAGAAACCAATGCCCCAAGGGGGCACCTCCTGCATGCCGTAACATTATATACATTCAACTGCAAAGAACACGCAGTATAAATAACGTAAAGAACGACGCTTGTATAGGAGATATTCCGCGCAAGACGAGAGAGAGAGAACGAAACAAATGAAAAAATGAGGTAACCACCTGGGAATCGAACCCGGGATCTTCCGATTTCCGGTCAGACGCGATACCATTACACCATGGGCCTCACTCTTCCAAATGCCGTAATTCTTCTACATACTCGCAGAAACCAATGCCCCAAGGGGGCACCTCCCGCATGCCGTAACATTATATACATTCAACTGCAAAGAACACGCAGTATAAATAACGTAAAGAACGACGCTTGTATAGGAGATATTCCGCGCAAGACAAGAGAGAGAGACGAAACAAATGAAAAAATGAGGTAACCACCTGGGAATCGAACCCGGGATCTTCCGATTGCCGGTCAGACGCGATACCATTACACCATGGGCCTCACTCTTCCAAATGCCGTAATTCTTCTACATACTCGCAGAAACCAATGCCCCAAGGGGGCACCTCCCGCATGCCGTAACATTATATACATTCAACTGCAAAGTACACGCAGTATAAATAGCGTAAAGAACGATTCCCAGGTGGTTACCTCATTTTTTCATTTGTTTCGTTCTCTCTCTCTCGTCTTGCGCGGAATATCTCCTATACAAGCGTCGTTCTTTACGATATATATATATATATATTTTTTTATCTATAACATTGGTTGGAAACAATTCATTTAATCTTGTGCTAAAAATCGATAGTTTTCCTTATAAATTTGTGTGCCCCTCCCACAATCCTTTTTGTTTCTCCATTTATTGTATATATATAATTTTTATTATTTTTTTTCTGTAACCTCTATATAGGCTGTAACTCTTTATGTACTTTAGTGTTCCTGAGGAATAATGCTTCAGTTTTATTTCACTCTAGCAACATTGTTAATAGAAATATTCTTGAGTCTGCCATTATCCAACTTACAAATAACTTCAACATAAGCAAAGGTCTTTTTCAACTCGATCCTGTTGTTTTGAATTCCTTCAGAACAGATTTAGATAAAAAAGGTAGAACGCTAAATCTTTGGTAAACTTGTATGCCACCCTAATAACTTTTATTTTTCAATTTTTATATACAAAAAAGGGCAGAATGCTAAAACCCGGGCAGATTTCCAGTATAAATTTGTATATATATATATATATATATATATAATTTTTTTTTTTTTATCTATAACATTGGTTGGAAACAATTCATTTAATCTTGTGCTAAAAATCGAGTTTTTCCTTATAAATTTGTGTGCCCCTCCCACAATCCTTTTTGTTTCTCCATTTATTGTATATATATAATATATATATATATATATATATATATAATTTTTTTTTTTTTTCTGTAACCTATATATAGGCTGTAACTCTTTATGTACTTCAGTGTTCCTGAGGATGTCATTAGACGAAAGCGCTTGAGCACCATTCTGTGTTTCCTTTCCTTCGTGGTTTTATTCATCATAAATATTTTTCACATGTTACTTTCGTGAAATAATTTTCATATATATATATATAGTATTATATATTAGATTATATATAATTATATGCATATTAGTCTATATATATTATAGTGATGTAGCGGATGTCATTTTTTTCGCATCCGCGGATGCGGATGCGGATGAGGATGTTTTATTTCAACATCCGCGGATGCGGATGCGGATGTCTACATTTTCGTTATTTTTTAGGATATATTCGAGATTTGTTGTGTTTAACGTATATAATAATTTATTATATAGAGAGAGCTGTAGCTATAATGTAGTATAATTGATTAATTGTACAATAATTGCTGTACTTTTCTCTGAACATATAAAATAATATCAAGCATCTAACTAATATAGAAATGAATTAGTGAATTCGTCTGCAAATAAATTCGTTATATTTTGTTGAGTTTCAGCCACAATTAGAAACCATAATTGTGTTACCAGGATGCGGGACGTGAACCCAACTCAAATGCACCCCACCGACCTCTTTCCCCAACCTCCACCCTTATAGAAAGAGATCTTTAATTAGCTTGATAACTATTTATATTAAGTTTAAAGTTTTATTAGGCATATTTATAAATGAGTAATTAAAATAAAGTAAACTAAGATGTTCATCGTTTAATGTTCAAACTTAATTATAGGAAGGTTATGCTTAAGGAACATTAATTTTTCTGCCTTTTCTGCTGCCAATCTGTTTCTCTTTTCATCATATATTAATCCAGCACTGCTAAATAATCTCTCGCTTGGTACGTTTGTTGGAGGACAGGCTAAATGTTTCCTTGCAAGTTTACTCAAGTATGGATAGTTATTCTGCGTATTTTCCCACCAACTAATAGGATTGTCACATGCAGCCAGGCGTTTTTCTTGGTGATAGCTCTCGATCATTTTTACTACATCTTTTGACATCGCGTAGGTCTCGTCATTGCTGCTTGACTCAAGAAACTGAGAGACAGATTCTGTGATAGATTTGCTTGTTGAAGGTGTTGGTTCTGTCACTGAAACTTTTATTCTTTTGGTGGGTGGCGAAGCGACAGATTCAAGAGATTGAAGCTCTTCAACTGCTTTGCCAAGTGATGATTTAACTCGTTCTAATGTACTAGGTGAAAATAACTTACCTTTGTAACGTGGATCTAAGTAGGTTGCAAGAGAGTAACTTCATACAAGAACAGCCTCTCGTCTTGTCGCTTGCATCACTTTTGCGCACAATGAACTAGTTCTATTAATATAGTAGAATTTGATAATTTCCGCTTATTAATGACGTTTTATCTCAACGGTCCACATCCGCACGACATCCGCAGTCCAAAGTGCGGATGCGGACGCGGATGCGGATGTTCCGCGGATGCGGATGTTCCGCGGATGCGGATGCGGATGTGACCTACATCACTAATATATTATATATAGTATTATACTGTATTATACAGACGTGCTAGAGGAAAACCGAAAACAGATTTGGAATTTGCGTCCCAACACCTATCTAGCCCACCCATAATTATATCGGATGAAAAATACTTGGTGGCCAGTGGTATCATTTTCACCTTCTTTTATATTTGTATTGTTAATTAATTATAGGAAAGTTTTGTCACTAAGTACTAAATCCAGCATTTTTTTATTTTCTATTGCACACCTGCATAATTTTTTTCTTCATATGATGAACAGTTGCACGCATATGTAATGTTTCTCTCCTCAGATGCGACTCCGTACATGTGGCAACGCCGCAGCGATAGTCAAGGTACTGTGCTTACAATAAGTTTCGCGCCTCTGTCTCGTCCCAAGCTAGTCTGTTAGGTATAAAATGGGCGGTCCTTATGGCAGCGGAGGTGTGTTCGGATTGGTGCTCATAATTGCTCTAACCCCATCAATGACGTCCACATTATCATTGTGTCGATCACTCTATCTATTTATATATAGAGACATACTGTTTATAGATATATATAGAGTATGCAGGGGATAACGTGTCTCAGTCCCAGCTATGGTAGTTGTCTTACAATTAACAGTCCCAAGTGCAAGTTACGTTAACACCTCCACATAAACTGTCCTGGACTAAAATAACATACGTGTAGCCCTTACCCACAAACCATTTAAAAGGTGTGATTTAAAAGCTCTCTGTCTCTCTCTGTGTGTCTGTCTCTCTCTCTGTCTCTGTCTCTCCTTAATTAGATCAACCAAACGTGATGAAGAAGCTAGAGTTGCCTCACTCTGTAAAGTTAACCCTAAAGAATTTTTTGCCCATGTTAATAGCAGAAAGCCAATTAAAAATTCTGTAGGCCCCTTAAAAAATAGAAATGGCGTACTGAAATTCGGTGATAAAGATATAGCTAATACGTTAAACGAGTTCTTCGTTACAGTCTTCACGGAGGAAGACACAATACAAGTGCCAAGTCCTCGGATTACATATGACGGTGACCAGCCCGTAGAGTCCATAAGTTTTACGAGAAATGAGGTACAGCAATTAATTGATAAGATGAACAAATACAAATCACCTGGCCCCGACTTATTTCTTCCAAGGGTATTAAAAGAGGTTAGCCACAATGTTGTTGACGACTTAGTAACCATATTCAAACAATCAATCGAGTTAGGGAAAGTTCCAATCGACTGGAAGTTAGCAAATGTAACACCAATCTTTAAAAAGGGTGATAGGGAAAATCCTTGTAATTATCGCCCGATCAGTTTAACATCAGTTGTCGGCAAACTGTTGGAATCCATCATTACAAAACGTATTGTGTATCACCTTGAATCTAACAATCTAATTTTTTATTCTCAACATGGATTTAGGCGACATAGATCCTGTCTGACAAACCTGTTAGAGTTTTTCCATAATATGCATACACTGTACGATGCAAGTAGGGCAATAGATATAGTGTATCTCGACTTTCAAAAAGCCTTTGACAAAGTCCCTCACGCTAGATTGATAGCTAAAGTCAAAGGACTAGGAATCACCGGGCTCGTTTCCAACTGGATTGAGGCTTGGTTAAAAGATAGAAAGCAGAGAGTGGTAATAAATGGAGTGGCTTCGGAGTGGGCGCCCGTCACGAGTGGTGTCCCACAGGGTTCCGTTCTGGGTCCTTTACTTTTTATCATCTATATTAACGACATAGACATCGGGCTTCCAAGTGCAATCTCCAAATTTGCAGACGATACGAAATTAGGAAGTAGTGTAGGTACTGAGGAGGGCGTAATGCACATAGGGTATAAAAACCCGAAGACCGATTACTCTCTCTTGGGAAGGAACTTGACTGAGACCGATCTAGAGAAAGACTTAGGAGTCTTTTTCAGCAACGATCTGAAACCGTCGAAGCACTGTGCAGAAGTCGAAAAGAGGGCCTTAAAATTATTAGGTTATATTAAAAGACAGTTCCAGTTTCGGAACAAGGAGACTGTAATATCTCTTTATAATTCCCTAGTCAGACCTCAACTGGAACACTGTGCGCAGTTTTGGTCTCCATCCCTCAGGAAGGACATAGAAAGGTTAGAAAAAGTACAAGCAAGGGCTACAAAATTGATCCCTTCAATGAGAATGCAAAGCTACCAACGGAGATTGGAGCGCCTAAATCTGTTTAGCTTAGAGACGAGGAGGTTGCGGAGTCAGCTTATTCAAGTCTTCAAGATGCTCAAAGGAATAGACAGGGTAGATTACAGAAACTTCTTCTCACTTAATGCCAATCCGACAAGAAATAATGGGTTTAAACTGGAACTAAAGACATTTAGGACCTCTGTCTGCGGAAATTTCTTTTCCTATAAAATAGTTAATATCTGGAACCAACTTCCCTCAGAGGTTGTTTCCAGTCAAAGTGTAAATGTGTTTAAAAATAGGCTAGACAAAGTACTGAATACTCTCATAGTTTAAGATTGAAACATAACAAAACTCTGCAGGAGTTCGCTTGCACGGTCTCTGTGAGCAAGCTAAATATAGAGCTATTTATATATTCTCCACTTTCCTGTAAAATTTCCTTGGCTACTTTTCCAGGGTCAAGGTATTTTCTTCAACCTTTTTCCGTACCTGCCTCTGGCAGGGAGGGAGCGGAGGGTGGGGAGAGAGCCTTCTACTTTTCTATCCAGTTTTCTACTACTGCTAGGATAGTTGAAAGAAAAATAAACTTTTAATAACAGGAACCTCCCAGAGTGGACCGAAAGGTCTTTGAGGCTTCCTCTTGTCCTTGTAACTCCTTGTAACTCTCTCTCTCTCTCTCTCTCTCTCTCTCTCTCTCTCTTTCGCTCCCTCTCTCTCTCTGATCACACCGCATGGCAATGTATCCATATAACGTTAATAATAACCGAAACTCGAGAAAATATACTCTCTGCCTTCCGCTCTATCCCAAATCCTTTTCTCTTAGTAACCTCTTAATACAAACTAATCTATCATATTTTGCGACTTTTTAACTCTTCTAGGATTCAATTCCATTCCTATAGTGTAAGATACTTAAATTCATGTGTGTATTATGCCATATGATGTGCGTAATAAATAATCATTTTTAAATAGTTGGAGCGTTCAAGGTCATCTGTAATAATCTATAGACTACCCCTCAGGCCCACTCTCAACACTTAGATTCCCCTAAGACAAAGGCGTCTTCAAGTAACATGAATGCGTAGAGATCTAAGGTGTTAGATTCCATATTATATAATTTATGTGCTAGGTTTAAGAACGCTGGCATTGAAGGATGGAAGGAAGGGACAGTAAAAGCGATAATAGGTTTAATGAAGGAAGTGGAATGAGGATGGAGGTAAGCGTTGCTATGTCGAAGTAAACGAGGTTGGGTGGGGAATTACGAAGGGAGGAGGAAAGGGAGCCAGAGATTATTAATCTAATTCTGCCACCATGTTCTCCTGATATGAATCCGATTGAAAACCTTTGGGTAATAATGATTAACGAATGGGAGCAACGCAATGAAAGAACATTTGAAGGACTTTTAGCTCACACGAGGAATAGTTGGGAGAGCTTACGTCGAACACCAAACATTCCCTACAATCTGGCCTCTTCTATGCCGCAACGATTGCAAGAAATTATTGATGCCGGAGGAAGCTATACGAAATACTGATGTTAAAGCCATGACGTAAATGTGTATCGAATATATATTTATGTTAATATAGAATTTTATTATATTTTTATGTTTGACATCTATAAAAGTATATATTGTGACCATGAAAGAACTTTACTTATCCTTAGTTAGGATCTTTTCTTGCAATGTCTACGCTCGTGGAGATGATAATATATGCATTGTTGAAACAAACTATGAGAAGGTAATAGTTTCAGGAAAAAAATAAAAACTGGCAACATCGAGGCCATCACATGTTTATGGGAATTGTCATGAATGCTACCAATAAACTCTTATATACTACTATATACAGTATACTATATTACGTAATAATTACGATGAACAAATCAAATGCAAATTTCTCTGATTCACGGCCCACCAGTCTTGCTTTAGACTAATGACTTTCATAAGATGGAATAGGTTACCACTTAAAACAATGGATAAACTATCCATTAGTGAGAAGACCGTGACTTCCTCGAAATGCGAGCGCGTGAGAGGTTCACTGAGGAATTTGATCATTAGATTCTTCACGTAGGATATGTATCACAAACAACAATATTGACAACAATTCCCAACAATTACTTAATATCAATCATTGCATTTGAGCAAATAATTTAGACCTGCGTCAAAATAACTTAGGTATCATGCCATGATTTGGGATATTTTCCGAATTAGTCGTTCTCTATAGTCTACAGTATATATTGAGAGGGTATAATGTAATGCCCAGCTAATATTATGATGACTAGGATTGCTCCACAACCATCCCGAAACTTGGTCATTCTGCTTCTTAATAATTTGTATTTTAAACACTAAAATGTAGCAGAAGTGACGTAATAATGGACGTTACTGATGGGGTTAGAGCAATTATGTGCACCAATCCGAACACACCTCCGCTGCCATAAGGACCGCCCATTTTATACCTAACAGACTAGCTTGGGACGAGACAGAGGGGCGAGACTTATTGTAAGCACTGTACCCCAGCTGGGGGAAGGTGGGGTGGAGGGGGGACAACTGAGTCCAATAATATATAACATTGACATACAGGTAAGGCGCCGTTAAAAAATTACGTGACGCTATTTTTGCTAAAATCTGACACTCTCCCCCCCCCCCCCCCCCGGGTAACGTTCCGTAACGTGTTACTAGTCTTATACAGTAATAAGGTTCCATTATGATTACTGCAAGTCTATACAAACAGATACCACAATACAACTTTTTATATACTTGTGAATTTGAACCAGAAATAGACATTACACAACCATCCTCCACACTCCTTCATTCCCCTTCCCCATCCATCAGTCTCGCGTATATAAAATCATTATGTAACAATACAAATAAAGCTCTTTGTGTAGTCCGTGTGCAGCTTTAAACCGTAGTAGTATAGCCGCAAAAGGTGAGAGTGCAAGAATGTTGCAAGTTATTATGTAATGTTGCAAAGGGGTGGGGGTTGTTGTAAAGGGGGTGGGGGTTGTTGCAAAAGGGGTGAGGGTTGTTGCAAAGGGGTGAGGGTGTTGCAAAGGGGGGTGTGGTTGTTGCAAAGGGGGTGGGGGTTGCACAAAAAAATTAAAAAAAAGGAAGAAAGAAAAAAAAGAAAAAAAAGAGTACTGGCCTTTGTTGCCAACCGGGGTTGCAAGGGGCATGCAACTTGGGGGCCTCCCCCAAGCTATTCCCCCCAAAGGTCCAGAGAGAAAGGAGGAGAGGTGTTCACCTGGCAGGAGCCAAGTGCATATTAAGACTTCAGCCGAGTAGGCGTTGTTTTATAGGCTCCTAATCAGCCAGAATCAGCCAGTTGGCTGAGCCAAGGGGGGAGGGGGACACCTGAAGGAGAGAGAGACGCCTGAAGGAGAGAGAGAGAGAGAGACACCTGTAGGAGAGAGAGAGAGAGACACCTGAAGGAGAGAGAGGAGTTCTCCCCCAAGTTATTTTCGTTTTCCTAACCTAAGAGGCCTCTAAGGGTTTTACCAAAGGGCCTGAAAGAGAAGGACCAGAGGTACTTGCTCGGCTGGGAGCCGAGCTTGAATGATTCTTTCATCAACTTCTCGGTCTTTTATAAGCCTCTATTCTGGCTGAGTTGCCAGATAGCGCAATGTATTCAGTTGCCAGATAGCGCCATGTGTCCCAGAAATCCATATATTAATCATCCATTGTGTACCACAATTGAATCCAATTAAATTCTGTTTATTAAATAAATAATTTTACACACTCAATCTTTATTAATTGCATACCTTTCCAGTTTTTTTTTGCAATGATCGGATTGCTCTTGCTAGATATATATTATTATGCTTATATATATATATATATATACATTCTTTTAAACATCTTATGTTAGGTATATGTAAATATATATTATATATATATATATATTATTTATTTTTCATATTATAACATTTAGTTTAACGTTTAGAAGCAAATTTAACATTAACTTGAACTTCATTGAACTTGAAGTTAAACTTTTCGAAACAAATAACATAGTTAACCACACATAATTCAACATAGAAAACTTAATAATAGAAAATAATTAATTTTATGGTTAACTAGTTTATTTCAACATAAGTTTACTATAATTATATATATACAGTTTTTTAAACAGCTTATGATACATATATATATATATCTGAACTCTTTCAGCTAAAGAAGCCTTATGTATAGAATTGGTTGTGTAATAGCTGATATTAAACTCTTTCAACATGTTCTGAAAAGCACGGCGTATAAATTCCTTCCCCATATCCGTACAAAAATAGCTATATATATATATATAGTGTTTCACTATAGATGTATAGATGTATATAGGGTTTTACAATAGATGTATATAGTGTTTAACGATTAGAATCAAATATAACATTAACTTGAACTTCATTACACTTAGTTAAACTTTTCGAATGTTCTGAAAAGCACGGCTTATAATTTCCTTCCCCATATCCGTACAAAAATAGCACTTCAAGACATTATTGTATAGAAATAAGGTAACACAAGTACTACAAGAAATAAATAAAAGAAGTACCCACAAACAAATCTGTAGTGAAACAAAAAAAAAAAAAGCAAAACAGGCCGCGTGACCCTGAACATTTTAATGAGAAAGAAATGTACTTTAATATTGTTTATTAAATTCTCCTAAAATAATTATATAAGACCGAAGTAATGGTCTGACGTTGGGGTGAATCCAATTAAATTCTGAAAATTGAAACAATATGAAAATTTACGAAACAATTCAATTAAAAGTTGAAATTATCCAAAATACAATCCGGTAGAGGAAAGGAATTCCGAGAATCTGCCCAACTCGATTGACCATAATGACCTTTCTCCTAGACAGCTTGAACAAAACTTCTCTCGACTCCATTTCTTAGATATGCCCACAATTATATATATATATATATATATATATATATAGGAGAGAGAGAGAGAGAGAGTTTTGTTCAAATAACGGGATATGCTTGTATCTTTTGCCATTGTGTTCGAACACAATTGTTCGAGCACAATTGTTCGAAAACCATAGTTCGAAAAACAGTTGTTCGAAGCAGCAATTATTCGACGTTATAATTGTTCGAATGAACAACCAACTAAATAAAATCTTAGTTGCCAAGACGCAAATACGAAGATGTAAATAAGAAGGTTAGCCTCTTCATTTAAGCTATAACATTTATATTACTGCAGCACTATAAATGTTATAGCTTAAATGAAGAGTTTGTTTCTAGTGAGAAAGGAAATCCAAATCGAAAACCATACCCATATTATGTTATATCAGTCAGGGTGAGTCTTCTGCCACGTCAGGCGTACGCTAGGTTAGGCTGTAGAGCAATTTCCCCATGTCATCAACTTTCGGACAGTCAGGGATCGTTGGGCGTGATTTCCGACTTTTACAAAAAATATGTGGCCGTAAAATTACCTACTGTACTTACCCCTACCATACCTCTTTGTTTAGGAGTGTATCGTACTTACTGATGTCATGCAGGGATGACACTAATAACATGTAAGTAAAAATAAAAACCGGAAACTATAAAAAATCTATTTAAAATAACAGGATCATTTGACCGAGCCAGTAGTATGCCCGAAAAACATCGTAATGCACGATTTTTTCTATGGAGCAATAATAATTAACTCTTTCTCGCCGAATTGGTAAGCTTTTCACCCGACCTTAGACCCCCAGTTTAACATGGATTCAGAAATACATCTTGTCGATGGGAGTCATTGCTTACTCTTCCCAATTTCAACATAACAGGATTATTGAACCGGCTTTAAAATAACAGGATCATTTGACCCGAGGCAGTCAGTAGTACGCCCGAAAAACGTGTTAATGCATCATTTGACGAGTCAGTAGTATGACCGAAAAGCATGCATGATTTTCTCTTTAGTAATAATAACAACTAGCTCGAAGAGTGACAACGGATAAAGTTTTCACGTCACCTTAGATCCACAATTTAATGTGGAAACAATGCTATTTTAAAAATATAATTAGGCTATATTTTCTTTATTATAAAATAAGTTAACAATTATGTTAACACAAGAAAACAATACTTGTAAGTAAAAATATAATATAAGGGACTACCATAGAAATGTAAGTGTCTATAATTCCAGAAGCACGATTTTATATATGTTACTCGTCCGGTCCCGTTATAGCGGATTGGTACACGTCATAGCTCCACCCAGCTACGCCGGCAGCCAATCACTACGAACATCTGGTCTTTTGGGGCGAGCTTGGCGATTGTGCATATAAAAGGGGATATTTTTCAGTTTGGAGTAACAGTAGCTATTTTCGCGTCAGTGAATAATCATTCCCTCCACCATGGACCTGTACGCCTCCCCAGACTTGTATGAAGAGAGTGATACTGCAGCATTAACGACAATTAGCCTTTTTAATGCGGTTTACCGTGATGAATTATTTACAACGCAAACCGTAGAAGATATGTGCAGTGACGCTCCTTACAATCCGACGCAAGGGACTACCATAGAAATGTAAGTGTCTATAATTAGAATTTATATATATATGGATGGGGTGTAGTATCTCGTCAAATAGATACTCGCCAAAATTTTTTTATGTCAATCAATGTTATTTTGTTACCCCATTATGCTAAAATCGAAATTTTTATGGCGTTCAATGTTATTCCTCGAACCAAAGATATCTTCACATAATGGGGATCTGTCTGTATACTCTGTATATGTTTTAAAAGAATGAACATTATTCCTTTAAGGTCCGATGAGGATTTGACACGTGTTATACAATCTTTTGAAGAATCTCGGAATACGGGGGATATACTGAACAGTCAAAAATGTCACACATCCTCCACCATGGACCTGTACGTCTCCCCGGAATTGTATGAAGAACGTGATACTGCAGCATTAACCGCAATTAGTCTTTTCAATGCGATTGACCGTGGCGAATTATTTTCAACGCAAACCGTAGAAGATATTTGCAGTGACGCTCCTTACAATCCGACGCAAGGGACTACCATAGAAATGTAAGTGTCTATAATTAGAATTTTTATATATATAGGGAGAGTTGTAGTATCTCGTGAAATAGATACTCGCCAAAAATTTTTAATGTCAATCAATGTTATTTGGTTATCCCCATTATGCTAAAATGGAAATTTTTATGGCATTCAATGTTATTCCTCGAACCAAAGATATCTTCACATAATGGGGATCTGTCTGTATACTCTGTATATGTTTTAAAAGAATGAACATTATTCCTTTAAGGTCCGATGAGGATTTGACACGTGTTATACAATCTTTTGAAGAATCTCGGAATAGGGAGGATATACTGATCAGTCAACAATGTCACACCGAAATAATGTAAGTGTTTTTCGATCTTTTTGGGATAAGAAGACAATATATTTTCATAAATTTATTAAATGAAAGAAATCAGTACAATAAACAACTACAGAATATATCGTTACAAATATACGAACAAAAACATTATAATATACAACGAGTACGTACAATTGGAAAACGATTTTTTATCTGTCTGCATACCATTTCATCGTATCGGCGAGTGTGACAAGGGTCAAATAAATTTAAAAAATTTATAAATTCTTTATAAATTACTATAGGCTCTGGCACAAAGAGGTAACACAGCGTCTGATGAATAGTCCGTACCCATTGTTCCACCCAAAGCAGTGCCATTAACGTATAGAGTTATATTTTTAAGTCCGAAATTCTCGAATTTAAAGGCACTCTTTTTATATTTTCCATTCACCGAAGCATGGTCCTGCATGCCGATTAATATCCTTTTAGGAAGATTTCCCAGGGCAATGTTTTCTATCTGCTTCGATGCCAACCCTGCAGGAACCGTATATAGTTTGATCTGCACTCTGTTAATAGGATATTTCACTGTAGCGTTTAGTAAATTTTTCTCAATTTCTAGTTGTTTTGGTGAACTTAATTTCACTCGCCGTACGCGGAGGTATGTGTCCATAATGTGAACCACAACGGGCTTTGCACCCTCTTCTTGATCCGCAGCCAGATTTATGCAGATCTCAGGACTCGTGCGGGTGAGCTTTATTTTCATATCCACCCCGTTCACAAGCAACTTCTCCTGGAAAGTGAAATCTGTGTGCAACCGTCCAAAACACTCGTATATTTTCTTTTTAGAATTTTTTAATTTGTCCTTTATACTATTTTCATCTTTAGTTTGATAATATCCCTCCGCACTTAAAAAGGTAGCCTTCGCTTCTTTGGAAAAGTTGAGGACATTTTCCAGATAGGCTCGTAGATGATAGTACCCCGTGCCTGCCGATATGTTGGTCTGATTTAAATATACGTCACACTGGTTGAATATGGAGTGCAGAAAGTTTGTTTCAGAGTATACAGCATATTTGTCATCGCAGACCGTTCCATCAGAATGGGCTATACGTAGCTTAGATTACATGTGCACACAGCTTGGATCAAAAAAGTAAGGGCCTGAGCTGGGTATCACGAATTCTATAGGTGCACTCGGGGAACTAATTGTGTTTAAAGGGTTAATTGTAATAAAGTCACTGTGCTCAATAGAAACTTGGGTTGGAGGTAGCTCAAAAAGGGACAGCTCCGATTTACAGCATTGTGAACTACATGGGTGGATGAAGCGTGCCATGGCGAAATAGTGACTCCTCTCTCGACAAGTGGTAAACAAACTATGACTCATGAGATCAATGTCCTTAGCTTATATCAGTCAAAAAAGTGGTCAACCATAGGTTTCATTCGCTTACAGCACTTCTTTTTTGATAGCCTTTTACGTTTAATACCACGTGACCCCTTCTTCTTCCGGGGAGCCATCTTCTTCTTCCCGCCACCACGCATTTTTCTCTTTGCATCTTTGATGATTTCGTCCCGTGTACGCTTTAAATGTTTTTTTAGAGCTTCTTTAGGTTTAGCCCCGGCCAATATGTCTTCTGCAGTGTTAAGGCCTGATTGTAGCGCTTTCCTTCCAAGGTATCTGGCACCCCTCTTCAGCAAAGGAACAGCCGTACGTAGTATGGATGAAAAAATGGACCCAAGTCCACTACCGCGCTGGTATCGCATCCCTCGATAGACGGTGAAAGGCTTTCTATCCATTATAACTCAGTGCGTCGAAAGTGTAGCTTCACTGTTAAGCTCCCGTTACCGAATGGGAAGTTTTCACCCTCAATCGTTCTTATATATATTGTGATATTGGTTATTAAATTAGTTGCGACATTCACATAATGGGGTCTGTCATATGTAATACTCAAACTCCTTCCTCTATGGTTGGGGATGTGACCAATGCGCAGCAGGCGTGCCTGGGTATCCCCAACAAACTGGTGCTCCACTATATTACTGTAAATATAGCACATGTCTGGGGACCTTTCAGCCAATTTCTCCATCTTCAATTGATACATTAATCTGGACAAGTCATGCTGTGTCTCGTGAAATGTGTCTCTTTGGAAGGCTGCGCTATATCGGCCATTTGCTAGAATTTGGAACTTTCTATGGTCTTTAATACGTCTGTTAGTCTTTGATTTTAGGATTAGTGTATGTGCAGGGTTGTTTACGACTTCGTATACTAAATCATTCGTAAGGTTTGAGTTTCTTAAACTCACGTTTAAGCCTCTCACAACATCCTCGGCCGAACCATATTGACCCGGCCCTAGTCTTACTTCTGTACTGTAATACCGTGCAATCTTAGTCCGAGCGATACGCATAGTTTCATCCATAGCTACCCCAGCTTTTTCACACTCGTCAATGTCTCTAAGAATCGTAAAAACGGTTTCTTTATGTTCAATATTTAAAAAGACGGTGTTCAGCTGAATTTCGCATATCCCCACCTCATACGAATCACGACCCAATTCAATGTGCCCATGGAGTTCTGTTACAAAGTTGGCTAGTGTGTTGTTAGGGTGTACAGACAGGGACGAGGAGGACGCGAGTGTGACGTAGAAATGGTTAGGAGCCATGTTGCATACTATTTAAGCTTCATTATTGCATCAGCTTTTATATAGGTGTTGAAGCTTTCTGGGTACCCTAGCCATTTCACCAGGTACATTTTTCTCCTTCCTGAACCTTTGCTTCCTAAAATTTTCTCAATTTTAAACACATTTTTTTCTAAATTAAACGCAACTTTCTGCAATTCCTCGCGGTAAAAGCCTCCTGAGATTTCTTCCCCATTCAAATCTTCAATGTAATACATCATTATCTCACCTTTAGGTCTCACAGCCCTAACTTTAAAAATCTCGCGTGTCCATCCTTGCTCAAAACCCTTTGCGAATTTATTCCCCGAACGCGACAGCCTTACATAATCATTGATTTTGAAGCGCGCAGAGTGTGGTGGTGGTGGTGATCCATCTCTTCTCGGGAGCGTACCTCTTTCTAAAACTTCGTTAGGTGTTGTCCCAATCGTGCGATGGTGTGAGCGGTTGTAGGATGATGCCAATGATTCCAGAATGTCTAGAAATCTGTATGTGTTTTTATGTGTAAAATAACGGTGCATGCGTTCCTTTATGGTGCGCTGAACTCTTTCAGCTAAAGAAGCCTTATGTATAGAATTGGTTGTGTAATAGCTGATATTAAACTCTGTCAACATGTTCTGAAAAGCACGGCCTATAAATTCCTTCCCCATATCCGTACAAAAATAGCGAGGGACCCTGTTTTCTTTTAACATTAGCGTTTTGGTGGATTTAGCAACTGTTTCAGGTGATTTATTTTTCAGAGGAACTAGCCACAGATATCTAGAGAATACGTCTATTATGAATAGAATGTAGCGGTAACCATCGTTATACACAGAATATCTTTGCATGTCTGTTAAATCTGCTTGCCAAATAGAATCAATCGAGGAAGCCGTTGTCTTGGCTGTTTTAAACCTTTTTCTCACAGGCTTATGAAGCGTATAAGCGTCCTGCTCCCTCAAAAATCTTTCAACATCTTTTTTTCCTACTCCGTAAACACTTCTGTACAGTCTATCTACGCCGCCGTAAAGGATGGGGTATAAATGTCATAATAGCGTTTAGTTAATACGTTAGCCATTTGCGTATTTTAGAGGCACGTGGGTAGGGTTGGTTTAACCTCTTCTTGCTCCTCTTCAAAGGTGTTACCGCCGGGGGTGACGGTGCCTTCAATTGTGTCACAGGCGTTGCATGTTCCAAGTCTTTTAACCTGTTCAGATTTCCTATCAACGTTTTAGGGACATTTATTTGTTGTAGTCTTGCTTTAATATGCTTCCATCCTGATGGTGATGGCCTATCCCACTTTCTCACCAGATCATGGACAATGTCTACGATATTCGATCCCTGTACCTTTGATCCTTCCACAATGATCTCCCTTGTATCGGTCCATTGTATGGCGGGATCCTAATTCAATAGATTATAAAGACTTAAGCCTTTACTCCTCAATGTAAGTGGGAGGGTATTTTTTAATACATGTTCGATATGTTGTGTGGCTAATCTTTTTGGTTGGTCAGCTGTATCGTCGGGCTCAGATCCTATGTCGCCATGTCCATCGTCCCCCGTGCTGTGCCTAATAACCACAGGAATCTCTGTAGGCTCTTATAATTTTCGTACTCGTGAAGAAATTTCTGCAGAGCTTCTTGGTATAAGATTCTTTTCTCATCAGGTGTTTTTTCACTGTTTAATAGGGCTAACAATTCGCTTTCCATTCTTTTAAGTCTGCTTTTACGGGGATCTAGATACGTGTCTGGATTCCTTTGCAGTGAAGCGTACACCTCGTGGGGAATCACTACCACTTTCTTCATTATATTAATCTAGTCAGTAAAGGACCCAAAACTGAAAATAAGATGGGGAGAAATGACCCTCCTGTTTGTACAATAATTCGTTTTTTCTTCGCTACAGTTTGGCTTTTACGAGCGAGTGCACGTATCATGTTCTTGTAGCGGCGTAGGCGAGCCTTCTGATGGGTTTTCATTGATACATTGCAATTTATAACGTTAAGACAGATTTCACAGATGCATTTTAAAAAGTCGGCGTCGATATTTTTAATAAACATCTGCTGCATTGCCCGGGGCAGTCGATGATAGATTTTTATTAATTCACGGTATTTCTTTAGTCTCTTTGTCATTCTGGAATATACACCGTTTCAGGTTCGTTTGGAAATATATTCGTTCGCAGAAGCACTCTAAACGTGTTTCGCGGATGAAGGTCGCAAAGCAAATATCCGTAACGCGTGCTTGTAGCTTCTTTATAAACTTCCAAAAACTCCTTACGCTGATTCGGGAACATTTGATTGGCTAATACCCCAATTTGTGATACATCTCTACGTTGCGCGAATAAGACTAGATATTGCGTATTTAACGACACATCGCGCATGTATCTATTTTTGAAAAATAGATTCTGATTGATGAAGAACACGCTTATGTTAAGATGGTGGGAGAATACTGTAAATGTCTCGGCAAACGTTTTTCCATCTCCAACATGAGATCGTCAATTACAATGATTGTATGTTCATTTCCCTTTAACGAATTAACGTCATATACGCCTTTGTGGAACAAAATATCATCTTGGTACTCGTTGAACACTGATTGATACGTCGAATAGCACCATATAACTTTACGCACAAATTTCGAGAACATCTCCCCCTTCTCTTTAATGATTTTAAGCATAAACACAGTTTTACCACATCCTGTAGGTCCAGATATAATACATGTGGATGGGCTCGTGAATCTGAATTTTTCTACAGAGTCCATTTCTAACACGTCACACTCCTAAGTGGGTCATTTACAAAATATTACAAATTTTGAGTGCTGTTCCTTATATTTCTTCTCCCACAGAACCGTGAATGACGATGAGGTAGAGCAGCCCATCATTGCGGATGACCTCGACGACAGTGTAGTTGTGATCTCCCCCCCCTGCCAACGAACCCTCACCAGCGACACCGGTAGCACGTCCAAAGCGGAGGTATGAGACCCCCGCGTCAGGTATAAAGCGCCCGAAATACGCACCTGTTGCACCAGTAATAGATCCCCAACCCTCAACCTCTTACGCAACAAGCCCCCCAGCAGCACCTCCCGCTAATATATCCCCTTATTCATCCGCCGCCCCCCGAGAGAAAAAAGTCCAAAGGTGATAGATCGGGAGATCTTGCGGGCCAGGGAAACTGCGAGCGATGAGAAATGAATCTTTGTTCAAAAAATCTTGTTAAACATTCCAGTGATTGCCTAGTTGTGTGGGCTGTTGCTCCGTCTTGCTGAAACCACTTGTTACTGCAGTTTTCTTGTTCAAAAACAGTGTTCAGCATTTCTACATGTCTTTCTGAAGTTACTGAAAGCGGTCTCCTTGTCTCTGGGTCCTCAAAAAAGTAAGGACCATAAACCTTGCTGCTACTCAAGCCACACCAGACAGTAACTTTTGGTGAATGCAGAGGTTTCTCCAAGTGTATATTTGGCTTGTTTTGTGACCAACACCGGTAATTCTGTCTGTTGATGAACCCATTGAGATAGATGTGGCATTCATCACTGAATATTATGTCACTTAATCTTATCTGGTTTTGTTCAATTATTGTTTCAATGCGTTCACAAAACATCAAACGACGCTGGTAGTCTTGTTCGCTAAGCTGTTGCAAACATAATTTTGAATGACTTCATTCTCAAATCCAACGTGATTATTTTCCGAATGCTCTCCCGTTTGATTCCTGTCACAGCTGATAGTCGTCTCACAGATTTCTTGTTGTCCGTGTCAAGCTGATTTGCGACTGAATCAATGTTTTCAGCAGTTCGCACACCTTTGCTGCGCCCTGAGTTGCCTTTATGCATGTTCTTGATTGAGCCGTGATGTTTCCATTTTGCGAAAATCCTGCGAATCGTTTTAGGATCTATGGTCCTTTGCTGACCGTATTGTCGTCTGAAAGACCGTTGGGTGGCAACTACCGAGCCATGTTTGATCATCTCTTCTGCGATGAAAACACGTTGCATGTCCGACAAATAACCCATGATTGTGGTGGATAAAACTGTCATTTTTTTTATAAGTACTGATTTCGTATCCAGGATATCGAAAAAATTAAATAAAACTTTTAAATATTCTTTTTCGAAAGCTTTTTATTTCATTTGTGAAGCTGCAATAATGACTGAGTAATAAGCGATTAAAAACAGGGACAATTTTTGTGGTAAAAAAAGACGGAGCAACAGCCCACACAACTAGGCAATCACTAGAATGTTTAACAAGATTTTTTGAACAAAGATTCATTTCTCATCGCTCGCAGTTTCCCTGGCCCGCAAGATCTCCCGATCTATCACCTTTGGACTTTTTTCTCTGGGGATTTGTCAAGGACAAAGTATTCAGGCAAGAGCCATCCTCTATCGAAGAATTAAAGCAAGCGGTGGTAGAGAGTGTACAGTCCATTGAGTGCAGCGTTTTGGAAAATGTAATAAATAACTTCCTTTCCCGTTGTGTGAAATGTAAGAATGTCCAGGGACGTCACTTTGAACACATGTAGAATAAATTAAAACTTTAAAATGTTCTCTTTCGAATGCTTTTTATTTCATTTGTGAAGCTGCAATAATGACTGAGTAATAAGCGATTAAAAACAGGGACAATTTTTGTGGTCACGTGGTACCAATGTTCCTTCATCAATGACCTCGCCTGTATCGGCCCACTGTATGATGGGGTCCTCACTCAATAGTTTATAAAGACTTAAGCCTTTATTCCTCAATGTATGTGGGAGACTGGTTTTTTACACATATTCGATGTGTTGTGCTCCGTTGTTCTTTGGTTGGTCATCTCTAACGTCGGGCCCAGGTCCTGTGTCGCCATGCTCAGCGCTATTCGCGCTGTACCTAATAACCACGGGGACCGCTGTAGGATACTTATAATCTTCGTACTCATGAAAAAATTTCTGCAGAGCCTCTTGGTACAAGATCCATTTCTCATCAGGTGACTTTTCACTGTTTAATAGGGCTAACAATTCGCTTTCCATTCTTTTAAGCCTGTTTTTACTGGGTTCTTGAACCGTCTTGTCTCTCTGAACTTTGTAGTGAATCATATACCTCGTGTGGAATCACTACCACTTTCTTCATTGTATTAATCTAGTCAGTAAAGGACCCAAAACTGGAAATAAGATGGGGAGGAATGACTCTCCTCTTTGTACAATAATTCGTTTTTTCTTCCCCACACTTTAGCTTTAACGAGCGAGTGCACGTATTTTGTTCTTGTAACGGCATAGGCGATCCTTCTGATGGGCGTTTAATTGATACATTACAATTTATAACGTTAACACAGATTTCACAGATGCATTTTAAAAAGTCGGAGTCGATATTTTTGGCAAACATCTGTTGCATTGTCCGGGCAGTCGATGATAGATTTTTATTAACTCATGTTATTTCTTTAGCCTCTTTGTCATTCTTGAATATACACCGTTTCAGGCTCGTTTGGAAATATATTTGTGCTTAGATGCACCCTAAACGTGTTTGGCGGATGAAGGTCGCAAAGCAAATATCCGTAACGCTGGCTTCTAGCTTTACTATAAACTTCCAAAAACTCCTTACGCTGATTCGGGAACATTTGATTGGGTTGTACCCCAATTTGTTATACACTCTACATTGCGCGAAAATAAGAATAGATGTTGTGTATTTAACGACACATCGCGCATGTATCTATTTTTGAAAAATAGTTTCTAATTAATGAAGAACACGCTTATGTTAAGATGGTGGGAGAATACTGTAAATCTCGGCAAACGTTTTATCCATCTCAAACATGAGATCGTCAGTTACAATAACTGTACTGTATGTTCATTTCCCTTCAACGAATTCACGTCATATACACCTTTGTGGAACAAAATATCATCTTGGCACCATATAACTTTATGCACAAATTTTGAGAACATCTCTCCCGTTTCTTTAATGATTTTAAGCATAAACACAGTTTTACCACATCCTGTAGGGCCAGATATAATACATGTGGATGGGCTCGTGAACCTGAATTTTTCTACAGAATCTATTTCTAACACGTCACACTCCTAAGTGGGTCATTTACAAAATATAATAATTAATTATTTAAGTGATGTTCCTTATATTCTAGTGTTGGTTTTCTCTTCTCCCACAGAACCGTGAATGCAATGAGGTACAGCACCCCATCATCGATATTACAGATGACCCCGACGACAGTGTAGTTGTGATCACAGACTCCACCCCCACTGCCGAGTCTACACCAGCGATACCTGTAGCACGCGACAATTCAAAGCGGAGACATGACGAAGAGCCCTCCACGTCAGGTATAAAGCGTACCAGGATTGCACCGGTTGTTAGACCCCCAGTAATAGAGCCGCAACCCTCTACGTCTTACGGCACAACCCCCACAATAGTAAGTTCCTCAAATATACCCCCTTATTCCTGTTCAATTCCGGGTACGTACTCCACAGCAGCAGCAGCAGCTTCTCGTTCTGTAGAGGATGGCATGACATTCGAGTTGGTGCGCACCGCTACCCCCACCCCAGCTTTGACTAGAAATCGGTATATAGTCAGGGTTCATCCTAGATCCATGTATAGTAATGGTGTTGAACACGGACTGCGACGCATAGTTGAACGTATTGTAGAGTTTGCACTTCAGAACAGCGACGAATGAAGTCAGGACTAGGCTGTCCTTCGGGTTCGTGTCAGATGACGGAGATGTAGATGATTTTTGGGTAGTAATACCATTCAGACGCTTGACAGCTGTAGATATGGACAACTTCACGGTAAATATTTACATATATTCCGTGTTGCGGGACATAGTACCACACCTTATACTCTTAACTTCAATTCTCAGGCTATTTACAGGCGGCATATAAACGTCGATTTTATAGCAGTAGCAGTAGCAGTTTTATAGCAGTAGTCTTAGCTCGTATGTTTACTGTATTAAATCCACGAACCCAAAAAATTTGGTTCCCTACGGAAGTGGAGCGTGCCCGTAAACTAGCTGCAGACTGTAAACTTGAGTTTGACTGTAATATGGGTCATGAAGAACTGAGAAGGGTAGAACAGGAAATGAATGTTCGTATAGTTGTATTTGGAATGGATGATCGTCGTAGGAATGTGTATGTTTTTAAAAGCTGTGTGAGAGATCATACAAGACCTCTACTTATTTTAGGATTGTCATGAACAACGTATCTCCCCATTCGGAATATAAGGGGCCTTTACGCCAGTTATGATAACAGTCGAAAATATGGACGATATCATAATTTGTGTAAGGGGTGTCTCGTGTTTGCGGATGATATAGTGAAACATTGTAAAGATTGCCACATGGTATGTGGTACAGTTTGACTGTAATATGGGTCATGAAGAACTGAGAAGGGTAGAACAGGAAATGAATGTTCGTATAGTTGTATTTGGAATGGATGATCGTCGTAGGAATGTGTATGTTTTTAAAAGCTGTGTGAGAGATCATACAAGACCTCTACTTATTTTAGGATTGTCATGAACAACGTATCTCCCCATTCGGAATATAAGGGGCCTTTACGCCAGTTATGATAACAGTCGAAAATATGGACGATATCATAATTTGTGTAAGGGGTGTCTCGTGTTTGCGGATGATATAGTGAAACATTGTAAAGATTGCCACATGGTATGTGGTACAGTTTGACTGTAATATGGGTCATGAAGAACTGAGAAGGGTAGAACAGGAAATGAATGTTCGTATAGTTGTATTTGGAATGGATGATCGTCGTAGGAATGTGTATGTTTTTAAAAGCTGTGTGAGAGATCATACAAGACCTCTACTTATTTTAGGATTGTCATGAACAACGTATCTCCCCATTCGGAATATAAGGGGCCTTTACGCCAGTTATGATAACAGTCGAAAATATGGACGATATCATAATTTGTGTAAGGGGTGTCTCGTGTTTGCGGATGATATAGTGAAACATTGTAAAGATTGCCACATGGTATGTGGTACAGTTTGACTGTAATATGGGTCATGAAGAACTGAGAAGGGTAGAACAGGAAATGAATGTTCGTATAGTTGTATTTGGAATGGATGATCGTCGTAGGAATGTGTATGTTTTTAAAAGCTGTGTGAGAGATCATACAAGACCTCTACTTATTTTAGGATTGTCATGAACAACGTATCTCCCCATTCGGAATATAAGGGGCCTTTACGCCAGTTATGATAACAGTCGAAAATATGGACGATATCATAATTTGTGTAAGGGGTGTCGCGTGTTTGCGGATGATATAGTGAAACATTGTAAAGATTGCCACATGGTATGTGCGCAGTGTAAAAGCTCCAAATGTGAAAGCCGTGTGGTTGAAGCTGAGAATCGAGTGTGATGAGTGTCACAAATCTGGTAAACGGATAAACGTTTTTAAAAAGATTGCCGAAGATAACCCTGTGAAACTCTTTGTGTCCTCTATTGTCAAGTTAGCGGACAAGTTCAAAAAAATAACTGTATATTTTTGCCCATAACGGGGCAACATTTGACAAACAGTTCCTTTATAAGGAGCTGCTTGAGCACGAGTCATCTGAGATATTTACAGGCGATCCCTTGAAAAGAGGAAACAAACTTATACAGATGCAAATAAGAGGTAATGTACAATTTAAAGACACTTTATTATTCACACCTTGTAAATTAGGAAAGCTACCCAAGGTCATGGGCGTCGCCGCTGAAGTTTCAAAAGGATATTTCCCTTACCCATTTCTCTCTAGCGAAATTTAAATTACGTAGGACGACCCCCACACAAACATTACTTTAACTATGAATGTATGAGTACAGATGAACGTGGAGATTTTGACCGCTACTACAACACTTTTAATGAATCTAATCCTTATAATATACCTGATTAATGTGAGCGCTACTGCATGAATGATGTGCGTTTGCTTAGAGTATGTTTCCAGGCCTTTAGAAGGATGTACATACAATTGTACATAGAACGTTCCAAATGCGATCCATTGCAAGTCGCAACCACGATTGCCTCATCATGTTTCACGGTGTTCAAAAATAACTTCATGCCTAAAGACACCTGAGCTGTCATTCACAGAAAAAATCACCGCAGTTATGGGCACAAGGCTATTTACTGGCTCATACACCTACAGAAGCAGACAGGTGTATACATAAAGCATGCTCGCAACACCGGGGAAGTACCCATTAAGGTTAATGGTCGTGTTTTTTGGGTTGATGTTCTAAGCGAAAACAGTGCCACTGGTGAGAAGACTGTGTACTCCTTTAACGATTGCTGGTGCATGGATGCCCTCGTCCTGAGTGTGGAATCGTAGGGGATATCCAAGGTAGATCTCCTGCCGACAGTCTTACATGGACCCGCACCCGCGATCAACTTATAGGCTCCCATTTCACTGACAAGGTCTTGTGGGAGCATGAGTATGATGCACGGATGGAAAGAAATGGACAGTACCGTGAAAAATAAACACGATCAAGTGTTCAATGGTGCTGGATCCTCTCAAATGCGGTGATAACTTGTTCGAAGGGCGTACAAATCACTTCAAGCTATACTTTCCGCCTGCGGAGTGCGAGAAACTCCATTACTACGACTTCTGTTCTTTATATCCCTCTGTGATGGAGAACAATCCATACCCCGTAGATGCACCTGAGAAACTGGTGGGACCTGTCCTGCCCCCCATCGAGGTGCTCTCCACAAATTTGAACAAGAACTATTTCGGCCTTTCTTTTGTAGATGTGCTCCCGCCACACGCGACTTATGGATGCCGATCTTTCCCGTCGTTAGAGATCACAAGCTCATGTTTCCCCCTGTGCGTGAAGTGCGCAGAGGAGAACAATGGGATTGTAATCATACAACCAACCAACGTAAGATCAGAGGTGTATATACAAGCCCTGAGCTGGACCTAGCCGTTCGCCATGGCTACATAATATTGAAGATACATGAGGGGGTGGAGGTTTCAGAAGCTACCCAAACTTTTCACACCATATATAAACGTTTTTTTGAAGGATAAGGTAGAAGCATCAGGATATCCGCGAGGAGTTGATACCGAAGACGAAAAATCGGCTTATATTCAACGTTACCGTGACCTTGAAGGTGTACAGCTTGAGCGTTCCCAAATTGTAAAGAACCCAGCAAGCGCTTTAGTGCAAAATTGTGTCTAAACAGTCTTTGGGGGAAATTTGCACAGAATACTGGCAAAGGGAACGTTCATTTGGCACAAAGTTATAGTGAAGTCTGGGATTATGCCAACGTTCCCGATAAAGAGGTCATGGAGATCGTGAATGTAGGTAATACTTAAATAATAAAGTACAACAATACCGAATTGGCCACAGATACCTCACGGGTTACAAACATACCTGTAGCCAGCTTCACAACGGCCTATGCACGCATCAAACTTTGGGGCCTATTGTATTCTCTTGGTCAGAGGGTTCTGTCCGCCGATTCTGATAGTGTGATATTCAAAGCGAGAGAGAGTGAATACATACCTCCTATTGGTGAATTCCTCGGGGAGTTGACTGATGATATCAAGGATGAGTATGGAGACATCGCATACGCCGATCTTTTGTCTCAACAGGACCAAAAACTTATGGGGTACGGGTGAGGGTGGGGGAGGATATGAAATATATCGTGAAGGCTAAGGGTATCACGCTCAATCAGGCGAATCGGGGGGTCGTTAAATTTGATTCGTTGAAGGAGCTAGTGTGCTTGGATGATGATGAGGGCGACCAGCCATCCCAACTAACTGTAGGGACCCACAATTTTCGGGCGCAGAAGCTGGAGTGCGTGAAGGAACTTAGGGGTAAGAAGGTGTACAGTAACACCTATAGGAAACGTTACCAGGTGCCTGGTACCTAGGACCGTATCCTTTGGATACCATAATCCTTGATTGTTTTATATGTATATTGTTAACGATATGTTTATTTTATTTATTACATGTATGTGTGTGTGTATATATATATATATATATAATTCAGAGCTGGGCACTTGCGGTTTTTTTGCGGTACTGCGGTACTGCGGTACTACCGTGTTGGTCGGTACCGCGGAAAGTACCGCGGGAAATTTGAATGCGGTAGCGGTACTGCTGTACTTTCAGCGATCCTTTGCGGTACTGCGTTATGCGGTACCGGTTTGGTAGTGCGGTAGTAGTACCGCAGTACCGCAGTACCGCAAAAAAACGCGCAAAAAAACGCAAGTGCCCAGCTCTGAATTATATATATACCTTGAATATTTCGTTTAGTAAATAAATCGTGTTTCAATTAGCGTTTCACTTTCTCCTTTGTGTGTGTGTATGTGTGTGCGTGTGGATAGGAGAAAGTTCTAAGCTCTGCCCCCTGTATGATCGGTCACGTGACTCCTGCTACAACCTGGGCATATCTCTTTCCTGGGTCCCAGACGTGCATTTCCCCACGTAGACAAAAAATAGTAATGGCTACCTTTAATATTTCGTGTTTGACTTTTATGAAGTGGTATTCGGCAAAATGTGAAGATATGGTGGATACTGACTGGCTCCCTATTCCACCTTCTTTGATACTTTTAAGGCTACATTGAACCGTTCGAAGCTTGAGGAACAAGAGGTGCAAATACACTACGGGTACTCTGGCGAGAGCATTGCGGGATTTCGTGGTACAAACGATGTATTGAACTATGTTGTAGGACTAAACTTTATAAAAGGTTACATATACCGTGAAGTAGAAGAAATAACACTTGCAGAAGAGAAGCAACGGTTATGGTTAGTGAGTCTTGTTGATGAGTGTTGTGACAAGCGATATTATATCATGTTGCATCATACCGAGTACTCGTACCCTGCGGCTGAGAATGCAAATCTTGTCATCATGGAGAATCTTAAGTATTTTTACCACTACTTTAAAATAGATCATGACGAGGTTTGTAGTTAGGTTGTGGCTAAAGGCCTGCGTGAGTTTTTAACAGAATTTAGAGACGAGTATCGTCTGCTAAGCAAAAAGGAAAAATATGGGCATATGTTTCTCTCAAATAGTCCGGCGGGGTATGAATTAAATGTGTTTAGTTCGTGGAAATGAAGGAAAACATCTGGTGCGCGCATTCTGGGGAGTAGGATTAATAAAACATTAAGACCGGTATTGCTTCATGTATCGGAAAATTTCTCAAAACACCTACCCATTACACTGGGGAACAAATTTCAACTTTTTGTCTATTGAATTAGATTTGACAGTTAGTTCTAGGTAATTTGGGTGCGCTGAGCACGAATTTTTACTCGGTTTTGCTCTATCAGGTCCTGATTTTGCTCAACACCCCTCCTCTTTCGTCGTATTCATAAAAAGGTTTTTTTCTCAATACTCGCTGTCTTTTTGCAGTTACACATTATGCAACTAGGTTTTTATCTAGGTATTTGTACCTATTGTTATGGTATTGTTGTATTATGTATATTTTTATATGTAACACCCTAAAAATATTTTTAATTTTGTCATTTTTAACCCATTTTAATATTAGTAAATTAAGCTAAAAATATCATAGAATTCTAAAATTTTCTCGAGCGTTCCTGTTCTCTGTAGAGTATTCTAGAGGGACAACTAAAATATATAAAAGCGACTCGTTTCCAGAGTTAATCAGTCAATTCAATCAGTCAGTCAGTCAGTCAGTCAGTCAGTCAGTCAGTCAGTCAGTCAGTCAGTTGAGTTAGTCAATTAAGTTTGGGCATTAACATAATTTTGAATTGGCTTATGATTTAGTGAGTAATTTTGTCATCGTGATTTAATATAGTTGATTTAATTAGACGTAATTTATATTGTACCTACTCATCCGTGTTTCTAGTTTAATTTCATAGATTGTAAGTACCTATTTAAACTAATTTTTGTGTTTATATTTCAGATTTTCTTAAATTTATATGAATTAAGGGCTTTAAATACCTTTACAAATTGGCAGAACAATCAAGCAATATGTCATCAAGCACTAGAAAGTTCAAATGCAAAAACAACCCTGATTCCTTCTGTTATATGTGGAAATTTTACACTTCCACATCAGCGAGCAAATATAACTGACTTCGTAAAAAGAGCTTACTTAGCTTATTTTGGCATAAAACTGGGGGACCAAGATAAATCGTGGGCTCCACATAAAGCCTGCACTATATGCATTGAAAGACTGCGACATTGGACGAAGGGTTCGGATTCAAAAATACCTTTTGGAGTTCCGATGGTAAGTTTATGATTTCATAAAACTATGTAATTTAATCACTAGTATACTGTAACTTACCTAAATGTAATTGTAACTTAGGTACATAAACAAAAAAAAAATTTACAGAAAATGTTTATAAGAATCTCAAATATTGCATAAGGTTGAAACACATAGAAATGTTAAATGTTTGGGTGATAACTTTTGATAAAATTCATAAAAACAAGTCTCTCGTCGCTTTTGTTAACGCTTTACAATTTTTTTTCCATATCAGGTGTGGCGAGAGCCTACTAACCACGAGACCGATTGCTACCTTTGCTTTGTCAAGACTTCGGGCTTCACTAAGAAAAATAAACATTGTATCGAGTACCCAAATTTCGACACCGCGATACGACCTGTGCTACATTCAAATGAGATCCCCATTCCAAAATTTAAGGGTCTGCCAACTCAAGAATTAGCTGAAGATGTTCCTGAAAATATTGTTATGCACTTTGAGGAGTCAGACACCGATTTTGACCCCAGCGTATTTGAAAGTCAAAACGATCCGCAAAAGTTTAACCAGGCCAAGTTGAATGATCTTGTAAGGGATCTAAATTTGCCAAAAAAGGCTGCGTAAATTTTAGCTTCAAGACTTAAAGAGAAAAACTTGCTTACTTCAAACATACATTTCATTTTACAGAAAAAGAGAAGAAGAACTTGTTAAATATTTTAGAACAGAGGATAGTTTAGTATATTGCTGCGACATAGTTGGTTTGTTAAAGAAGATGGGGGTTGAGTCTTACGATGCAAATGATTGGCGCTTGTTTTTAGACAGTTCGAAAAGGTCTTAAGTGTGTGTTGTTGCATAATGGCAATCTATACGGCTCGATACCGATTGGGCACTCAACAAAATTAAAAGAAAAGTATGAACATATAGAAAAGGTTTTAAATCTTATCAAATATAGGGAGCACGAGTGGATCATATGTGTTGACTTAAAAATGGTTAATTTTCTGCTAGGACAACAAGGAGGGTATACTAAATATCCCTGCTTCCTTTGCTTATGGGACAGCAGAGCCAAGGAAGAACATTATTTCAAACAAATCTGGCCAGCACGAACATCACTTACTGTCGGAGAAAAAAACGTAATTAATCCACCTTTAGCGAGCAGAGATAAAATCATATTTCCTCCTCTGCAGATAAAACTAGGCCTCATTAAACAATATGTAAAAGCTTTAGATACGAACGGCGAGTGTTTCAAATACATAACTTCAAAATTTCCAAGTTTAAGTTATTAAAAAATCAAGGCGGGAATTTTCGACGGTCCAAAAATAAGAACAATGATTAAGACAGCAATTTTCCTAATGTCATGAATGAACGGAAAAAAATGGCTGGTTCTCATTCGTGGACTTGATAGAAAACTTTTTAGGCAATTATAGGGCAGATAACTATGAAGAAATCGTAAAAAAACTTTTAAGGGACTACAAAGAGTTAGGTTGCAATATGAGCATAAAAATGCATTTTTTGAATAGCCATCTTGACCAATTTCCAAGTAATTTAGGTGATGTAAGTGACGAACAAGGGGAGAGATTCCACCAAGATATAAAAATTATGGAGGAACGGTACCAAGGCCGCTGGGATTCCCACATGATGGCTGATTACTGCTGGTGCTTGAAAAGAGACCTGCCATCAACAAGCAAATACGCTAGAAAGTCTTACAAAAGAAAATTTTTGCCACAGTGAAAGCTTCATATCTGTTTGTTTTTTTATTTTAAGTCATTTCTATCGTTATAATGTAATTTTACTGTAGTTTGAACTGCTTGTATTCATGAAACTTGAAAAAAAAATTTAACACATGACTTAATTTTTTAGTCCTAATTTGAAAAATCTGGAAAATGGCACATAGGCTGTCGACAAGAATCAGGACCTGATAGAGCCAAACCGAGTTGAAATTCGTATTCAGCGCACCCAAATTACCTAGAATCAAGTGTCAGATATCATTCAATAAAATACGTGTTGCCCAGTGTTATAATGGGTTACAAGTATTCACGCTGGAAGAACGCCATACACGTTTCATCAGCTTATGGTGTGACTTACTCCTCCCGTCGAGCCGATCCGCTAGCCTGTTGCTCATAGTCATCTCAGAGCTTGAATCGAGTGGACTTCCATTCCTCGAATACGATGGAACTTCCTTTGAGCAGCATTCTCAATGCCGTGTACGATGTGTCCGTGATGAAGTCATTGCGCGTTTTCAGGCGTAAAACCGGTGTCATTAGCTACGTATTGGAAACGACTTGTAGACAAACAAACTCTGGTAAACGGAATGTTGTTTATTTAAGTGTTGAGAAGATAACTAGAATCTTCGTGGTAGTTGAGAAGTGGAGTGAGGATCGCTATAAAATACCTGCAGGTGTGGGTACAAGAAGAGATCAGATTAGTGATACCCCCTCATATGCCATTGTTTCTACGTTGTGTCTAAATAACGATCAGTCGTGCATTGATATACGATTGATGTGGAAGAATGCTTCTGATAATAACGTTCTTGTCCCTACGCGAAACCGTTTCATCCTCGACAGAATGTTTGAAATCGTAGGTTTCCGCAAGCTGAAGCCTATATTAGACGCGCGTGTTACGGATATGCTTTATTTTGATACGGTTCTTGAATACGCATACACCGGTCTGCTCGACGGGTTTCCCTAGTGTAGGACTGAACAAGGCGAGAATGGTCTAGAGTTGGATGCTTATTCAAAACGTTTAGACTCTTTGAAATATCATGAAATTTGGTACAAAACACTTAAACGGTACAGGGCTGAGCTCACCTACACCGTTCACCCTGAAGAACTATTTCTTTATAAAATGAGCAGCTGGCCTTACGATTTAGATGATTATTTCAACTGCTGCTATGCATTATGAAGATGAGTTCACGATCGAAAAGCTCGGATCGGTAAGAATAAACTTGACTTGTTGCAAGACCCCTCCCCCTTTGTTGCATCACCTCTTGCAACATTCCCCCTTCCCCTTTGCAACATTGCATTGCACTCTCCCATTTTTCGCCCATACTACTACCGTCATAAGTGTGTGACACCAAGAAAGACCACCCGAGAAGAAGACCCGAGAATAATCAACTAAGTGCAGAACGATCCTATCAACTACGCAGTCGCATCCAGGAGACACTACAGATAGGCGTGTCAGTGGACACCGTAAGGAGACGGTTGCATGAAGCAGGATATCACCACCGTACTCCTGCCATAAAAGAGACGATCGAGGAACGACATCGTCAGGCCAGGCTCTCTTTTCTCTCCATCATGTAAATGATGATCCCGCATACTGGAGCAGTTATCTTCTCTGACGAGAAGACGTTTGCGTCTACAACTCACGGCCATCTTCGGTGTTGGCAACAGGACAATACGAGATATGCCCGCCAAAATATTTACGAAGTGGCACGGAGTGGGCACGTGATGGCGAATGTGTGGGGATGGATGCACCTGCAAGGACTAGGAGAGCTGACTGAGACCCACGGGAGATTTACGGCAGATCATCAATATATAGAGATCATGGAGGAGGTGATGCTGCCTTCTGTACGTGCGTATGCCTTGGCCTATCCTGAGCAGATTATCTTTATTCAGGTATGTTGTATTCGTGTTATACAATATTATACTATTACTGGAGTAAGATTTATGTATTACACTCATTTGTATGTCCGGTTTCACCATTTACAGGGGACGAATAATGGTCATAAAATTGTTCTAACTCTTTCAGTATTATGACAACACTTTAGGATTTTATTCTGGATAACTGCAGACTGTATTATTTGTATAACGGCGCACAATTACATTTAGATGAGAGAAACCCCTAATAGATAGGGGTTAAAACCTATCTCGAGTAGTGGGTTACTGACGAAGCGTATGGATGAGATATAATTCTACTTTTAATGTTTAAAATTCATTTGCAGGACAACTCTCCCATCCATACTGCTAAAATTGTTAGAAGGTGGTTCGAGGAGCAGCGAAATCTAGGACTACTGGACTAGCCTAGTAAGGGGTGTGACCTCAACCCCATTGAGAACGTGTGGGGGGAATGTGGTGAACTCGTGGGAGCCTTAGCAGGAGCGGACCAGCCGCCAGATGCACTAAGGCTGAGTGGGAGATGTTCTGAAAGAACCCACACATCATACATGAATATGTTGCATCTATGCCACGCAGATTACAAGCTGTAATAGACAATAATAGGGGATGGACCAAACACTATCTATGAACCAGAAATAACTATGCAATTTATATTAATCTATGGCAGATTGTCAGTATTTTGTATGACTTTTTCATTTTGTATGATAAACTATTTAGTCAAACATTCTCAACCATTGCGTATTTGTTGTAACAAAGAATTGGTGTTTTATTGTATATATATATATATATATATATATATATATATATATATATATATATATGTGTGTGTATATATATATATATATATGTATATATATATTTATATATATGTGTATATATATATATATATATATATATGAAAAGAAGGACCAACACAACAGCAAACATTTCCGTTTATTTTTTATACTTCAAACGTTTCGACAAATCTTTTGTCATCATCAGTGAATTAAAGTCTTAAAACCTTAAAACAAAAATGAGAATAATGAAAATTACATCAATACACAATTAAAATCATTAAAATTACATCAGTACAAAAAATTAAAATCACTAAAATTAAATTAAAATTACCTCAAGTGGTAAATACACAATGTTTACATCAACCTCCATACTTGGCAGAAACAGAGAAAACTGTATGGTCAGTAAATTAGAAGGTATGAAAATGTCTATGAAAATCCGTTGGTTAGTTAAAAGAGCTGTAATTTGTAAGATGAGCTATTATTTTTAATGGAAGGTTTGTTTCTCTAGATATACAAAAGTTCTAAAATTCGGAGTTCTGTAAGGTTATTGGATCTGGTTAGAATTTCGAACTGAGTTTTGTGAAGGGGATGGTTGTTTTCATTACTATGGTTTCTAATTGCGGATTGTGGTGGGCTACTGAGGGGACGGTTAGTACGGACTGATAAGCCCAAATGTTGAGAAAGGCGTACCTCCAGTTGGAGTTGAGTACTGCCAATATACACAGCCTTACAGCTGTGGCACGTGTATTTGTAAACAACATTAGGGCATACAGTTTTGGGGAATTTGTCTTTGAACTTTAACAAATTTGATAATTTAAGTGGGTTGACGAGGGCGAATCTAAAATTTATTTGGGGATAACTAGACTTGAGCAGTTTGGACACTTCACCTCGAATACGCAATGAAGTGTCCAAACTGCTCAAGTCTAGTTATCCCCAAATAAATTTTAGATTCGCCCTCGTCAACCTACTTAAATTATCAAATTTGTTAAAGTTCAAAGACAAATTCCCCAAAACTGTATGCCCTAATGTTGTTTACAAATACACGTGCGACAGCTGTAAGGCTGTGTATATTGGCAGTACTCAACTCCAACTGGAAGCGCCTTTCTCAACATTTGGGCTTATCAGTACGTACTAACCGTCCCCTCAGTAGCCCACCACAATCCGCAATTAGAAACCATAGTAATAAAAACAACCATCCCCTTCACAAAACTCAGTTCGAAATTCTAACCAGATCCAATAACCTTACAGAACTCCGAATTTTAGAATTTTTGTATATCTATAGAAACAAACCTTCCATTAAAAATAATAGCTCATCTTACAAATTACAGCTCCTTTAACTAATCAACGGATTTTCATAGACATTTTCATACCTTCTAATTTACTGACCATACAGTTTTCTCTGTTTCTGCCAAGTATGGAGGTTGATGTAAACATTTTGTATTTACCAGTTGAGGTAATTTTAATTTAATTTTAGTGATTTTAATTTTTTGTAGTGATGTAATTTTAATGATTTTAATTGTGTATTGATGTAATTTTCATTATTCTCATTTTTGTTTTAAGGTTTTAAGACTTATAATTCACTGATGATGACAAAAGATTTGTCGAAACGTCTGAAGTATAAAAAATAAACGGAAATGTTTGCTGTTGTGTTGGTCCTCCTTTTCATCTGTAAGCTCCGTTTCCCTAAGGAGAAGTCAATAGTTTTGATATATATATATATATATATATACTCCTTGTTAAGATCAAATAATATCTCCGCATTGATAATGCAACAGTAAATCTAGAAAACATTAATGGGTTTATCTGTGCATCGTGATTAAATTATTGTCTCTCCACATTGATAATACAAATACAATCTGGAAAACACTATTAATATAATGGGCATCAGCGACAAACCGATGGTGTTATCCTGCTTTACGCAACCGTCACCTTACGGTTTCCACTGATACGCCCATATGTAATCTCTCCTGGATGGCGGCAGCAAGTAATCATGTCAACACCACCACCAACAAAGTAATTTCTCTCTCCGTATTAAATATTGTTTGTTTGGGGCTGTAATCCGCAAGCTGGTGACCCCTAATTATTCATTTCAATTTAATTCATAAATTATAGTAAGCCTACCTTCTTGGCCACATGAAATTGGTGATCCGTAGGCCACAATAAATTGGTTAACCCCGGAGTGACCGAACGTTAGTATTTTTTCACAGTGATTTTTGTGTTTAGCGTTTAGGGACAGTTCAAATTTTTCTGCAGTCATATCAAATAACTTTTCATTTAAATACGGTAGAGTAATTCAAAGCGCGTCTCAATAGGCCAACCAGCATCCGTGTTTTGTACTTTTTCTCGTGCCCATATTTACGGTTTTTCTCTGGTACATGATAACGCGTTTTCAAGCAAGGAACATGCCCCAGGAAGCCCACACCACCTCCACTACACCCCCCACTACGGAGGATCCTGGCCGAGGCGACGCCGCCTCGGCCAGAATCCCCACTTTTTGGCCCGCTGATTCCCGGACATGGTTCATGCAGGTAGAGTGCCATTGCGCATATCAGAAAGTGGCGAACATCGAAGACAAGTTCAACTTTGTCGCGTCACAACTAACACCGGAGATCGCTTTCGAGGTGCGTGATATCCTCGGTAATAGGCCCCGGGAAGATCCGTATAGGGCAATCAAGGCCGCAGTCTTGGCACCAACCGCCATATCCGAGCAGAATCGACTGCGGGTGTTACTTGTGACAGAAGTGCTCGGAGATAGGTCCCCGTCGCAGTTTCTGTGACACATGCAACAGCTCCTTGGGGACTCGTCGCACGCCACTGAGCATTCTTTCTTTTGCCAGCTCTTCATTCAGCGACTGCCACCACACATTCAACGAGTGCTCGTGGTGACGGGGCCATGTTTCGCATGGCCCAGCATCAACCGTGACGTCAGACGTTGGGCCCGTGCCTACATGAAATATCAGAGGGCCAAAATTCATCGTCACACGACGGCCCCATTAACTGCTTTCCCTCCCCCCCGACGCAGGTTTCGACCATGTACATCTGAACCTCGTCGGCCCATTTCCCCACTCTGACGGTTACACGTACCTCCTCACTTGCAATCGATCGTTTCACGCGTTGGCCTGAGGCGATTCCCATAAAGGACATCACAGCAGAATCCGCCACCCGCGCCTTTGTCAGTGGCTGGGTCTCCCGTTTTGGAGTCCCATCAACAATCACTACTGGCCGTGGTCGCCAATTCGAATCCGCCCAATGGAAGAGCCTGACACAGCTTTTAGGTTGTTCCCGGATCCGGACTACTGCATACTGGTCCATGGCCAACGGCCTCGACGAGCGGCTACACCGACACCTGAAGGCGTCCCTAAGGATGACACTGCTGGCCCACGTTGGACTGATGCCCTTACCCTCGTCCTCCATGGAATACAGGCAGCTTTCAAGGCTGACCTACAGTGCACATCGGCGGAATTGGTGTACGGTACTCCCTTGTGGCTACCCGGCGAATTTTTCACTTCATCAGGAGCACACCCTTCTGTGGATGGAAACACTTATGCCGACACTTTACGGACGACCATGCGCAAATTTCGCCCGGTTTCCCCTTGTCATCCCAATAATCGTCGCATTTACGTCCCCGCCGATTTGTCCTCTTACACCCACGTCTTCGTCGGGAACGACACCATTCGCCCTCCCCTACAACACCCATATGATGGGCCCTTCCCAGTGCTGCAGAGGGGTGACAAGAATTTCACCCTCAATTGCACTGGACGCAAAGACGCAGTGTCGATTGATCGCCTGAAGGCGGCGTACCACGAGGACGACCCCATTTTCTCAGCAGTTCCCCAACAACCCACTACAGCACCCAAACACTGCCCTCTTCCCCAGTCCAGGAAGATCTTTCGCACCCTCCTGTGACAGTAATACCGCCAAATACAAGGCCTGGCGTTCGAACTCGAAGTGGCCACGTCATCTTCGTTCCGAGATGGTGTTTCTCCTTATTATCGTTCCCGTACAGTCTCTGAGAGGGGACTACTTGTAGAGACCGACAGGAAATTCCTTTCCTCACGTCTGCAAACATCCGGGAATCATCAGAAATCGGGAAGCACACGTGGTGTTCAAGGAGAGAAGACAAAAGTGTGTTTGTCTTCTCCAAAAGGCCCGCGAAAAGTTAACATCTTCCGAGCGTATACAAGCCATAGTTCACTAAACTCGCCCTCACTTTGCTCGTTACTCCTCCTCGTAAATCTCCTCTTTCAAGTAGCGCAGTTCGACCTAAGCCGGCCTCAGTCCCTCAAGCAACACCTCACCAATAGACGAAGCGAACTAACACTTGAGGCGACCTACAATTTCATCCTGCCGGAAGCAACATCACTCTACCAGCGTCATCTTTCTGGCAATGGCTTCACTCATCCTTCACCACAATTCGATCTTGCCGGTAGGCCAACACGTCTTCAGAGTTATCTACTGCGAAACGCAATATGGTCAAACTTCACGTAGGCTTTCTTCAGTCTTCAGAGTTATCCACGTCGAAACGCAGGACGGTAAACCTTCACGTAGGTTTATTCAGCCTTCATAGTTATTTCCATCGAAATAGCAGGTTGGTAATCCTCCTGTATCCCTCTCTCGGCCTACAGTGTTTAGTTACGTCGTGCTAGACTATTCAGGATTCGAAGCTGAAAGGTCTACAAATTCTGCCTAATCGCATAGGCCCTAAAAGGTGTCCTCAATACCGTTCAAACTAACTCTCCCGTTAAGACCGCAGTAGGCCTATTCAAGTGTTGTACCAATACCGTAGTTTTGTATCACTTTGTTATTGTGCTCATTCATATTACTTACTTATTTTGCATCTGATTGTTTATGTGCTCTTCTATGCATTTCATTTTACCAACTTAATCCATTTACTGTACCATACCGTACTTTCATTATTTCAGTTATTATTGGCTTAATTACTTATTCTGTGTTCACTTCTGCATATCTCATTAGCCTACCTGAATTAGGGTATTTACTTAACAATTTGACTGTATAATCATTTCTTATTGCTATTAATCAGTCATCTTTAACATAATATAAATACCGTTATAGAATTTGTTAATCACTATAAATACCGTTATAGAATTGTTAATCACTGTGAACAAATGATTCATTTATTTTCCTAATTAAACACAAAACAACAAAGTAATTTCTCTCTCCTTATTAAATATTGTTTGTTTGGGGCTGTAATCCCCAAGCTGGTGACCCCTAATTATTCATTTCAATTTAATTCATATATTATAGTACAGTAAGTTTACCTTCTTGGCCACATGAAATTGGTGATCCGTAGACCACTCTATATATATATATAATTACACCACCCGCAAGGAAAAATATATAAAATTAATTATAAAACATTGTTTAAAAAGGCTAATTAATTTCGTCTGGTCACAACGAAGCCCTTTTCAAAGCCATAAATTAATTAAAATATCTAAAAAAGTTATAAATCTTCCGTCCTGCGAAAGAACTAAGGTTAAAATGACTGTGAAGGCATAAACACGGACAGAGATGGTACCTGTCGTACGTCTCGCAGATGGCAAATGCAACCAAACTATTGCCCAGATTTCAAACCTTCGAGATAAGAAATCTATAAAAATCAATCTTCTATATCTGGCAGCCGAGCACGACCCGAAATTGCCCTAAAATATTTTAAAATGTTAAAAATAAAGCCATCCATACTGTAGGACAACTTAATATTGGAAATGGTGTTTACTGCCAAAATATAAAATGCCTCATATATTTGTCTCTCTTCCTGGTCCCTGACCTTTATAATAGGTTTAGAATCTTGGAAGTTAAAAATATGATTATGCTGTTCCCTATGCTGAACTAGGCTACTATAAGTATTAACCGATCTCAGGTCACGTTTGTGGGAATTAATCCTTCTCTGAAAATCAATTGTCTCCCTGATGTATTTTTGAGGGCAGCCTCCACATGAGATTTCATAAACTATGCCAGAATTGTTGGAGGCTTTAGTAATAGGATGACGAATGAACGAAGACAATTTATTTGGCACAACGGAGACCAACTTAACCTGCTTTGGCAAGAGTGAGGAAAGCCCTTTGTTAACCTCAAAGGGCACTTTCAGGAATGAAACGTCTTTATCCCGGTTCCCAGTTTTGGGAGAAAAGAAAGATCTCCTAGCGGCGAAATAAGCTTTATCGATGAAGAATTTGGAATAACCCAAACCTATAAATGTACTTTTAATATGTAAAACTTCATCTTCAAGATAAATGGGGTCACAAATCCTGAAAGCTCTCAAAAAGAGACCGGAAATAACGCCTTTCTTAGCACAAAGAGAATGATTGGAAAAAGCATGAATGTAGCTATCTGAATGCGAAGGCTTTCTAAATACTTTGAAAGAAGGCCTCTGGTTGGGATCTCTTAAAATAATTTTTATAGATTTTTTATCTCGAAGGTTTGAAATCTGGGCAATAGTTTGCCTTTACTAACTGCCAGACGTACGACAGCGACCATCTCTGTCCGTGGTTATGCCTTCACACAGTCATTTTAACCTTAGCTCTTCCGCAGAACGGAAGTTTTATAACTTGTTTAGATATTTTAATAAGTTTATGGCTTTGAAAAGGGCTTGGTTGTGACCAGCCGAAATTATTTAGCCTTTTTAAACACTGTTTTATAATTAATTTTATATTTTTTCCTTGCGGGTTGGTGTAATTTTATATTGTTGCGGTTATTGCAATTAAAGTTTATATATACATATATATACAGTATATATATGTGTGTGTGTGTGTGTATACAGTAAATATGATACAACTCAGAATGGTCCCCTGAGAAACTATTATGTTACACACAGACCGTGCATCGAACAAGGAACTCTTCTGGGAAATTAAATACACTACAGTTCGAATGAGTAATGATAAATAATAAATACTATAATTTTTCTTTTTCATGATGGAAGGCTCAACGTGGGCAACGGGTTACTCGCAAAGAGGCCCCAAAATATAGCTTCCCTCACCAGCTATCTGCCAAGCAGATAGGATTCAGTTTTAGGACAGGATCTAGGGTTTACAGCTACACCGAGCCTACTATATTCAGAACTTCAATATACGCAAGAAACTCGTTGCATTCACGTCGGATTAAATACATCAAAGAAAAAGGGGCAACTATTGTATTTTTAGCCAAAAACCAAAACTTAAACCTCAACCGGGACATTGTGAGCGTCCACCTTTTCAAGGCACATTTTTGGCTAAAAATACAATAGTTACCCATTTTTCTTTGATGTATTCAATCTGACGTGAATGCAATGATTTTCTTGCTTAAATTGAGGTTCTGAATATAGTAGGCTACAGACATGGGGCTGAGGCCTTGCCTCGGCCTCGAGGCCAAACTAGAGAAGAATACCACCTGGTATACTGATAACTAGCTACAAGCGTCGATAATTTTGTTTTTCGCCATCGTAAATTGTAACATATAACTTCTAAATAATATGATTTGAAATGAATATATAATATCGGATGCAAACAATAATTTTGCTAATATCGGCATTATAATTACGATGTAAATCGTTATACAGGGTGTACATAAAGTCAGGATCTATTTTTGTGAAGCACTTGGAAATTATATGGAATTCAATCATAAAATGATAAAGTGGTAACATTTATTAAATAATTAAGAGTAGGATTCGACGTGACGCCCATCAGTATCCCTGCACAGCTCAAATCGTTCCGCAGCATTTCTAAACAAATTCTGGAGCATTTGCAGGGTTATGTTATCTGCAGCAGTTCGTATACGTGTACGTAAGTTTTCAAGACTCGTAATCTTCGTCTGATAGACGAGCGATTTGATAAAGCCCCATGCAAAGACATCTAAAGGGGTTAAATCTGCTGATCTCGCTGGCCAAGGTCTTTTGTTGCTTCCGCGTCCGATCCAGCGATTTGGAAAACGTCCATTTAGATAATCCTGAACAATTTTGGCATAGTGACAAGGAGCACCATCATGTTGATAGACGATGGTACTAACAATCCTATCCCCGTCGTCTATCAACATGATGGTGCTCCTTGTCACTATGCCAAAATTGTTCAGGATTATCTAAATGGACGTTTTCCAAATCGCTGGATCGGACGCGGAAGCAACAGACCTTAGCCAGCGAAATCACCAGATTTAACCCCTTTAGATTTCTTTGCATGGGGCTTTATCAAATCGCACGTCTATCAGACGAAGATTACGAGTCTTGAAAACTTACGTACACGTATACGAACTGCTGCAGATAACATAACCCCGCAAATGCTCCAGAATGTGTTTAGAAATGCTGCGGAACGATTTGAGCTGTGCAGGGATACTGATGTGCGTCACGTCGAATCCTACTCTTAATTATTTAATAAATGTTACCACTTTATCATTTTATGATTGAATTCCATATAATTTCCAAGTGCTTCACAAAAATAGATCCTGACTTTATGTACACCCTTGGATTGTCTGCAAATAATTTTTTCCGGTCTTTTTCATTTTTATAATAATATAAAGTATTATACATATAAATTTAAAAATGTCTGATCATGGATAATATCAGGTGCAAATATACTCTTGAATCAAATTACATATACAGTGTCCGAGAATTATCTGTACAATTTTTGGCTGTTATTAAATTCAACCATGAAGTGTAGAAATTCCAGTGTTGTCCCATTTTACAGAGAATCTCATTAAGTTTTTTCTGATACCACGTTTTGACAAGTTTTTAAGAAATGTACGCGGGTGACAGACATTGATGATTTAAAAGCAAGAATCACAGCTGCTATTGAGCGAATTGATGTGGATATGCTGCAGCGTACATGGCAACATTTTGAGTATCGATTGGATGTTTTGCGAATCACTAATGGTGTACATATCGAATGTTTGTAACAACGTTACTTTAATAAAATAAACTTTTGAAAATACAGATTCTAAATAATCTTGTTTAAGAATTTTACGTGTGTTATCAAGAATTTTATTAAAAGATGAAATTGTACAGATAATGTTCGGACACACTGGAATTTCTAAAACACTTGTCAAAACTTGGTATCAGAAAAAACTTAATGAGATTTTCTGTAAAATGGGACAACACTGGAATTTCTACACTTCATGGTTGACTTTTAATAACAGCCAAACATTGTACAGATAATTCTCGGACACCCTGTATAACATGTTGAAATATCAAGTGCAAATATATTATTAATATTATCGTTATTATATTATTGTCGTGTATATAATTATATAGTAATAGTATGATATAAACTTCATGCCTATAGGCCTACCATGTTTCACATACAGTAAAAGCTACAATTACATTAATGATCTTTGGTAGACTTTAAGACCACAATTTCTTATTGTCAAGATACATAAAAATGCAAAACTTAAAAATAATAAGGCATCTCCAACTGTAGCTCTGTTTGCAATGCTCGCTAGAGTCGCTGATAATTGTAGCCATTCAGAAATTACACGATCAACACTCAGTGAGTTAGTGCAATCTTGAAATATTTTTGCAAGATCATCTTTACATCATAACTTTCCATATTATCATAAATACTTGAAATATTGCGGATATATGAAAATGAGAAATAAGAACTGCATGAAATGAAAAATAAAAAGTTATTGGGCTAATGTATGGTGCCCAGGAAATCTTGTTCTGGCAACTGTGTCTGACTGTGTGACCCGGCAAGTGTAAACACAGCGCGTCGGTGTTGGTGTGTGGCCGCGTGTGATAGATGAACGTGCTTAATGCTTAATAATTCCCTTTTATTAGATAAGTGAAGTGAGGTATGTCTTTGTTTATTAATTTTGAGTAGAATCTTGCTTTTCTTTATGAATTTCAAAAAAGGAAGAGAGACAGGCTAGTGTGAGGCCACGGTAGGTTACGTTTGAAAGCATACCTAATTTTAGTGTGCAGTGATAACCAATTTGCGCAGTAATAATTTCAATTTCTGCAGTGATAAATTGAAAATCTGTGCAGTGATATAGAACCTAATTTATCACTGTACAGATTTTCAATTTATCACTGCACAAATTGAAATTATTACTGCGCAAATTGGATATCACTGCACACTAAAATTAGGTACGTTTGGAAGAGCTTTAGGCCTAGGATAGGCTAGATTGTTGAGTTTTCCCAAAGCATGGAGGAGCTTATTCATAAAAGATTTCGAAGTGAGTATCTGCACCCAGAGGTGCAAATACCGCATTCGTTATTTGCATCTGAATATCACACCTCTGGGTGAAAATACATTCAGCCATTTTTCCATTTTCATATTAAAATTAAAACCACTCTTTAGTGTGATGAATTTCAATTAAATACAAAATTACGACCTGTTTCGAATTCACACTGGAATCCATTATCAAGTCTTATAATGAAGGTATTTATAATCTAAATGTTAAATGAAGTCTGACATAAATAAGTTGGAAAATAATTTGGGAAATTTAACCCCTTCTGTTCCAACGATTCCATATGACATCTTCAACAAAAAGTACATGTAATTTCCTCAGATTAGCTTCAATGATGCCTTATGGCATTTGAATATAACAATTAACTGTACAGAAATATCTGGCAGTTTTTTGGACATTGGTCTGAGCATTTAGAACCCAAAAAGAGATGCAGAAACTGTATGAAAGGCTACTCTCGTCTAAAATGCAGAAAGTGTGATGTACCATTATGTGTAACAAAGGACAAAAACTGTTTTAATGCATTCCGTTCGAAGTAGTATAGTCTACCGTTGTGTTTAGCAAAGATCAAATATTGCTTTTATTTGTTTCATTCAAAGTACCAAAGTTATGTTAGTGTCTCTTATGACTTGATAGCGTCAATGGAATCATATAATTTCTAGTGTAATTAATTAAATAAATTTCTAAACAAAGTTTCGTTTATGTTTCCATACCTATTTTTAACATTTTTAAGTGTTAAATTTTTTTTTTAGCTGAAAACAATAATTTGAGACAGAAAGGGTTAATTTAACTCCACAACATTTCACATCTTATATCATTCATTCACTGCACAGATGAAAGATTCAATGAAAAATTGAAATTTTTTTGAATGAAAGATTGAAATTTTTTAAATTTCACACACACAACACACACACACACACACACACACACACACACACACACACACATGTGCGCATCTCCGCATAAGCTAGGTACCGCTTTTTTAAATTCATATGCAGTATCTAAAAAACAAATTAATCAAACTTAATTTAACCTAAACTTACCTAACCTTAGTGCCATCGGGAATGGTGTGATTGATTAGTGTTTGGGACACAACTGAGCGCTCGAATAATGACTCGCTAATCTAGCCTAATCTAGTCTAACCAAACCTTAACTAGTCTAACTTAGCGTAACCTAACCTAATCAGGACTAACGTGTTTTTTCCGACATTAAAATATTTCTATTTTTCATAAAAAAATTTAATATTTCTGGGTACCAAAAGTGTTACCTCACAAAAAAGTTACCCCACTACATTTGTAAATTACACACTTATGCCCAGTTGACTGCGCACACGCACACACACACACACACACACACACACACATATATATATATATATATATATATATATATATATATGGTGTAATGGTTATCATATCTGACCGGCAATCGGAAGATCCCGGGTTCGATTCCCGGGTGGTTACCTCATTTTTTCATTTGTTCGTTCTCCCTCCCCATCTTGCGCGGAACGTCTTCTATACAAGCGTCGTTCTTTACGTTAATTATACTGCGTGTTCTTTGCAGTTGAAAATGTATATATACAGGGCGTCCCAATAAAATGTATACACACTTTAAATAATTATAAAGGCAGTGTTTATTAAAATACATTTCATTTTCAAAATGTAATAGAATCTACAGACATTATTTAATTGTTTTGTCAACGCCTGTTTTCAAACTGACGTCCGTTCTGGTCCAGGCACTGCTGATAACGCGAAGCAATGGAATCGCAAACATCACGAAACATTTCGTTTGGTATTTGTGTGCATTCTCGTTCAATGGCTGCTCTCAATTCAGCGACTGTTGCAGGTTTTATAGCGTAGACTTTGTCTTTTAAGTATCCCCATAAAAAAAGTCTAGTGGTGTGAGGTCTGGTGAACGCGGAGGGTATTCTACGAAACCCCTTCGTCCAATCCACATCCACATCGTGCCAAGTACCACTCGCAATACTCCACTCTTCGGTCCGGATCATCTTCATTAATAGCATGGACTAATCTTGGAATGTAACTTTTCCATTGACAGCGCTTCAAAATGCGTTGGACAGACGATTCTGAGATTCCTACCTCACGACTCGCTTGCCGCACAGATTTTCTTGGACTTTGGTGATACGTTTCCAGTACTCTTTCTTGCTTTGTGGGGCTTGTCGATGTCCGTGGTCTTCCGGAACGCTTCTTGTGGACATTCTGAACAGTTCCATCGGCTTCAAACTTATCTCTAATTCGAGTGATGGTAAGTCGCGTTGGTGGATCTGTTTGAAACTCCCTCCTAAACTGTCTTTGCACTTCAACTGCGTTTTCACACTTCCAGTAGCATTTTAGAATGAATTTCCTTTGTTCAAAGCTTAGTCTGACTGCCATTATTAATTCTAATGGGTTTAACTTGGAAAGAAAGAAACATCAATTGAGCTATCAGCTGTTAAAGTGTGTATACATTTTTTGGGACGCCCTGTATATATATATATATATATATATATATATATATGAAAATTATTTCACGAAAGTAACACGTGAAAAATATTTATGATGAATAAAACCACGAAGGAAAGGAAACACAAAATGGTGCTCAAGCGCTTTCGTCTAATGACATCCTTGAGCACCATTTTGTGTTTCCTTTCCTTCGTGGTTTTATTCATCATATATATATATATATATATATATATATTATATATATTGGGGAGGATCCCTCTGTTACTGGGAACCTGTAAATTGGTTGAGGGACTTAGGACTAAAATTTATTGGTCTCAATTGGCTGACAATTAGTCTTCTTTAAAAACTCATTTTGATCCGATCATGCATCTTTCCGACAATTCAAAATGAGTTGCTTGGTTTCATTCGCAGGAATTTTTCCCACCTTTCACTTGTTAATCATTTAGTCTTTATGTTGAAAAAGATATAACTGATGAAAATGATCAAATTACGTAGTTTGGTAAAAATCTCCCAAGTTCATTTTCATTGAGTTAAATGTGTCTGTGTTTCTTGATTGAAACACATCATGACTTCTTAAAAGTTATTTAGTCTTAGAGTTACAAAACAAAAATAATTTGTTTTAAAATTCACTCTAAATATCTTAAGTGAAAAGAAGTGAGTTGCGATGATTACATCGTAATACAGTAGTTTATAAGTGAAGCGAAAATTTGCACAGCTTGGAAAGAGCCTTTAATGACCCCTATTTCCCAAATAAAATCCATCGAAATGAGTTGAGTGAGTTGACGTTATAAAAGGTTAAATTAGAGTTGTAGGAGTGATGTCAGAAAGTGGGGAAATGGGAAATATAGATGAAGAGTTGATAGGTCCTCGGCTTCACCAAGGATGCGCAGTTTTTTTTTTTTTTTTTGGGGGGGGGAGGTTAAGGTTGGGTGATAGGTGTTTCACCTTCCTTGCGCGTTCAAGCTTTTGTGGGGTGCTTGACTTGTTAGCTTATAGTTTGGGTTTTCTACCTCTTTTATTTATTTAATATTTTTATTTTATTTTATATTTTATTTTATTTATTTTTTTTTTTTATATATATATTTTTTTATTTTTTTTTTTTTTCTTCTATAGGGTACAAAAAGTGCCGTTCGTGGGGGGTTTCTGCTGCGGGGTAGACTTCTCTTGAAGAAGGAGTACTCTCTCCCGCGCTGAGGTCCAATATCGAGTTCTTCATAGGTCTGTGGAGAGGTGTTTCGTACCTTCCTCCAAGTTTTCTCCGCCCTTCTGTGCAGAAGCACATTGAGGGCGGTAAGTTGGCTTGTTGGTGCAGTGCCTGGAGATCCTGTCGCTGAGTCGTTTCCCCAGGATGAATCTTGTTCCAGCGTTCTGTATTTTTGTAGCAACATCAGATTTGTGTCGCTCGTTGTGTGCAGTGGAATTGCCAGGTATTCGAGGATTGACCGTACGAGCGCCGTGTACAGCATCTTATTTTTTACCGAGAGTCCCCTGAAACGTTAGAGTTTACTGAGCTCTCCTTTCGCTTTGTTTGTCCTTGCTGTGGTGTGGTTTTTATAGCCAAAGCTGTTGATGGTCAGGCCGAGAGCTGTGCCTTGTTGCTTGTAAGGTTGGATTCGGTTGTTTATTTCTAGTGCGTGAACCTTCCTGCGGCCAATGTTAATGACTGTGAATTTCTGTTGGTTTGTCTGAATTTTCCAACGTTCCTCGAATTCATTGATTCTTTCAATTTGTCTCTTCAGCCTGTTGGCGTGTTGCTCTTTGCTGAGGTTTGATGTTACTATTTGCGTGATGTCGTCCGCGTAGATGACGTCTCGGGTGTGTGGTGGGGGCGGAGGCATTTGGGCGATGTAAAGGTTGTACAGAGTGGGCGAAAGTATCGCTCCCTGGGGCACTCCCGCCTGGATGTCGAAGAGCTTGCCAGTGTGGGTCTTGTGTTGGACATAAGCTTTTCGGTCTTTGAGGAAGTACAAAGGATTTTTCCTAAGTTTGCTTCCATGTTCTGTTCGAGGATGCGGTATTGTAATCCTTGGTGCCACACTTTGTCGAAGGCGGCCTTCACATCTCTCAGTACTATCGAGACTCTTCTGCTGAACGCTAGTTTGTTTGCCACCGTTTCGTGCAGAATGGCGAGGGCTGTGGCTGTGCCTCTCTTTTTCCTGAATCCATGTTGGGCGTCTGAAAGTGCACCATTGACCGTGAGGTGGAAATTCAGTTTCCGAAGGAGTATTTTTTCCAGGGTTTTGCCGAGTACTTCTAACAGGCTGATGGGTCTATAGTTCTCGATGAACTCTGCGGATTTCCTCCTTTAGGGATCATGATGATTTTTGCAGTTTTTAATGCTTTTGGGAAGTATCCGATGGAGAGACTGGCGCTAAATATGTTTGCTATCTCTTCGTGTATGTTCGGGGGCGACTTTTGGATCAGGGTTTTCGTGATTCCGGAGGGGCCTGGTGCCTTTTCTTTAAAGAGGCTGATCGTGTTGGTGACCTCTTTCACCGTAATTCTGAAGTTGGCATTTAGGGGTTCTGCCCAATCCGTTGGTAGGATCCTTTCGTGGTTGTCTTCCAGCCACTGTGTGACCCTTGTTTCACCTTGTTTCATTGTCTTCGTCGAACAGGTCATTTTCTTCGTCACTTATGTTGAACGTTCTTCTGAGACGATTTCGAAAGCTTTCCGCTATTTCTTGGTCAGAGTTGAGAGGTCTTCCGTTTTCATTCCGGAGTGTCTTGAATTTTTCAGCTTTGGATGTTCCTTTTAGTTTCCTTATCTATGACCAAAAGGTTTTTGGGTCTCTTTCTACGTCTATCCTGTCGACGAGCGTGTTCCACATGTGTTCTTTTTCAATCCACAAGCTTCGTAGTCGGGCTCTGAGGATGTTGTATTGCAGTTTGTTGTGCAGGTAATTTATGCCGTTGTCCATCTGGTTCCTGATGTCGTTTAATTGGCGTGTGATTGCGTCGATTTCTTCGGAGGGGGAGGGGTGTGGCAGAATGCGGTGGGTGATGGTGGGTACGTGTTTTTCCTTGGCAGTCTTCAGCGCCTTCAGAAGGTCTGCCGTGGCAGCTTCAATTGCTGCTATCCTCGCACCATTCAGTTCTGAGGGCTCGTGTTGGGCGAGATCAGCCTGGTACTCCTCCCAGTTCGTCTTGCGGATGGAGGGGCGGGGACGGATTGGGACTTGTAAAGGAGCGCAGGCAATCTTCATGATGATAGGGACGTGGTCGCTGGGTGTGGTGGGGCCCGGATAGTGATGAGTGTTGAGGTAAGCCAGATTATTGGCAATAATTTTGTCGGGCGTCGTTCCGGAGTTTCTGCCGTAAAAAGTTGGAAAATGTGGCCCTAGCCACTTCATTTTTCCCCTTCTGTTTATTTCTGTCAGTTTTTTCCCCGTAATGGTTACTGTAGTTATCGTCGAAGTCCACATGTCTGGCATTCAGGTCGCCGATGATGTAAACTGGGCAGTTGTAGTTCAGAAGTTTGATTATGTCTACTGATGAGATGGTGCCCCTCCTCGGGGGGCAGTATGTCGTCCCAATGATGAGGTCTTCGTGGCCCAGTCTTAACCTGACTGCCAGTGTTTCGTCTTCGAAGCTTGTGATCTCTTCGAAGCGAGACCACGTTTGACGGCAATTGCGACACCGTCATGCATTCTTGCGATCTGTTCGATTGTATGATGTTGTAATTGAACAGTTTATTTTCTGGGGTGCCTTTAGGCTGTGTGAGTTAATGAGGATGATGTCTGGGTCGATTAGTCTGTAGGTATTGGCCAGAGACGTCTTGTGCGTTTGCCAATGCAGTACATTTTGCTGAAGAATCGTTAGGTTAGTTTGTTGCGCGTGCATGTTGATTGGTTTTGCTTTTTGGTTCAGTGCCTGTGGGGGAGCGCGTCGCATTTCCTGAACGAATTTTTTTGAATGCCGGTCCGGGAGAACGTCGAGGTCCTCACTGTGGACAGTGATTTCTCGTTGTTCAATCAAGCGTGGGATGTCATAAGTGGTGTCCAAGTTCTCTTCGAAGGTGTACTTGTAAGATCCTTCTCTCAGCCCTTTCACCAGTTGGGATAGCACCATGGGTTCGGGAAGGGGTTGGAGGCCTTCGCGACCATCCTTAGCCCCAGATCCGAGGCCTTGTGTGGGATACGAGCAATCTCTTCGGTATCGGCTTAGAGGATTCAGAGTTCGGCTTCTCAGGAGTTTTGGGGAGAGTTTGCCCGGTTGGGGCTTCACTTTTGGTGCCTCCCGTATTCCCGCACGAGTGCGGCGGGGTCGTGGGGCATCCGTGGAAGATTCTTCTTGTTATCTGATACTGGGGCAGAGACGGGTTCGGGTACAGGTTCGGGCTCAGCTGATTCAGTTGATTCGTCGGAGGTGGTACTTGTCCTTTCTGGAAGTCGTGCCGCGAAGATAGATGCCGAGGGGACATCGTCGGGGGCGTTGACTTCCGGCATGCCGTTTCTTCTGAGCATGTCGTTTAGGTGTTTCGAATATGTGCCTGGGGTGCCCATATTGAGGAGATGAGCGTGAATGACGCATGTCAGTAGGGTCAGGCTGTTGGAGTTTTCGAGCACGATTTCTGTGGGACTGTGGTGGGAGCGAGCCTCCTCGAGGGACTGTTTGACTGCAGCTCTGTACGGTTGCAGCTCTTTTACGGCCGAGTCCTCCTGAGTTTTTTCCTTCCTCAGTCGGATGGCCTCCTTCTTCTTAGGGCATGCCATTGCCAGTGTGCGGTGCGGGCCGTGGCAGTTGATGCACTTCTTTTTTGTGGCCTTACATTCGTTCCACTTATGTCCCACTGCTGCGCATTCGGAGCAGACCGTGATGTTCTTGGTGGGACAGTCCTTGGATGGGTGCTCCTCGAATTTATAGCAGTTAAAACAAGTCAGGACATTTATAATTCGTCCACGGTGATCTGAGAGGGGGTCACGATCATCTGGAAGAGTAACAATCCTGACTCCGCTGCTTTGTGCGCCATCTCGGGGGTCTTAAATTCAACTTTAACGACGTGGGTGTAGTCTTTGATTTTTGTGACTTCTTCACTTTAGCCCACGTGTTCTCCTTTTCTAATTCATCTTTTATTTCTTCCTTGGTTCGGCCTCCGATGTGGCGGTCGAGTTTCCTCAGAAAGACAGAGCTCTTGGCTCTGATATCAGGGGGCACCTGGATTAGTATGCCCGCGTTACGAAGCGACCCTTTAGTTTCAGGTGCCAGAAGCTTCGACGCGTCTTCCTCCTTGCATACTGCGGTGAACGTAGGGTGCTCACCGTAAATTCGGATGAAGGGCACGCGTGCCCTCGTGAAAACTTCCGAGATGATGTAGCTTCTCGTTGCTTTCTTCGATGTTGCTTTATTTGATTCGCATTTGTCTTTGGGGCGTGTGCGGTCGCCATCTTGTAGCAGTGTGTCGAGAGATAGGGGTCGCCAGGGGTCGGCCATCGGGCAGGAAGGGGGGGGTGAGAATGGTGGTGTATGAATGGGCTCTGGCCGCATCTCCTAGGGGGATGACTCATGGCGGACTTATGAGCGCCGCCTCCCCTCAGGCTTGGTTATCAGGATTGCAGTTTCCATACACGGAGACGGAGTGATTAGAGTCGCACCGTAGTCTTGGGAAACCTCTAGCCCTGACATGCATTTCTCCCGAGAGGGGATGTCATGCCAAAGTTCGAGTGCAATTCTGGATGCAGTTCGAGCGAACCCTGATCTGGTCCGCAGCGGGCTAAGCCTCAGACCTCCTTCGTCAGATCCTATTGATGCATGCATCGATAGACGGGTTCTAGTGAAACCCCCCAACCTGCCCCTCCGGCTTGGCCCCAGCAAGCCCTGGGTCTCTAGTGGAGACACATACTATCGCAGAACGCGCTCAAACAATAGAAATGGTGTCTTATTTCTGCGATGTCCTGGGTCTATACTTTTAGCAGCCAATACTACTGTGGCGAGCAATTCGGCGAAGAAAAACGAAGCGCTGCCTTGTCTGCGGGGTCCAAGCGAATTCAATGCTGCTCGAATTAGACTGCCTGGGTGAGATGAACTCTTATTCCCTTGCGGGTAGTGATTCTGGGAAGGCAAAAGCGGACGAGAAATGAGTCTCGGGGAAAAGAAATTTTTCCTCCGACTTTGCCACCCTTGCCAGAGCGAGATTCAATCGACGAGAGGATGAGGCAGAATTTAACGTAGCGAGCAGTCCATCGAAATGAACGCTCCAGCCCTTTAAATATGTCGAAAAAGGGACTGTCTTTACCGAAAATTTCAACTCCTTGAAACTGGAATGATTTTAAGAACAAATAAGTGGGAACTGACTGTTTCCGGTGAAGGAAGACCAATGAAGAATTTTCCATATTTTAAAAGGGTTTGTTGGAGTTATTTCAACAAATGAGAGGAAGAATAAAATCTGTCAATCGTATGATACATATTTTCTAATAAACCATGAATTCTTTTCAGTTCTCATCAAAGGCTATATTGACAAAGTTTACAGTCTTGAAGTATAATTGTTGAAATCAGTGTTAAATTAACAATATTAAATTTTAATTTAATTTTTTAGAGAAATGAACTTTTCTATTACATTATATTTTAATATAAAATTGCTACAAAATTAATACAAAATCAATATATGAAAAATATACGAAACAAAATGAATCGAAATGTAGTACGGCTAATTGCTGATGCTTATTGTTTTTATACAGGGTGTACATAAAGTCAGGATCTATTTTTGTGAAGCACTTGGAAATTATATGGAATTCAATCATAAAATGATAGAGTGGTAACATTTATTAAATAATTAAGAGTAGGATTCGACGTGACGCACATCAGTATCCCTGCACAGCTCAAATCGTTCCGCAGCATTTCTAAACACATTCTGGAGCATTTGCGGGGTTATGTTATCTGCAGCAGTTCGTATACGTGTACGTAAGTTTTCAAGACTCGTAATCTTCGTCTGATAGACGTGCGATTTGATAAAGCCCCATGCAAAGAAATCTAAAGGGGTTAAATCTGGTGATCTCGCTGGCCAAGGTCTGTTGCTTCCGCGTCCGATCCAGCGATTTGGAAAACGTCCATTTAGAGAATCCTGAACAATTTTGGCATAGTGACAAGGAGCACCATCATGTTGATAGACGACGGTACTAACAATCCTATCCCCAATCAGCTGAGGTTCAAGGAATTGCTGCAACATGTCCAGATAAATAAGCCCCGTAACTGTAGCTTCAGCAAAGAAAAAAGGACCATAAACCTTAGATTTTGTTAAACCCATCCAGACATTAACTTTAGGTGAGTCTCTTTCCCAATTTTGGACGAAATCATTCGGTCTTTCATCTGCCCAAATTCGACAGCTATGGCGATTTACTTTTCCACACGTATGGAAAGTGGCTTCATCACTAAAGAGAATGTTGTCCATTAAATTATCACTCCAGATTTGTTCTACGAGATCAGTACACACAGCACTTCGTCGAGGGAAATCTTCCTCATGTAAATCATGTAAAACCTCCAAATGATAGCTTTTCTTCTGCAAATTAACTTCCAGAATTTTGTGCACAGATGACGTCGGGAGGCCGAGTCTGTGTGATGCAGCACGAACGGACGTACGTGGCTCCTCAGTGATAATTCCGCGTACTGCATTCGCGGTAAGATCTGACATACACGGTCGTCCTGATCTTGCTTCATCATTTACAGATCCCGTTCGTTTAAATTTGTTCACCAATTTTCAGTAGTGTCTTGTCTATTGGCCCCGGCTTATGAAATCTCCTTCTAAACTTCTCTCTGATGTCATTGTATTTCTTTCCCTCGATTCGCCAAATTACTATTGCCACACGCTCTTCTGTATTCATTCTAAGGGCTTCTGAAAAGAAAAATAGAAAAAAATAATTATTTCACAAAATTAGATCCTGACTTTATGTACACCCTGTATATAAAAATTATACATTTGTCTTATATAGACAAGATGGATTTTCCTTTGTTTAACCTAGGGGCTTTCAACCTTGTCTCCACAGCGTACCCTTTTGAAAAGTCAGTGTTTTCTATATATATATATATATATATATATATATATATATATATATAATATATATATATATATAACAGTGTTTTGAAAAAAATAATTCCACCATAACTCATGGCATACTGTATGTTGTCAACTGATGAGGTTGGATGAGAAACAAGTCTGGTAAAGTTTTGGTCAGATTAGTTTATAGTATAAACTAATCTGACAAAACTTTATACTAAGGGACTGCGCATTAGCGTGTAGCGTCATGAGCGAGCTGGAGGCACATTTCAGGTTTTGTACAATCAACCTTGCTGATTTCAGAAAGGAAATAAAAAAAATTCTGCAACAAGCAGAACACCTTTTTCGCATGTAAAAAATACAAAATTCTTGTTAATTACAGTTGGCAACACTGACTGACATGGTACTTCTGGCAGCTTTCTAATTATTCTCAGTGAGTCATCCCCTGGAATTTCTTAGTTCTACGCTAGCTCGCTTGAGAGAAACAAGTGTTTTTTTCTGTGGATGGGGTGTTCAAAAACCCCAACGTACTAACGAAAGGTGGTTTTGTGATATATACATTATACACATTTCTTTGTTTTGTTGTGTTTTACATTGTTTATAAGTTGTTATATGTCTTGGGGTATATACATATACCTCTGGATATTTATATACATAATACATATGTGTGTGCAGTATATTTATATATATATATTAGTAAACTTATTGTTTACCAATAAACCAAGCCTTATATATACAGTATATATACTCCTAATCATATATATTTTATATTTATACGTTTGTGTTTTTGTTTCAGTCTTCCTGTGTGATACTTGTTGAGTTTTGCTGGTACAATGAGCACGCAAAGAACACGGGGATCTACCAGCCACATTGTCTTTGGTTCTCCACTATCAGAGCTTCCTCTGTCTGAACTTCCAACCCGTATACAAGTTGCAAGGCATTTCCTCTTCTTGAAGGAGAACAAGTACACCAGCAACAGGGAGATTCTTCCGGAGGTATGCCAAACACTCATTGACCTCTGGAATCGTGCTAACATTCCATCACAGCCAATCAAGAATGTGAAGACCAAGCTGCTCCGATTGATGGAAAAAGGCTCACAAGCATCGAAGCAAGGCAAGCAGGCCACAAAAACCAAGAAGTTCGAGGAAAGCCTGAATCAATTGTTTGACATAGCTGTCTGCCAATGCGATGATCTGTCTGCATGCCACTGTGAAAAAGAAATGAAAGTTCCACGACGAGAGCATGCCTTTCTGATCGACCAGAGAACCACTCGGATCATGCAGATCAGTCGGGTGGATACGAATGTGACTCAGATGATGGAGAGAAGGAAGTCAAGAGAGGATCGAATGCAAGAAAGACAAGAAGAAGAGAATAGAAGAAAAACGGAACGGCAAGAGGTAGCATCCTCTGCAGATGTGGTCGAATCAGCTCAAGCAGAAGCAGACTCCAGTGGTGAAAGTGTTGGTGATGAGTGGATGGGTGATAGTGCCCAGGAGGACAGGAACATCACACCGATTCCCACTGTTGCTTTGGAAGCTGACCGGTATGGTGTATCGAACAGGGCTGCTGCAGCTATCAGCACTGCAACATTGGTTGACTATGGCATCATTAGTTCTGATGATCAGATAAACGTAATTGACCACCACAAAGTATGGAGAGCACGGCAGAAGGTACGGAGGGATCTGAAGGAAGCAGTAACTTACCACGATGTGGAAGTCACTGCTTTATTTTTTGATGGGCGGAAAGACATGACACTTGTCAAAGAGAAAAAGGGGAACAAATGGTACAGCACAAAGAAAGTTGAGGACCACTATGTGCTGGTCGGAGAGCCTGGAATCTTCTATCTAAGCCATCTGACACTGGAACGAGGAACTGGCACTGTCATTGCGGATGGACTTCAAAATGCGATTGAAGAAATGGGTATTGCAGACAAGATAATTGCAGTGGGAGCCGACAGCACAGCCACAAACACAGGGCACAGAAGTGGAGCAATACACCTGCTAGAGTGCCGCCTGGGTCGCCCTTTGCACTGGTTCATCTGTAGTCTGCATTTAAATGAACTCCCACTGCGCCACTTGTGCAAGGAACTCATCGGCCCAACAGAATCTGCAACTCAATGGAAAGGACCAATTGGCAAAGCTTTGGCCACATGTGAAAGTTTACCACTTTCCTCTAGAGGAATTCAATGTATTGCTGATGGACACACTCTCCCGGATGTTGACCTTACTGAATTGAGTCGTGACCAAGCCTACCTCTACAGAATGATGAAAGCGATAAGGACTGGTGTCATTAATGAAGATCTTCTACGAGAGAAGCCTGAACCAATCTCTCATGCCAGATGGGTTACACTGCCAGCAGAATTTGTCGGCTATATGTAGCGATGGCGCAGCCAAGTGATGAACTGTATTCACTCACGCAGTTTGTCGTGTGCCACTATGGACCCATGTGGTTTAGCATCAAGTGCCATCCAAGGTGCACAGATGGCCCAAAACATTTCCTGGAGCAAATCAAGCTGCTACGATTACTGCCACCAGCAGCAAGACTGTCACATGGCCTGTGATCCAAAGAAATGCATATTGTGCTCACCCTGAAAATGTTCTACTGGCAATGCTTGCAGATGCAGATGAAGCAAACCGGAAATTGGCCATCGATGTAATCAAGACCATTCGACGAGCTCCCAAACCTGCTCAACAGCAAGTCAGAGAATTTCGGCCACCAAAGATCAAAGTGCTCAGAATTTGAAAGATTTACTTCCACCAGTGGAGGAGTGCACAATGGAACCACCACTCACGAAGCAGTTCTCTGTCGAACAACTCGATAAGATCACTGAAGAGCCCCTTGTTGTCCGGATACCATGTCACTCCCAAGGTGTAGAACGCTGTGTTAGGATGGTAACTGAAGCGTCTGGGGCAGTGTATGGAAAGGATTCAAGAGATGGTTACATTAGAGCAGTACTTAAATCCCCTGACTTTATGCCGTCATTCAAAACTAAACAAGATTTTAATGTATCATTTACTAAATAAAACTATCTAGTATACCTACCTACCTACCTACAGTGTATATGTTTATTCCAAAAATAAATTTTTCTATTTTTCCTGAAAAGCAGTACATTGTAAGGGGTCAAATGATAGCTCAAACCCTAGGAAAGCAAGTGTCCAAAAGTTATGGGTAACTAGCAATTTTCACGATTTTCACATGCGAAAAAGGTGTTGCACTTGTCACAAAAAAATTTTGTTTTCATTTTTGAATTTAGGGAGGTCAATTGTACAAAACCTGAAATGTGCCTCTTGATCCGTTACACTTTGCCCAATGACGCTACACGCTACTGCACATAGCAGATCAAAATTGTTCTATTCTGCCAGTTGGCGATAATCGGGTTGATATGACACATGCAATATTATTTTGTGCATGAAAGAGCGATCTTTTAATAGAAAACAATTTTCATTATCCGAATACAGTACGTGTTAGAACTTGTGATAGCAATACTTCTTTGCCGGACACCGCGTACGACTTACAGACGATCCGGCGGCACCCGCAGTTTACTTTCAGACACGAATGATTGCCGCGCACCAACTGCAGGTTGTCGGACTCTTTTGTCTGACAACTAATGCTTCTGACGCTAATGGCTACGCTGGAAGATTTCAGGGAAATCGACTTTGGTTTAGCTTTACTTGTTCTAATGTTATCCGCAACAGAAGGTACGGTCGTTATCCAAATCTTAACTCTCACTCACCTTATATTTCTGCCCGGAATCGAGCAAAATCTGGTTTTCGATTCGCCAAAAAATCCTTCACCAAACAAAAATGTGAAAATCTATCCAATCCTAATTCTTCTCGCTCTTTCTGGCATCTAGCTAAGAACCCCTTCAACAACTTTACTTCCTCCTCTTTCCCTCCTCTTTTCTATTCGGACGGCACAGTTGACGTCTCTTCCCCTGAAAAAGCTGAACTCTTAGCTCAAACTTTCGCTTACAATTAACCCTGGATGATTCCGGTGGTGTTCCTCCATCTCCTCCCGCCTCTGACTTTATTGTGTCTGAAATTAGAATCTCCTCCAAAGATGCTTCTTCTGCCCTATCTGGGCTCAACTCTAGGAAGGCGTACGGGCCTGATGGTGTTCCTCCCCCTGTTCTTAATTAGAACTGTGCTTCTGTGCTGACACCCTCCCTAGGCAAACTCTTTCGTCTTTGTCTCTCATCTGGTACTTTTCCTTCCTGCTAGAAGTTCGCTTTCATTCAGCCTGTCCCAAAGCAGGGTGATCGCTCTCAACCCTCCAACTAGCCTTCAATTGCTTTCATTTCTTGTCTTTCAAAAGTTTGTAAATCTATCCTTAATAGGAAGATTCTTAAACACTTCTTCTCACAATCTTCTTTCAGATCGTTAGTATGGGTTCCGCAAGGGACGCTCAACTTGAAATCTTCTTGCATATCTCTCTGACTCTTGATCATCCTCCTTTCGGGATTTCGGTGAAACTTTTGCTATTGCGCTGGACATACTGTATCTAAAGCTTTTGATAGAGTCTATCACAAATCATTCATTTCGAAACTGCCCTCATTCGATTTCTATCTTTGTATCTGTACTTTCATCTTTAATTTCCTTTCTGGCCGATCTATTGCTGCAGTTGCAAATGGCCACTGTTCTTCTCCTGAAGTTATTAATAGTGGTATTCCTAAGGGTTCTATCCTGCCACCCACTCTTTTCCTTTTATTTAATAATGATCTTTTAATTCGCACTTCCTGTCATATTCACTCCTATGCCGATGATTCCACTCTTCTCCACCCGCTTCCCAAAGCGTCCCTCACGGCAGTCACTCCATGATTCGCGTAGGACGGCTATGGAACACCTGACCTCTGTTCTTTCTGCTATCTCTGAATGGAGCAGAGAAAACCTTGTGGCTTTCAATGCCTGAAACACTCAGTTCCTCCATCTGTCTACTCGTCACATTTGCCCTTGGCCCCTCCTTCCTGCATAAAAAAAATTATGTATTCCATTGGGTTACTAATGGGACGACCGTTGCGAGACGATCTACCCAAATACTGGTCAATGCGGAACTGAAGTAACCGAATGGTACTTCCAATGTAAGACTCGCTCTTGCAGTGCGAGCAATCGAATTTATAGACGCATGATGAGCACAAAAGGGGAGGGAATTTATCCTTAAAACGAAAGTTAGAGCCTATAATGGAAGAATTTACAAAAACGAATTTAAAATTAATTTGAGGAAAAATTTCTTCAGGATCTTTCTCACTCTTGTCACTAACAAGACCGAAGCAAAGAAAAGTAAGGTAACAATTGTCTTTGTAAACATTAAGAACAGGTGTCTTAGGTCTATAAATATTATCAAGAAATTTAGAAATATCATATATTTATGAATTAATTTCTTAGGAAAACCATTGCAAGTAAAGTTAATTAAATACTGAAATTCATTATAAAGACCAATGTAGAACAAAAGTAAATAAGATCTATAAATAAGTCTTAACGGAGTTAACTTTGAATAAAAAAGGTGTGTAAGTAAAAATACCCATACCCAAACCTGTAAAAGTTGATTTACGAAATACTGAGGTAGAAAAAGAACCATTCAGCTTCTGAACAGACAAATCCAAAAAAAGGAAGATGTTATTCTCTGATTGGATTTTAAATTTAATGTTAGAATGCTGTAAAAGATTGGCCGAAAATCAAGAGGACAAGTATGAAGGACCTGTTCTTCAAATGGCACATAAAAATATTTTCCAGAGTGGGACCCTAAGAGGAAACCATAGCAACACCTTCAGTTTGTTCATAAAGTTCATTATTAAATACAAGCTAGGAATTAAAAACCGACAATTCAAGAAATTTCCTGAAATTTAACCAAGTAAAACCATGTAAGAAGAAAAACATTTGTCAACAGAAAGGTCAATAGTTTTGTGGAATGAAATATTGGTAAACGATGACTTAACATCATAGCTACACATAAAAACATTATTAGAATTTAAACTATTAATTTCCTAAACAAAGGAAGAGGAATTTTTTACAGAGTAATCGTTGGTAGTAAGTGGGGACAAAAGAGGAACGAGAAACTAAGCCAAAGGAAAGGTAAGAGAATTATAGGCCGCAAGAATAGGTCTAAATGGGACATCCATTTTATGGACTTTAGGGAGGCCATAAAGAATGTCAGGAGTAGAACCAGTAAAAAAAGGCTATTGTAATTAATTTCAATTAAATGACCAAATGATTTTAGATGACGTAAGAACCTATTTTACCCTCAGTTCGCAAAATAACAGAGAAGATGGAATCTTTAACTTGGCGAAACTTATCAGTATCAGAAAGAATAGCCAGGACTTTGAGTATATAATTTTTTGTTCAATATGACGACTCTCTTTCCTTCCAGCCATATATATATATATATATATATATATATATATATATAATATATATATATATATATATATATATACAGGGTGTTTCACAACCGTCTGCCTTACTTTAGGGGATGATTTCGGGGGAGGGTGATATCGAGTAAAAAAGTCAATACAACATGGGTGCTATTTCCAACCGTTGCGGAGCACTGGACGTTTTAAGATGTACAAACAACAAATCCCTACTTATGTGTAATTCGATAGATGGTGGTAGTTTTGGTTAACGAAGTTACCACTACTTATCCTCAGTTTTTACTTTAAGTTGGTTCTGATCTGTGATACGAGACACTGCGTTGCGCTAAGGTGCACAATCAAAATGAACCAACAGTTTGCACTCGCTGAATACGCTGATATCCATTTCATTTATGGATTCTGTGATGGTAACAGCAGAGCGGCAATTGAGGAATATCGAAGACGTTTTCCGAACCGCCGAATACCGAACAGGCAAGTGTTTAGTGACACCCACCAGAGATTAAGGGAAACAGGGTCAATTGTTCCACGTAACCAAGAACATGTAACATGATGGCCCGTTGCTGTGGAAGAGCACATACTGGACCTAGTACAACGTTGCTCAACTACCAGTATTCGAAGAATTTCTAGACGAATTGGTAAATCCGTATCGCGTGTATGGCGAACCATACATGATGAGGGTTTGTATCCCTATCATTTGCAAAGTGTTAGTAGTATGCTTGCAAAATGGTAGAATGCATATGCAATTGCAATGTTGATCAAATGAGTGCCAGTGCCAACCCCCTTCCCCCTTGTTGCAAGGTGCCAACCCCTTTCCCCCTGTGCCAACCCACAGGGTGCCGAAAAAAAGGGGGAAATCCCCCAGCAAGCTGGAGGGTGTCCACTTAACCTCTTTGGGGGAGAAGTTCGGACGGCCTCACCCCCGAAAGGGGTATACCTAACCTGAGAGACAGAGAGAGCGGAAAACAGAGCATCCTACACCTGGAAGATCCAGATGCATAATGGGAGCTCAGGGTAGTATCACTTGGCATAGAACTCGAAATCCGCCAGTTGGTTTAAACAGCCAGTTGGCGCACACAAACGCACATACACTCCCCGATTATATATACGCCCATAGATCCCCTATTATTACACACACACACACACACACATATATATATATATATATATATCTATATAAATATAAACAGATGCATGTAAAGCCTTAATAGCAAAATATATACGAGCATAACCACCACACAAAAAGAATACACCACAACAACCACCAATCGTCTAAGGATAGCTTATCATCACCTAACCAAACCCACCTTACACACGGCTTTTACTTACCAGTTCCTGATAGACCGACAAGGTCTCTAGATACGACCGAATTAATAGACAAAGTTATTACGCATAACAAATACGTTTATGGGGCCAAGGGGTAGACCGACAAGGTCTTTAAATACGACTCAATAGACAGAGCTATTAAACATAAACAAATACATTTATTGGGTCAGGGGGTAGAATGACAAGTTCTCAAAAAATTGCGACGGTAATAGTTTTCCTATTAAGCTACCACGAGGCCAATTTGACGTTTGGTGGCCGATCTTTTAAACAAAAAATCGAATAAGATAAACTAAGTTTAATGCAAAAACAAATTTTCACCATAATATACAATTTTATCCTTAAACTGTAGCATAAAAAGCATTAATATGATTTTTAAAACAAAATAGAAATTAAATTAGGAGTAACTATTTCATTTTTCCTCTTTTGGCCAATTATTTTGTTTCATTAAAAATTTATCTTTAATATACAATTTTATCCTTAAACTATAACATAAAAAGCATTAATATGATTTTTAAAACAAAATAGATTCTATTTGGGATTACTATTTCATTTCCCGTCTTTCGCCCAATTATTTTATTTCAATACAAATTTATCTTTAAGACACCAATATATCTTTAAACCTTATTACAAAAAATATTAATAAAGGATTTACATTTAATTTCCAATATTCTGAATAGTTTTTTATTTTCAGTACTGAGTTTCTTAATAATAATTCTAGATAAGAATTTGCAGTACGCTAAGAATACTGTCTTCATTTTTTCTTCTGCTGACGCGTTTCGTTCATATACTTTGAACATCTTCAGAGCTTTATACATAATTTTAAAGTAAAATGGGTTATATATATATATTTTCTGATTGTAAATTTGATACTCTTTCAAATTAATTTAAGAATATTCAAAAATTCATTAAATTTTTTATTAATTTTCGGTTTTTTCATTTTAATGTAAAAGGCTTCGGCAATTTTTAGTTTTTCTACGTTATGTGATGACTCGATGAGTATAAGATTTGAAAGTTTTGTGAGATATCTTTTAAATTTAATATTTTATGATCTATTCTGTAATGTTCGTTAATTTTACTTGGACGATATTTATGTTGGTATGCTTTCTCTTTAATGTGGTTTGTGGTGTAATCAATGTAAGTCGACGTACAGTCAACTACAGGACATGTAAATTGGTACACCACATGATGTTGCTTATCAGGGTTTTTGTTGCGTGTCGAAAAATGGCTTGATAACTTTTTGTTTTTATAGTATATGTTAACATTGATAGTTTTTTCTTTATCCATTGGTTTTATGTGCCTCTTTAATATATTGTTTAGACATTTTTCTTCATGTTTCAGTCTTGTTGGGTTTCTTGCTTCGAAGTAAAATTTTATACCTGTATTTTTATTTTTATTTTCACATCTTCCTTATTTTTGTTATATAAATTTGTTAGAGTTCGGTTTATGATATTATCGATTAAAAATAGCGGAAAATCACTGTTTATTAGATTTTGCTTTATTCTCTCAATTTCTTGATTAAATAGTTGCCAACTTGAGCATATATTGAAAGCTCTGTGCACGAGTGTTTTAATTATTGATAGTTTATATTTTTCTCGTTCCTTTGTCTGTTGGTTTAACATGTACACCAGTCGTTAAACATCCATTTTGACCAATGAATATATTAATGTCAAGAAAAGAGAGTGTATTATTCAAGGAAGGTTCAAATGTGAATTTTAATTTATTTAGTTCATGAAGTCTTCGAGTAAATAAAGGAATGCGGTTATTGTTTTTAAATAGTATCAAGGTATCGTCGACATATCTCATATACAGTTTTGGGTTGTAGAAATTGTTTTCTTTCATTATTTTATTTTCTAAGTTTGACATATAAAAGTCTGCGAAGGTAGGTCCTGATGGTGTGCTCATAGCAACACCATCTATCTGTATGTAGGTTTCATCACAGAATTTAAACGGAGTTTTTGTACAACACAAAATAAGTAATTGTTTCATATCTTCTTTTTTTAAGGTTGGTGCAATAAAATTTTTGTTATTGTAAACATTGTCCAAAATTATTTCTATGGTTTCCATTACTGGTACATTTGTAAAAAGTGATTCCACGTCAAGAGAAACAAGTTGTTCAACGTTGGCTATTTTTAAGTTAGATAATTTTGCTAGTGTTTCGGTTGTAGAATTTACAATAAAATTTTTGTTAAGATACGGTCTTATTTTCTTATTTAAAAACTGAGCGATATCATATGTGACAGTTCCGCTCATTGAGATGACAGGGCGTAATGGTGGATTAGCAGAGTTTTTATGAATCTTAGGTAGTCCATAAAGATGACCATCATTATAACTTCCTGATCGTTTTAGTAATTTGGAGATGTTTACGTCATTTATTGAATTAGCAATTTTATTTATTTCATTTTTTGTTTTAAGTGTTGTGTTAATATTACATTTCGAAAATTTACTATTATTGCTGACAATATCTCTTAATTTATTATTATATTCATTCTTGTTCAATATAACAGTACTATTACTATTACTATTCTTAAATTAATTTGAAATTGTATCAAATTTACAATCAGAAAATATATATATAAGTCATTTTACTTTAAAATTATGTATAAAGCTCTGAAGATGTTCAAAGTACATGAACGAAATGCGTCAGCAGAAGAAAAAATGAAGACAGTATGCTTAGCATACTGCAAATTCTTATCTAGAATTATTATTAAGAAACTCAGTACTGAAAATTAAAAACTATTCAGAATATTGGAAATTAAATGTAAATCCTTTATAAAGACAGTCTGATATCGACTTTCTAAAAAATATTAACATAACTTTATAAAAAAATAGATTCAATTTCGGGGTAACTTATTCTTTTTTTCCTCTCACGCAATTATTTTGTTTCGATACAAATTTATCTTTAAGACACAATTATAGCCATAAACTATATCGTAAAAACGTTAATATAATTTTTAAAATAAAATAGATTCTATCAGTGGAATGACTAAGTAATATTTGGTAAAGACACTCCTCCAAATTCGAGGCTCTTCCGATTACAACCCAATGGGTGGAGCGTGAGAACGAATTCAGGATCTCTGGTTGGCGGAGTCTCGCTCTCACACAGGAAACTCGCGAATCGAATATTGGGGACGGGGCCAATCGGGGTCGCGTATATAAAAGGGAACATTTTCAGCTGGATCCACAACAGTGATCCACAACATCAATACAACACTCAAGACATTTAATCAGATCATCAATAATGCAAACAAATACATACCCAAGGGCAACATTAGGAAATCAACCCAAATTACACTAGATAAATAGCCCACCTCATAAGGCAACGTAACAACCTCAAATATAACACACAAACCCCACACACAGAAGCCATAAAACAGCAGATACAACAGCTCAACACAGAAATAAACAACAAACTCAAAGAAAAACAGAAACATTCAGGGAATTCATAACAACATTAAACCACTCCACAGATACATCCAGGCTATACAAGACTATAAACGGCATTACCCACTCTAACAGCGGCATTCACACCTCACACGCGGCTATCTGTCGCAGCCAAAATAATATCCCAACATACACACAACAAGCTAACATTCTAGTTAATCACTACGCAAAGATAAGTCACTTAAACAGAGACAACAACCAGAAACATGCAGACAGACAAACAGCCAGACACAAGAAAACCTACAGACTCGACACAACCATTACACCCTTCAATACAGACCAGACCACCAAGATCATCAAAAACATTAAGAATTCGAAGGCTACTGGACCAGACAACATATCTAACATACACCTTAAACACTTGGGCCCACAAGGAATACTAGCTCTCACAAATATCAGCACATATTCATACAAACACTGTACTATTCCTGACATATGGAAACAAGGTAAAATTATTACACTACTCAAACCAAACAAAAATCCAACAGAACCAGCTTCCTATATCCATTACTTTACTATGCACACCTTCCAAAGTAACAGAAAGACTAATCTTACAAATCACCAACCCACACATTCCACTATCGCCTACTCAACATGGATTCAGACCTCACCACTCAACCACGACATTATTCACTAACCTCACGCAGCACATCATGGATGGCATCAACTCCAGACGACCAGCTCAACGTACACTATTAGCAACAATAGACATTAGTAAAGCATTTGATGCTATCCCACGCTTCCCTCTCATAAACAAAATACTCAACACATACCTGCACAATAACACCAAAAGGTAGCTGAGCAACTATCTTTCAGGAAGATACTCACATGTCACATTTAATGGCTAGTCATCCAAAAACAAGCTTTTTCCGAACGGGGTCCCTCAAGGCTCTGTTCTCTCACCAACACTCTTCAACTTATACATGCATGACATTCCAACACCCATAGATAACAAGCTTACCTTATCATCATATGCAGATGACATCACTCTAACATCCACCTACAACAACATCGACACCGCTACAAATAACCTACAAACATACATAAACAGTATACAAGACTGGCTCACACACAATAGACTCAAAGTAGCGCCCACAAAATCAACCATCACCTTGCTTACAAGCAACACAAAAGAACACCAGGTAATTCCACAGCTTACACTAAACAACATCAACATTCCACACAATCACAGGACCAAAATACTTGGGGTCACATACAACACATCATTATCTTTTGCAAACCACATTCAGGATATTAAAAACAAATGTACGTCAAGACTTAACACGCTTAGGGTACTAACAGGCACAAACTTTGGACACCAGCAGGAAACAACATCACTCATATACAAACAATATATTCGCTCAGTTATGGACTATGCTAGCCCATGCTGGGCACCCATTATCTCAAACACACACATAAACACCTTACAGACAATACAAAACAACGCACTTCGTATCATTACAGGATGCACTCAAACAACACCAATAGAACACCTGCACACAGAAACAAAAATACTGAAAGTTAGGGAACATTTAGACATGAGGGGAACACAATTCATGGCAGCAGCGACAACTAACCCACAACACCCTTGCCACTACATGTACAATCACGCACCGACACCTCGCACCATTAAGGTAACACCAGAGAGACATTATAACCAAATACTCCATTACATACCACGCCCCACAGACATCACACAGTACAGGAAACACATACACACACACCTAACCCACAAAGCACTGACACGACTCGGTCCGAATGCGGTCCTAGGTGCGAAGCCGCCACCCATTAACAGGTCAGAGATCAGCCTGAGCAGATCGGATCGAGTTAACTTAGCACGATTCCGATGTGGACATCACCCCAACTTACTAACATATAAACACACACTACACAACTCCATAGACGACACCTGTCACCTGTGCCAGGACACACCACAAACAATTGAACACATTATGACAGACTGTACCGCTCTAGCACAACAACGAACACAACACAACATCACTAGTGCGCTGAACCTCTGGTCCACTCCGAATAGGGCGATCGGTTACCTGCGTGCCGCCGGCTTGCTCGATCAGGGTGGGCTGATCGGCTAAACAACAACAACAACAGTGATTTTATCAACATCTAACCACATATTCTCGCATCATGGACACTTCCAGTCAGACACATCAGCTTTACTGCTACCCGCAACTGTTTGAAGCAGGGGACCTCTCTGCAGGGGCTACGCTCGATCTTTTTTTGCAGCGGCCTACCGGAACGCCCTACTTTCAACGCAATCCATTGCAGAAATTTGTGACGCGAGAAAGAACCAGCGAAAACATCCTCATTTGAAATGTGAGTAATTACGTAATACTTTAGTTTGTGATTCATTCTCGGGCTAGATACATCGTATCATTCAGTGCTTAACCCTTGTAAGTGTTACTTAATTTATAAAAAGCCATAATAAACAAAGTGAAAGGATATCTGCCCAGGGGTTCGAGACTCTACGACGGGGCTTAGTAGCCCAGCTAATCTTCCTTCCTGAGAATGTCATTTAGACAGTGAATTTTATTATGCGATGAAGGTATCCTTTGAAAGTGAAATTTTATTACGCGCTTGTTTCCCTGTACGTGTTAATTTAAAAATTTATAGTAAGTTCTACAGGTTATTTTTAGAATTACTAAAACTTTAAAGGTAGGGAATTGCTGCGGTCCCGGGTTCGCGACCCGGTGCTGACAGATGATACGTAGCACATCCAGCTAATCTTGCTTTTGAGCTCAGTTAGGCTAGTTGCTTTGTGTTTACTATTTGATCTGGGTACCCTATCCTGCATTTTCTCTTATTGTAACTCCTTGTAACTCTTTCTTCCTAAATATTCATATATATATATATATATATATATATATATATATATATATACACAGAGGGTGTTTCAGGAGGAAAGGTCAATACTTCGGGAGGTGATAGTATCGGTCATTGTGAGAAAAAAAGTTCATATGAACATGTGTCTAATTCTGAATGGTTACGGAGATAGAGCTGTTTGAATCTGATGCGCGCGCATCTCTTCCTCCCCCTTCCCTTCCCTATAACCTTCAACCATGTAAGCTGTAATGTAAGCATGTAACATAAGCCAATCGACAGCTGACTGTTGTGAGTGACATTGTTTGGTGTTTGAAGCAGTGTTAAGAATGCCACACAACTTCTCACATGCCGAATATGCAGATATGGTGTATGTCTACGGTTTCTGCGATGGAAGTGCAACAGCTGCTGTTGCAGAATACCGTAGACGGTTTTCGAACCCCAGAATTCCGGATCGGAGAGTTGAGATTGGTACACTTCCCAGCGCTCATGTTTCATCTGAACGTGAAGGTCAACAAGATGTGGATGAAGTGGAAAACATTCTCCAGTTGGTAGAGCGTAGTCCTACTACTAGCTCACGAAGAATTTCTACACGTCTCCATGTACCACTAGTGTGGACCAAAATGGGGGGTAAATTATAAAGTTGACGAAATCCTTGTTCCACATTAATGCCCTTATTCCTTTGGACCAGATAGACATGTCAGCAAAATGTCGGTCAAATATGAGAATATTTAGGGGTCCCGAGATTTAATGACTTATAAAAAATTTCCAATGAATAGGCGCGCTTAGAACATCAATGATCAACTCAACTCTTGAGTTGCAACTTATGAAAAAATTTCTTCTTATTTAAGAAATTTTTGGTGTTAATAGAGTACAAAAACAATCTTAGATCATTATTTCAGAGAAAATTATTAATAAGGAAAACAAAAATTTTGGATAAAATATATTATCCTTAATTGGTCAACTCTAAATTAAAGGCTTTGCCTAATTGGCTTGAACCTTTTAGTTATCCTTTTTATCTCCTAATATAACTGGTTTATTTTACTATTTCAGAAATTTAATTTTTTAAACTAAAAATGGCTACTCGTTCTAAAACTAAAGTTTGGCTCATTGGCCATTTATATAAAGATATACTTTGTTGCCGCTTACCTGCAAAACTGCAAGTTTTGCAAAAATATTTCTTCCATCAAAAAGAGGAAAAATTGGGACGAAGAAGATCCATTAATCTTTGCTTAGATGAAGTGATGACCTACTGGGAGAAAGCCAGGATTCCCACAATGCGTAGAGACAGTGCCATCCGAAAGATTGACTCTTTAATAAGCTGTTATGATAAATTGATGAAAAACAGAAAAAGGCCCGAGGAAAAATGCCGTATTGAAGAAGCTATGTTTAAAGATAAAATTAAGGCTGAAATTCTTGATATTGGTCACTCTAATGCCCTTTTGATGATGTCAAATGAAGAAGACAAGCTTTTCTACTTAAGCCAGCAAGAAGATCCTACACAAAGTAGCATGGGTACAGTAGACCAAATTCTTGCAAAAAGAGAGAAAAGACGGCTTCATCGTGAAGAATTAGAGTGTGAAAGAGCCCTCAAAGAGCAGAAGCGATCTAAAAGATCATTCTTGCCTGCCAATAGAGATGATTTCACATCGTCATCATCATCATCACCATCATCACCGATAGATCAGTTTGTTTCTTTTGCGAGTTCATGGAGGAATTAGTGGACATAAAACGCAGTGTACGTGAGGTAGCGGATAGACTTGCAACGCTTGATGATGGCAGGGTTAGGGCTACGGTTGACGGAAGCCGAACCAATATTAACGTTGAAGACGTTAGTAATTTGAAAGGTGAGGTGCGTAACTTAGTTTCTAATTTAGGTAGCTTGTCGGGAAGGTTAGATAGAGTTGAGGAAGAGGTTAAGGTTAGTCCGAGAGTAGTAGATAGCGAGGGATTTAGAGAGGTTAAGGGTGGAGCTAGGCCGCGTACATTAGGTGATAGGAATCCCCCCCCCCTATCGAGGTTTCGAACCCTTTCGCCCATTTGGAAAGGGACGTGAATGAGGGGGAAAGTATTTTAATTGGGGATTCTTTAGTGCGCCACATGGACAAAGAATTCGTTAAACGGAATCCAACCAAGAGGAGGAGGGTCTGTCTCCCAGGGGCCAGGGTTGACAGAGTTAGAGACGAAGTGGATAGGGTTGACGTTGCTTCCCGTCTCTCAATGTTGTTGACGATGGGAGGAGGCAACGACTCGTATAGGCCCGATACGAGAGTGCCTGACCTTTTGGAGAGATATAGGGGGTTAATTAGGTCCCTGAAGACGAGGTCAGATAGGTCTTTAGTTCTAGGTATTACCCCTAAGCACGTGTTGGGTCTTAGAATTACGTCCAAAACAATATTTTTGAATAACAAATTAGAAGAGATTTGTGCTGAGGAAAATGTACCCTTCGTAAAGCTGTGGTCCGAATTCAATGATCCTAGCCTTTTTATAAAAGATGGGGGTGCATTTTAATGAAATAGGTAATGCTAGGCTAGGTAGGTTAATAGACGAAAGCGTGCGAAAGCTGTATAGGTCGAAGCCTTCTTTAAACGTTGTGGGTCCGGGAAACGCGGGCCCGACGTGATAAATAGTTTAAAACGCGGGCCCGTGGTAAAAAATAACTTAAACGTTTTTTATTGCAACGCGCGTAGTATTAGAAATAAATTAAATGAATTTAAGGCGGTAATTTATTCCGGCAACTATGATATAGTTGCTATCACTGAAACTTGGTTAAATACCGTGACTCGGGACTTGTTGGGGGAACTTGAGATACCGGGTTTTAAACTCTTTACTAATGATAGGTTACATAGATTTGGAGGCGGCGTTTTGCTGTACATTCGTAATTCCCTTAGGGCTATCGAGGTTAAGTTAGATTTTCCGGCAGCAATTAATGCGATCTGTGTTGAAGTTAGTGCGCGTAGTATTAGTTTTATTTTTGTTGTTGTTTATAGACCTCCCGTTCAACCCCTCGATATAGATACTAGATTTTACTCACTTCTTGGTAATTTTATTGACAATCGGAATAGTATAATTGTCGGAGACTTTAACTGCCCTAATGTTAATTACGAGAATTTTACGGGTAATGAAGAGGGTTTGAGATTGGTTGAGTTTATGGATGATAACTTTTTACGACAGATAGTTACCGAACCAACGCGCGGTGATAATATTTTAGATTTGGTGATGACGAACGGCGAGAATATAGTCGAAGGTTTAGAAGTAGGCGAGAGTTTAGGATATACCGATCATCAAATTCTTAGGTTTAAGTTATTGAAGAAAACACGCAGGATAGTAACGTAATAGAAGTCCCTGATTTTCGTAGGGCTAATTTTGATAGTTTCGCGGATAGGATGAGTAGTGGACTGGGATAACTTATTTATGGGTAATGACAAAAATTTGCGTTGGGTGGCGTTTAAAGAAAGTTTTAGGAATATTGAAAGGGAGTTTATTCCTCGTAGGCCTAAGCGCGCTAGTAATCGTGGTAGACCGAAGTGGTGGAGTAGGGAAATAGGAGAGTTTATAAACGAGCGTAATAGAGCGTATAGACTTAGTAAGCGTAATGGCCAGGTAGCTAACTTTAATAGATATATCGAGCTTAGACGTCAGGTTAAAAGATCAGTTAGGAATGCTAAGCGTAATTTAGAGATACTTATAGCTGCGGATAGTAAACATAATCCAAAAAAGTTTTTTGAATACGTTAATAATCGTAAGCCGGTAAAAAATAACAGGCCCTCTAGTGGATGTTAATGGCGCTTTGGCTTCTGACGCTCAGGCGATGGCGGGTATTTTCAATAACTTTTTTGCGACAGTTTTTACCGTAGAAAACGTAAATAATGTCCCCGACGTGGATGATATCGTTCCATTTAGTAGCGAGACTATTTTGGATGAAATAACTGTTTACGAGGCTGAGATTGCGCATTATATCGATAGGCTAAAAATTAGCAAGGCTCCAGGCCCTGACGCTTTTTATCCCAGACATTTGAAAGATTTGAAAGAAGTTATCGTAGGCCCCTTAACGAAGATCTTTAATCAGTCACTCGAAACGGGGATTATTCCTGAAGACTTTAAATTAGCTAACGTCACGCCTATTTTTAAAAAAGGCGACCGCGCGGTAGCTAGCAATTATAGGCCCATTAGCTTAACGTCAATTGTAGGTAAACTTTTGGAATCCGTAGTTAGGGATCGTATTACCGATCACTTAGAAAGTAGAGATTTGATTAATAGTAGTCAGCATGGGTTTCGACGCCATAGGTCTTGTTTAACTAATTTGTTAGAATTTTATAACGAAATAGTGCGCGAATACGATAGGCATAGAGCAGCTGACGTTATTTATTTAGATTTTAAAAAGGCATTCGATACAGTTCCGCATAGGAGACTAATTGCGAAGGTTAAAGCGCACGGTATACGCGGTCAGGTAGCTAACTGGTTAGAAGAATGGCTTCGTGCTAGGAGACAGAGGGTCGTAGTTAATGGTAGTGAATCAGGGTGGTTAGATGTAGGTAGCGGTGTCCCACAGGGTTCAGTGTTAGGCCCATTGCTATTCGTAATTTACATTAACGACATAGATGTAGGATTGACTAGTAACGTGTCAAAATTCGCGGACGATACTAAAATAGGCGGTAAGGTTGTTAACGAGGACGATAGAAATAGGATTCAAGACGATGTAAATAGGATTATGGAGTGGACAGATAAGTGGCAGATGCAATTTAACGTAGACAAATGTAAAGTTTTGCATATAGGTTCTCGCAACAATAATTACGCGTATACGATGGATGATAGGGAGTTAGCGAGCGTTGACGAGGAAGTAGATTTAGGCCTACGCGTATCTAAGGATTTAAAGGTTAGGAACCAGTGCCTGGAGTCTTGCTCAAAAGCTAATAGGATGTTAGGTTTCATAGCGCGTAATTTCGAATTTAAATCGAAGGATATTATATTGCCCCTTTACAAGTCCCTAGTCAGGCCTCATTTAGAATATGCAGTTCAGTTTTGGTGCCCGTACTTGCGTGAGGATATTGATAGGTTAGAAAGGGTTCAGCGTCGTGCCACGAAACTTATTCCGTCATTGCGCAATAAGCCTTATGAAGATAGGATTAATGAGTTAGACCTGTATTCACTCGAAACTAGGAGATTAAGGGGGGAGCTTATTGAAGTTTTCAAAATCGTTAATAACATCGATAACGTAAATTTTGACAAATTGTTCACTTTTGATAATAGTAATACTCGCAATAACGGATTTAAGTTGCGTGGCAGGCGTTTTATTACTAATATCGCTAAAAACTTCTTTACGTTTAAAGTAATTGATAAATGGAATAATCTTCCCGCGTCAGTCGTTCATTCTACCAGCGTTAATATGTTTAAAAACCGTCTTGACAGACATTTTAAAGGTATTAACGTTGTTTAATTTAAAAAAACAAAGTTAGCAACAGAAGCTCTGGTGGTGGTGCTCGAGGATGAGTCTGTTGACGATGAATGCCAGCTTGTGACATGCCAGCGTGTGATGCCAGCAATAAAATTATAAAAAAAAAAAATAAAAAAAATTAGACTAACACGAATGTAGATGTAGCTCATAGCGTAAACTAACCCACTTTTTGTTTAACTTACCTACTTTTTTTTTTTTTTTCTTTTTTTTCTTATCCTCTCCTTACTTTGCATGTCTCTAACTCTGTTCTTGCATGTTTGTAGTTTGCATGGTATGACAGTGAGTTAAGACTGTGTTTGCATGGTTTGTAAGCGTTCTTATTTTACTTCTTTTCATCTTTCACCCCTCTCCTATTCTCTCCGACTATTTTTCTGACTTGTCGGCAGTGGCCGGCGGATGATGATGGTGAGACACTTTTCCTCTTTTTCTGAATGAATGTTAACCCACGAATGATAGGTGTTGCTCCTTACTTAACCCATTATTCTCTTCTCTTCTCTTAACCCCCTACTCTTTCCTTTCTCTCGGGCTAGCCTTAGAGTGGATCTTAGGGTCTTTGTTAGCCTTAGCTTCTGTAGATCTGTAGAACTAATGACGACAACCTTGAAATGAATTTTCAAGGTCCCTCTGAAGAGCAATTTAAAAAGAAAATGTTGGCTCCTAAAAAGTCAAAGCCTATTGACAAAAATGTTGTAGCAGCCTATGATAGAATGAATCTTTCCAATCGAGATGCAGCTATGTCTTATGCTGTTGTTGCTCAGTCTTTGGGCCATAATTTGGAAAATTTGTCAAATAATTTGACAAAATCTACTATGCTTCGAACTCGTCAAAAGTTACGCAAAGAAATAGCAACAGAATATCAAGAGCAAGCATTTTGTCCTGGAGAGCCTTTAGTTCTTCATTGGGATGGAAAAATGCTCCCAGAGATATCAGGTTAGTTTTTTTGTCTGATTAATTTAGCATATTTATATTTTATCTCTCAAGTGAAAAACTTAGTTGTGGGTCTGGTTTTCACACCTAGGCAATGTGTTATTATCTGGTTGGTTTTAATTAAACATTTTGATAGCTAAATTTTTATTTAATTAGGTTACATTTCACTGTCTGAAGCTAGTTTTCACAATCTACACCATTTTACCTTCAAATTAAAATAACTCGTTCAAATTAAAATAAATCAAGTTTAATTTAAAATAAGTCAAGTTTAATTTAAAATAAGTCAAGTTTAATTTAAAATAAATCAAGTTTAATTTAAAATAAATCAAGTTTAATTTAAAATAAGTCAAGTTTAATTTAAAATAATTCAAGTTTAATTTAAAATTATATATTATATTATATAAATTATAATATATATAAATATATTAAATATAAAATAAAATATTAAATATATAATATAATATATTAAAATAAAATATTAAAAATAAATATATATAAATTATATATAAATTATATATTTTAACTTTTTCTTGCAGGCGAAGGAAGAACGGAAAGGATTGCAGTGTGTGTTAGTCAGTGGGAATGGTGAAGAGAAATTGCTGGGAATTCCTAAAGTCACTGCTGGCACGGGTACGGAGATGGCTCGTGTTTGCATTTCTCTCCTGCAAGAACATGATATGACCCAGAGAATTATTGGGCTGTCATTTGACACAACAGCATCCAATACCGGAATCCATGCTGGAGCTTGCACTAAAATTGAACAAGAACTTGGAAAAGAGCTTTTATATTTAGCCTGCAGACACCATATTTATGAGATTGTCCTATCTCAAGTCTTCCTGACTTCTATGGACCATTCCTCTGAACCTGATATTCCAATCTTCAAAAGATTCAAAACTCAATGGGATTTTATGGATCATTCTCAAATCACAACTGCTGTTGATTCCCAAAGCTGCAGAATAATTGAAAGAGTTCAAGATTTAAAAAATCAAAGTCTTAATCATGAAGGAGGCACTCAACTCTAAACAGCCAAGAGATGATTATAAAGAATTTTTTCAACTTGTTCTCTTGTTTTTTGGAGAAGAAAGCATTTCTAATACTCCCTTGAAGAGACCTGGAGCGTACCATCATGCAAGATGGATGGCAAAAGGAATTTATGCATTTAAGCTTTTTCTTCTCCAAAATCAATTTAAGATGACTAAAAAAGAACTTGATGCAATAACAGAAATTTGTTTATTTGTTGCATTGGTATACGCAAAATCTTGGGCAAAAGCTTCTCAACCAGAGGAAGCCCCAAATGTTGATCTTAAATTTTTGCAAGATCTTGCAATAATGGAGGAAAATTCTTTGATATCAAGTGTTATCAAGCAAGCCCAAAATGCCATTAAACGACATCTGTGGTACCTCTCAGAAACACTTGTTGGATTAAGCTTCTTTGACAAAAGCATATCCCTTGAAGAAAAGGAGCAAATGCGAAATAATATCAAAATGCCTCCAAGAAATAAGGGACTGAAACGTTTAGAAGCAAAGGTAACCCTAGCTTCTTTTAAAGAAAAAAGGATTTCTGATTTTGTTACTTCAAGGACTAAATCTCTTTTTGATGCTCTACATCTCAATTCTCTCTTCACTGAAAATTCTGCATCAACATGGGGAATAGATCCTGAGTACCAAAGAGGCTGTGCTAGAGTTCGTGCCCTTAGAGTGACAAATGGCTGCACGCGCTGGTATGTACTTTGAGCATGACGGAGCTCCTCCACATTCTACCCGTCTGATGATGCAATACCTAAATCAAACTTTCCCTGGTCGATGGATCGGCCGCGGTGGTCCCATTCAATGGCCACCAAGGTCTCCAGACCTCTCTCCGTTGGATTATTGTGTGTGGGGGTGGATGAAAAGTCAAGTTTACAAAAGAAAGGTGAATACACGAGACGAATTACTCGCGCGCATTTTGGATGCTGCTGCCCGCATAAAGGAACGTCAAGATCAACTCAGACGAACAACACGCGATCTTAGCACACGAGTTGCAAAGTGCATTGAGGTTGACGGTGGGATTTTCGAAAACGTATTGTAAACTGTAACAAATTTGTCATTTCTGTATCTGATATCATTCAAAATGCCAATGTTTAAACATTAAATGTTAGAAACAGTAATTGGTTTCTCTTTCTTGATTATCATTAACAATGGTTTTGTATTTGTAGATTCAAACATCTCCATCTCCGTAACCATTCAGAATTAGACACATGTTTATATGAACGTTTTTCTCACAATGACCGATACTATCACCTTCCGAAGTATTGACCTTTTCTCCTGAAACACCCTATGTATATATATACAGAGACATGCAAGAAGTAAATAGACTCCCTTAATTTTATGGTAAAATGTATGCATCCAATTTTTTGGCCATTATTATGACTAATATTCGTTTCCTACATTTCTATCCTTGAAGAAGGACTTATGCCAATATTCTCAAGTGGTCAAATTGAAAAAGACAGCTGCTTGTTCATGGAAGATGGAGCCCCATGCCACACTGCAAAAAAGACGAAAGAATGGGAGGAGCGAAATGGTATCAAACGACTTCCTTGGCCGAGTCAGTCCACTGATATGAACCCCATAGAACACGTGTGGGCAATACTAGACAAGACTTTACGTAAAAAGGCCAAAAAACCAGCAACACGATCAGAATTGTTGAATCTTTTACGCCAAATTGTTACAGCAAAATCTGGGCTGTCTATTTACTTCTTACATGTCTCTGTATATATATACACACACACACACACACATATGTTTATGGAAGTATATGTTAACAATCCGGTTAGGCCCGGTTAGGCCAGCTATCTTATTGTAACTCCTTGTAACTCTCTCCTCCCATATATATACATCACGGTGTCCTGATATATAAATGCCTTGTTACTACAGGTTACTGTGCTAGGCTTTCTGTAATTATTGTATTCTATTAAGTATTTAGAGAGTGAATTTTTTTTATTAAATAATTACGTGTTAACATTTATTTTAAAATTAGTTTGTGAAATGTTTCATTAAAATAGCATGTATCCTCAATTTTATATATATATAACGGGTGAGGCAAAAGTAACGCCCTTTTTAGTTTATTCTCTTTTATTGAAGGAAATAAATCAATTACAGCATTTTAAGAGAAATAATAAGGTTTTTAAGAAAAATACAGCATTTTAAGAAAAATAATAAGTACTTTCTCAGTAAAAACTAAAAAATAACTGGAATTTAATTAATTTTGTGGTTGATTATACTGTATAAAACTATAAAGATACAATTATTAAAAGGGTGTTACTTTTGCCGCACCCGTTATATATATATATATATATATACACACACACATTTAACTGCAATGACCACGCAGTATATTAATGTATAGAAACGACGTAAGTATAGAGGAGCGTTATTTCTCTTCCTCGTGTGCAGAACGCTCCTCTATACTTACGTCATTTCTATATATATATATAATGTATATATATATATATATATATAAATATATATATATATACTGTATATGGAGCAAATGGATTTTAATTAAAAAAGATTCAATGTGGATGAATCGTTTAATATCTGCCAGGTGCTCGATACCCTGTGAGGGTGCTTAGTCATCCAATATGATCATTATTAGTAAAATGTAGGGGCTGTCAAAATAATTTTCTGTCTTCAACCGCGGACCTATAAGAAGAAAGAGGTCCGATGCGGAACTCGATCGTTTTATAGTTACTTTTCGTGACAGCTTTGAAGAAAAGCAAATAGTCGACGGAGATTTGAGGTTTTACTGCGCAGTCAACCCAGTGACCTGAATAAGGAGGTCGAAGTATTGGCTCACATCCGTTCCAACAAGTGCCAGGTCGTCGGGGAACTAATGTAAGCTTTTTTCTTTTGGTTAAGAACAAGACAGTGTATTTTCATCAATTTATTAAATGATAGAAATCATGTTTTATAAATTAGTACAATTCAACTTAAATTAGTTACAGAATTATTATCCATTAAATACGCTACAGAGCACAAGACTAACATTATTGGGGACACCTTATATTTTACACAATATAGTTACAATTATATATATACACAAACACGCGTGTGTGTGTGTGTGTGTGTGTATATACACACACACGCGTGTGTGTATATATACATATATATATACACACACACGCGTGTGTGTGTATATATATATATATATATATATACACACACACGCGTAAAACTTTACACAAATGGGAACCTTTTTTTTATATGCATGAACACCATTTCATCATTCAGCTCAGTTTTGCAAAAATCGAATAATTTTAAAAAAAAAATTATAAATCCCTTTCCACGTGACATGTGCAAGAAAAATGAAAGGCAGTAATTGGTGGGGATTCCAGACAATTTCAGGGATATGCAACTGTTCGAGAAATTTTTACAATAACAGGGTCACTCCAGGGATGAGTCCCCAGTGAATTAAAATAGTACATTATTTCCCTATTTTTAAAGTAGATGGCCAACCAATGATTCCTTCGCCACCAACAATGTCCGAGTTGACAATAAACCCCCCACATTTTCTGGTAGTTGGTAATTTCAATGTTTCAGTCTTCGCAAATCCCCCCGATAAATTTGGAGCGTGTGATTCGGTCACTATTCATTGCTCTCTGAAGTGTATTCGCATCCATTTTAAAAGTCAGTGACCACGTTCTTCAAGCGGTCAATTTCTATTAGAGCTTGTGATTCGAGGTACAGTAGTAAACTAGTAGGAGCGTCTATCGGGTTGGCGAATTCCAAACTGACTGATACTGTATGTTTCCACTCTGTTGTGGACTTAAGTGTGTATTTACACTAGCAGGTAAGCCGGGTGTGATATCAAACGGGTAAAGGTTAAATTGATCGATGAATTCTTTCTGCGTTACCTACCTCAATCCCGAGCTCATCACAAGCACCTGCCAGATTACTATAAGCTCTCGCGCAAAACGGGAACACAGCGTCTGATGATTTGTCCGTATCTATAGTCCCACCCAACACAACACCATTGACGTATAGCGTTACATTTTTAAGGCGGAAATTCTCGAATTTAAGGCGTTCTTTTTATATTTTCCATTCGACGAAGTGTGATCCTGCATTCTATTTAATAACCTTTTAGGTAGAACTCCCAGGGCCACGTTTTCTAGCTGTTTCTACGACAACCCTACGGGCACCGTGTATAGTTTGATCTGCACTCTGTTAATTGGGTATTTTACTGTTGCGTGTATTAATTTTTTTCAATTTCTAATTGTTTAGCAGAGCTAATTTCGCTTGACGCACGCGGAGATATGTTTCCATAATGTGAATCACAACGGGTTTTGCGCCCTCTTCTTGATCAGGCCTCAGATTTATGCAGATCTCAGGATTCGTGCGGGTGAGCTTTAATTTCATATCCATCCCATTCATAAGCAGTTTCTCCTGCAATGTGAAGTCTGTATGCAGACGTCCAAAACACTCATATATCTTCTTTTTAGAATTTGTAAATTTATCCTTTATATTACTTTCGTCTGAAGTTTGATAATAGCCCTCAGCAGTTAAGAAGGTATCCTTCGCTTCTTTTGAAAAGTTGAGGACATATTTGCAGAGAGGCTCGAAGATGATGATAAACCGTTCCTGCCGAAATGTTGACCTGGTTTAAATACACCTCACACTGACTGAATATGGAGTGCAGAAAGTTGATTTCAGGATATGCAGAATAATTATCATCGCTGTCCGTTCCATCAGAATGGGCTGTACGTAGTTTAGCGTACATGTGCATGCAGCTTGGATCAAAATAGTAGGGACCTGAGATGGGTATCACGAATTCTGTAGGGCCACTTGGGGGAACTAATTGTGTTTAATAGGTTAATTGTAATAAAGTCACTGTGCTCAATAGAAACTTGTGTTGGGGGCATATCAAAGAGGGACAGCTCCGATTTACAACATTGTGAGCTACATGGATGAATAAAGCGTGCCATGACCAGTCAGAAATAGTGCCACCTCGAAAAGTAGTAATCAGCCTATGATTCGTGAGAGCAATGTCCTCAACTTATGTCAGTTAAAAAATGATCTACCATAGGTTTCATTCGCTTAGAACACTTCTTCTTTTTTGATGTCCTTTTACGTTTAACGCCACGTGTTGGGAACTCCTTCTTCCGGACAGCCCTCATCTTCTTCCCGCCACCACGAATTTTTCTCTTTGCATCTTTGATGACTTCGTCCCGTGTACGTTTTAAATGGTTTTTAAGAGCTTCTTTAGGTTTAGCTCCACCCATTATGTCTTCTACCGTGTTAAAACCTGATTGTAACGCTTTCCACCCGAGGTATCTGGCCCCCCTCTTCAACAATGGGACAACCGTGAGTAGTATGGTTGAAAAAATAGATTCAAGCCCACTCCCACACTATCTCACCCCTTGATATCCTGTGAAAGGATTTCGGGTCATTATAACTGAATGCGACAAAAGTGCAGCTTCACTGTTAAGCTCCCATCACCGAATGGAAAATTTTTTCCCTCAATCGTTCTTATATATATTGAGATATTGGTTAATATATTAGTCGCAACATTCACATAATAGGGCTTCTGTCTTAGTCATTATATTACCAAACCCACTCGAGTCTGCAGCTATGGCAATCGAATAACAGAATCTACGATTGATAATGTATTTGTAAATAGCAATGCCTTCGTAAATTCTGGAATTATAACTACTAACATCACTGATCATTTTCCTACTTCCGCTATATTCAATAACATTGTTCAGGTTGCGGACAAACCAACTATTGATTACAGAATATTCTCAGAGGTTAACAAAAGAAAATTTATTGGGGCTGTAGAAAATACTCGATTTGATTGTGACAAACCTTTAAATGACCCAGATCATATGTTTCAGTTCTTCCATGACACTTTATTCCATATTTTTAATATTTGCTTTCCTTTAAGAAGAAAAACAGTTTCGCCCAAAAGTGTCGCAAATCCATGGATCACTCCAGGAATTATCACTTCAATAAAGAACAGAGATAAATTATTCAAATTGCAATTACAGAGCAAAATTCTTAAAATACAATATACTCAATATAGAAACAAATTAACTAAAATAATCAAAATTGCAAAATATAACTATTATAACACTCATTTTTCCAAACATAAAGGAGACATGAAAAACATTTGGACAACCATAAACAATCTTCTCGGAAAACAAATTAAGAAAAATTCAATAGAGAAATTAAATGTTTATAATAAAGAAATTACTGATGATACTGCTATTGCAGACTCTTTAAATGCACATTTTACTTCAATAGCGGATAAGCTTCGCCCACAATTAATAAATAATGATCATTCACCTCTAGAATATATGCCACCCAGCCCACTAAATTCATTTTCTTTTGTTCCTGCTACCTCTACTGAGGTCCAGAATATTATTGGTAAATTAAAAAATACAAAAAATAACATTCACAACATTCCTGTACCTATATTGAAACTTGTTAAAGATAAGATATCTGTAACTTTGGCTAAAATTATCAATTAAAGTATTTCCAAAGGAATATTCCATCAATGCTGAAAACTGGTTGTATAACACCCCTTTTTAAAGGGGGTGATCCTACACTAGCAACAAATTACAGGCCGGTGTGTTCATTATCTGTGTTCAGCAAAGTTTTTGAAAAAATTGTAAAAAGTAGAATGCAGCGATATTTAGAATCCTACAATTTATTATCTCCAAATCAATGTGGCTTCCGTAATAATAAATCAACGGGAATGGCTATTTTAAATCTTATGGAAAATGTAAATATAGCTAAGGAGAACAAAGAAATAATGGTAAATATGGATATTACGGCCTCCACCAAGTTGACAATACTGGCTATTATCAAACGTTTCAGCATAATTTTAGGAGTCTAATGGTATATGTTATTATTTGTGCAATTGCGTATTTATAATGTTATAGGCTTTTAAAGAAATTATTTTCGTAACTCCATTTATTGAATGACGTCATCATAAGTATATCTATTTGGGTGGAAAAAAACAAAAAATGAGGTATAGTGTTTTCCGTTTTCTTGATTAGTTGATTTTCCAATATGGCGTGTGAAGGATGTGAGATGTATTTCGAAGATGTTATTATGGAAATTAACAATAGTGATAATTCTGCTGTAAAATTTTTTGTTAAACATGGTGTGTTACAGTCGTATTTTAAATGCAGAGAGTGTGGATCTAAGTGTTCCTACGATGAATCAAGGTGGAGATTTCGATGCCAGAAACGAGTAACTGATAAGAAAAATAAACGTCGGCGATGATGTGCATTTTCGATATCTTAATTTAGAGATACATGGTTAGGTGAGGCTCGGATATCTCCATCTCTTAACTTGCGTAGGTTAGGTTAGGTTGGTTAGGTTAGGTTGGTTAGGTTAGGTTAGGTTAGGTAGGTTCTCTAGCAATTTGGGCACTGGAATGCATTTTTCTAGTAGTATTTGATGTGCAATGTTAAAATCTGGCCTTCATTTTATGGGGAAATGAACCAAAATATGTTAAAACTTTGAAGTCTCATAACTTTTGATTGGTTCATTTCCACATAAAATGAAGGCCAGATTTGAACAAAGCACATCATACACTACTAGAAAAATGTATTTTGGCATCAAAATTGGGTGGAGGCCGTAATATCCATATTTACCGAAATAATGATATCACTATTTATGGACTTGAGTAAGGCGTTTGATGTAATAGACCATAATATTCTACTTAATAAATAATATTTTTACGACTTTAGAGGAGCAATCAGTGATTGGTTTAAAAGTTATTTGTCCAATAGAGATCATTTTGTATCAGTAAATAAGGATTGCTCAACTAAAGCGCTTGTCAAACATGGTGTGCCACAGGGCTCAGTTCTGGGTCCACTGTTATTTTTATTATACAGGGTGTACATAAAGTCAGGATCTATTTTTGTGAAGCACTTGGAAATTATATGGAATTCAATCATAAAATGATAAAGTGGTAACATTTATTAAATAATTAAGAGTAGGATTCGACGTGACGCCCATCAGTATCCCTGCACAGCTCAAATCGTTCCGCAGCATTTCTAAACACATTCTGGAGCATTTGCGGGGTTATGTTATCTGCAGCAGTTCGTATACGTGTACGTAAGTTTTCAAGACTCGTAATCTTCGTCTGATAGACGTGCGATTTGATAAAGCCCCATGCAAAGAAATCTAAAGGGGTTAAAGCTGGTGATCTCGCTGGCCAAGGTTTGTTGCTTCCGCGTCCGATCCAGCGATTTGGAAAACGTCCATTTAGATAATCCTGAACAATTTTGGCATAGTGACAAGGAGCACCATCATGTTGATAGACGACGGTACTAACAATCCTATCCCCACAACCTCCACGCTAGCTCCCTCCTCATTTAAATTTGTACCCCCTTATTCCTGTTCAACTCCGGGTACATCCTCCACACCAGCAGCTTCTCGTCCTGTAGAAGAAGGTATAACATTCGAACTGCTGCGCACAGCTAACTCCACCCCGGCCCTGACTAGAAAACGGTATATAGTCAGGGTTGACCCTGGAACCCTGTATAGCAACGGTGTTGAACACGGACTGCGGCGTGTAGTTGAACGTATTGTGGAGTTTTCCCTTCAAAACAGCGAGGAACGTGAAGTCAGGACGAGGTTATCCTTCGGGTTCGAGTCAGTTGACGGGGATGTAGATGATTTTTGGGTAGTAATACCATTCAGACGCTTGGTCGATGTAGATGTAGAATATATCTTGGGGCGTATAATGCAGGCCTCTCAAAGTAGTATAGCCTTCAATATGGACAACTTCACGGTAGTTATTGACAGTATTCCGTGTTGCGGGTGAAAGTGCCACACCTTATACTCTCAACTTCAATTCTCAGGCTATTTAGAAATGGCATATAAACGACGATCATAGTTGCGGCCTTATAGCAACAGTCTTGGCCCGTATGTTTACTGTACTAAATACACGGGCCCCAAAAATATGGTTGCCTACGGTTGTGCAGCGTGCTCGTAAACTGGCTTCAGATTGCAAGCTTGAGTTTGAGTGTAATATGAGTCCTGAAGAGCTGAGAAGGGTAGAGCAGGAAATGAATGTTCGTATAGTTGTATTTGGAATGGATGATCGTCGTAGGACTCTGTATGTTTTTAAAAGCTGTGTGCGAGATCGTACAAGACCACTACTTATTTTAGGATTTTCAGGAACAACGTATCTCCCCATCCGCAATATAAGGGACCTTTACGCGAGTTTTGTAAAAGTCGAAAATAAGGACGGCATCATAATTTGTGTAAGGGATGTCTCAAGTTTGCGGCTGATATAGTAAAACATTGTAAAGAGTGTCACATGGTTTGTGTGCAGTGTTAAAACCTCCAAATGTGAAAGTTGTATAGTTGAAGCTGAGAAGAGGGAAGGTAATGTGTGCAGACGTACATTTTTCAATAATAAATGCTTTGAGCTCCGTAAGTCAAATGGCACTTGCAGGAAAATGAGAATCTGTGAATGCGGTATGGTTCATCTGATGGATAATTGGGGTAAGTTTGAGCATAAATGCGATGAAATTAACTGATCTACATGTCATTAAAAATATAAGGTGGACGGAGTAGAGCATGTATGTTATATGAAAGACGCTAAATCTAAAAATAAACCCTGTATAACCGTGTACTACGATATAGAAACTTACACAAACCCTGAAACAAAAGAGGTTATCCCACATCTACTCGTAAGCCAGACTATCTGCAATGAATGCATGGAAGTCGAGTGTGAGGAGTGTCACAAATGTGGTAAATGGACAAACGTTTTTAAAACGATCGCACACGACAATCCTGTGAAACTCTTTGTGTCCTCTATTGTCAAGTTAGCGGACAAATTAAAAAAATGACTGTGTATATTCTTGCCCATAACGGGGCAAAATTTGACACACAGTTCCTTTATAAGGAACTGCTTGAACACGAGTCATCTGAGATATTTACAGGCGATCCCTTGAAAAGGGGAAACAAACTTATACAAATGCAAATAAGAGGTAATGTTCAGTTTAAAGATACTTTACTATTTACACCTTGTAAACTAGCCAAGCTATCCAAGGTGATAGGTGGTACCGCTGAAGTTTCCAAAGGGTATTTCCCTTCCACTTTCCCCCAAACAATACTTTAACTACATCAACATAAGTGATAGTGAGCGTGAAGGTTTTGACTGCTACTACAACAGTTTTAATGAAGCTAATCCTTAAAACATAGCTGATGAATGTGAGCGATACTGTGTGAATGATGTGCGCCTGTTTAGGGTATGTTTCCAGGCCTTTAGAAGGATGTACAATTGTACATAGACCGTTTCAACTGCGATCCGCTGCAAGTTGTAACCACAATCGCCTCACTGTGCTTTACTGTGTTCAAAAATAATTTCATGCCTAAAAACTCCTTAGCCGTCATTCACAGAAACAACCCTCGCAGTTATGGACACAAGGCTATTTACTGGCTCATACACATACAGCAGCAGACCGGAGTATATATAAAACCCCCTCAACACAGGAGAAGTACCCATTAAGGTTAATGGTCGTGTTTTTTGGTTTGATAGTCTAAGCGAAGACGGTGCCACTAGTGAGAAGATTGTGTACTCCTTTAACGGTTTCTAGTTGCATGGATGCCCGCGTCCTTAGTGTGGAATCGTAGAAGATATCCATGGTAGTTCTCCTGCCGACAGTCTTGCATAGGCCCGAACCCGCGATCAGCTTATAGGCACTCAGTTCACTCACGAGATCTTGTGGGAGCATGAGTATGATGCACGGATGGAAACAGATGGACACAATCGTGAAGAAATAAACACGACCAAGCGCTCAATGGTGTTGGATACTCTCAAATGCGGTGATAGCTTGTTCGGAGGGCGCACAAACCCATTCAAGCTATAATTTCCGCCTACGGAAAGCGTGAAACTCCATTATTACGACTTCTGTGCTTTATACCCCTACGTGATGAAGAACAATCCGTACCCCGTAGGTGCACTGGAAAAACTGATGGGACCTGACCTGCACACCATCGAGGTGTTCTCAACAAATTTGACCAAGTACTATTTCGGTCTTTCTTTCGTAGACGTGCTCACTAAGACGGAGCGTTTTTACACTTTTTTCGATTTTCGTTTTGTAATAGCATGGAAAAGTGGCTCTTCCACGTCAAAGGTGAGTGTGTAAAATCTCAGAGATCTGCAATAATATCTTCTGCCTCCGCACGCGCGTCGAAAATCCCAAAAATGCGCAAAAATATGCATTTTTTCAATAGTTTCTTATAGTTTTAATTTTCATCCGACCTTCTTCTAATAGCGAGGAAAAGCATCCTAGTGGTTTATTTTAGACTAGTTTTAAATATTTTTGTCCTGCAATAATTTCTTCTGACTCCGAAAACGTTCCAAAGTACGGGCAAATTTACATAAATAGCGTATTTTATAATGACGCTATTATGGTCAACTTCGACCCTACACCACAGTTTATTCGTTAATTATGTATTAAATAATGCAATTAACAATTCATTATATCATATTTTAGTAATTTAAGAAGTTTATATATTTGAGCAAATAAATAATTTAGGTCCACCAATGCAGTTTACTTTGCATATGCTTGGTTTATTTTTGATGACTTATTATGTAATATGCATGCATCTCCTCGCTTATTTCGTCAATATTGAATGTACTATATTGACAAAATAACCCAGAACTCACCACGTGGAAGTGGCTGCATTCCGAGTTCCTCCCTGCCCGACCCAACAACCCTACCATTATCGAACTTAGGCTACGGTAGTTACACACTGTAGTCACTTTTTGTTTCCATTCTTGTCATTTTCTTTCTGGATTCTAATCTTGCTCTGATAAATCCATCCCTTGCATCTGAACCGCATACTGCAGCTGAAGCCTCTGTTACCAGCTTTACATGCCTTTCAACCGTTTGGGTGTGACAAGGAAAGCGTGGGATGAAATCAGGTACATCTCCTGATATATAGTTCAGGATGTCGGAGCGTGATAGAACTTTTGTCAGAGGAGGCTCTGACAGCTCACAAGTTTGCTAGTTAATCATGTTGTAGTACTCACTGCAGTGAAAGTTCAACGTGGGAAATTTAAACACTCTCACTGAGGCTGACTCAAAATCTCTTGCTTTAAGGATTCTCCTCCATCCTAATTCTCTGATATGTTTTGCTTCATCGTGAATCATACTAAGGAGAACATTCTCAGGATGAGAAAAATAAGAATTTCTCTGAATAACACGATCAACTATTTCTATACAGCGGGCACTCAACGACCTCGAGCGTTGTATCATTTGATAAAGATGTTTGGCTCCCTGTGTTGCTGAAGAATTTCTCTTGATTTGAAACCACATTTGAATATAAATTTTCATAATATAAACCACGATACACTTAAGGTTGTCTGAAGGTTCTTCAGTTGAAACGTAGAGACGAAGTATGCGGTTAGCAGTTGTCACCAATCGGGAGTGTGCCATTTTGCCTGGTTTCCTTTGAGCTAGAGGGAGTACATTCACCTTTTGACACAGCATCATAGATTTCTGCCAAATATTTCTTAGAAGACTTAGAAGACAGATGTATGTGTATATATGATATATAACTTCTCAGTTGCCAGATTGCGCTATTCAGATATTCTTCACAGTTGGCTTAGAAATCTGTCAGTCGGCTTTAAAGGCATAACCAGCCATTTGGTAATTATATATATATATATATATATATATATATATATATATATATATATATACATTCAACTGCAAAGAACACGCAGTATAAATAACGTAAAGAACGACGCTTGTATAGGAGATATTCCGCGCAAGACGAGAAAGAGAAAACAACAAATGAAAAAATGAAGTACCACCTGGGAATCGAACCCGGGATCTTCCGATTGCCGGTCAGACGCGATAACCACTACACCATGGACTCCACTCTTCCAAATGCCGTAATTCCTCTACATACTCGCAGAAACCAATGCCCCAAGGGGGCACCTCCCGCTTGCCGTAACATTATATACATTCAACTGCAAAGAACACGCAGTATAAATAACGTAAAGAACGACGCTTGTATAGGAGATATTCCGCGCAAGACGAGAAAGAGAAAACAACAAATGAAAAATGAAGTACCACTGGGAATCGAACCCGGGATCTTCCGATTGCCGGTCAGACGCGATAACCACTACACCATGGACTCCACTCTTCCAAATGCCGTAATTCCTCTACATACTCGCAGAAACCAATGCCCCAAGGGGGCACCTCCCGCTTGCCGTAACATTATATACATTCAACTGCAAAGAACACGCAGTATAAATAACGTAAAGAACGACGCTTGTATAGGAGATATTCCGCGCAAGACGAGAAAGAGAAAACAACAAATGAAAAAATGAAGTACCACCTGGGAATCGAACCCGGGATCTTCCGATTGCCGGTCAGACGCGATAACCACTACACCATGGACTCCACTCTTCCAAATGCCGTAATTCCTCTACATACTCGCAGAAACCAATGCCCCAAGGGGGCACCTCCCGCTTGCCGTAACATTATATACATTCAACTGCAAAGAACACGCAGTATAAATAACGTAAAGAACGACGCTTGTATAGGAGATATTCCGCGCAAGACGAGAAAGAGAAAACAACAAATGAAAAAATGAAGTACCACCTGGGAATCGAACCCGGGATCTTCCGATTGCCGGTCAGACGCGATAACCACTACACCATGGACTCCACTCTTCCAAATGCCGTAATTCCTCTACATACTCGCAGAAACCAATGCCCAAGGGGGCACCTCCCGCTTGCCGTAACATTATATACATTCAACTGCAAAGAACACGCAGTATAAATAACGTAAAGAACGACGCTTGTATAGGAGATATTCCGCGCAAGACGAGAAAGAGAAAACAACAAATGAAAAAATGAAGTACCACCTGGGAATCGAACCCGGGATCTTCCGATTGCCGGTCAGACGCGATAACCACTACACCATGGACTCCACTCTTCCAAATGCCGTAATTCCTCTACATACTCGCAGAAACCAATGCCCCAAGGGGGCACCTCCCGCTTGCCGTAACATTATATACATTCAACTGCAAAGAACACGCAGTATAAATAACGTAAAGAACGACGCTTGTATAGGAGATATTCCGCGCAAGACGAGAAAGAGAAAACAACAAATGAAAAAATGAAGTTCGATTCCCAGGTGGTACTTCATTTTTCATTTGTTGTTTTCTCTTTCTCGTCTTGCGCGGAATATCTCCTATACAAGCGTCGTTCTTTACGTTATTTATACTGCGTGTTCTTTGCAGTTGAATGTATATAATGTTACGGCAAGCGGGAGGTGCCCCCTTGGGGCATTGGTTTCTGCGAGTATGTAGAGGAATTACGGCATTTGGAAGAGTGGAGTCCATGGTGTAGTGGTTATCGCGTCTGACCGGCAATCGGAAGATCCCGGGTTCGATTCCCAGGTGGTACTTCATTTTTTCATTTGTTGTTTTCTCTTTCTCGTCTTGCGCGGAATATCTCCTATACAAGCGTCGTTCTTTACGTTATTTATACTGCGTGTTCTTTGCAGTTGAATGTATATAATGTTACGGCAAGCGGGAGGTGCCCCCTTGGGGCATTGGTTTCTGCGAGTATGTAGAGGAATTACGGCATTTGGAAGAGTGGAGTCCATGGTGTAGTGGTTATCGCGTCTGACCGGCAATCGGAAGATCCCGGGTTCGATTCCCAGGTGGTACTTCATTTTTTCATTTGTTGTTTTCTCTTTCTCGTCTTGCGCGGAATATCTCCTATACAAGCGTCGTTCTTTACGTTATTTATACTGCGTGTTCTTTGCAGTTGAATGTATATAATGTTACGGCAAGCGGGAGGTGCCCCCTTGGGGCATTGGTTTCTGCGAGTATGTAGAGGAATTACGGCATTTGGAAGAGTGGAGTCCATGGTGTAGTGGTTATCGCGTCTGACCGGCAATCGGAAGATCCCGGGTTCGATTCCCAGGTGGTACTTCATTTTTTCATTTGTTGTTTTCTCTTTCTCGTCTTGCGCGGAATATCTCCTATACAAGCGTCGTTCTTTACGTTATTTATACTGCGTGTTCTTTGCAGTTGAATGTATATAATGTTACGGCAAGCGGGAGGTGCCCCCTTGGGGCATTGGTTTCTGCGAGTATGTAGAGGAATTACGGCATTTGGAAGAGTGGAGTCCATGGTGTAGTGGTTATCGCGTCTGACCGGCAATCGGAAGATCCCGGGTTCGATTCCCAGGTGGTACTTCATTTTTCATTTGTTGTTTTCTCTTTCTCGTCTTGCGCGGAATATCTCCTATACAAGCGTCGTTCTTTACGTTATTTATACTGCGTGTTCTTTGCAGTTGAATGTATATAATGTTACGGCAAGCGGGAGGTGCCCCCTTGGGGCATTGGTTTCTGCGAGTATGTAGAGGAATTACGGCATTTGGAAGAGTGGAGTCCATGGTGTAGTGGTTATCGCGTCTGACCGGCAATCGGAAGATCCCGGGTTCGATTCCCAGGTGGTACTTCATTTTTTCATTTGTTGTTTTCTCTTTCTCGTCTTGCGCGGAATATCTCCTATACAAGCGTCGTTCTTTACGATATATATATATATATAATATATATATATATATATATATATATATATATATATATATATATATATATAATATATATATATAATATATAGAGGGTCGGCCGAAAGTCTGGATCCATAGGAAAATATTTATTTTAATACATAAATTACAACAAATGGTAAATACTTAAAATGAATATCAACTTTAACTCGTAAATGCGTATCCGTGATACTGTCCAGTGGTTCGTACTCCAGTATAAACAACAAATTATAACAAATGCTCAAATTGGCGGCCTCTGACATCGAGACACTTATGGATGGAATTTATGATTTTTAATAATTCTTCGAATTGACGTTCTCGAGATGCGTGTTTCATTTGATAATCTTCTTGTTGACTTTACTGGACTATTCGTTAAAGTTTCACATACATTGCAGAGGTATTTTCATCAGTTGCAGTTTTTGGACGACCAGAACGCCGTCGATCATGTACACTTCCTGTTTCTTTGAAACGTTTAAACAACTTGCCAACAGTCGCATGTGTTACTGGATGCTTATCAGGATGATTTCTATTGAATTCGGTAGCAAATTCTCTGTGTGTAGCGCCCTGTCTTGCGTACATGAGCACAAGTTCTACCCGGTCTTCTGTTGTTAGATTCGAAGCCATTTCTGGGCTGAAATAAAAAAAGTATTTGAGTATTTATACTGGAGTACGAACTACTGTACAGTATCACGGATACGCATTTACGAGTTAAAGTTGATATTCATTTTAAGTATTTACCATTTGTTGTAATTTATGTATTAAAATAAATATTTTCCTATGGATCCAGACTTTCGGCCCACCCTTTATATACAGGGCATCCCAAAGAAATGTATACACACTTTAACAGCTGATAGCTCAATTGATGTTTCTTTCTTTCCAAGTTAAACCCATTAGAATTAATAATAGCAGTCAGACTAAGCTTTGAACAAAGGAAATTCATTCTGAAATGCTACTGGAAGTGTGAAAACGCAGTTGAAGTGCAAAGACAGTTTAGGAGGGAGTTTCAAACAGATCCACCAACGCGACTTACCATCACTCGAATTAGAGATAAGTTTGAAGCCGATGGAACTGTTCAGAATGTCCACAAGAAGCGTTCCGGAAGACCACGGACATCGACAAACCCCACAAAGCAAGAAAGAGTACTGGAAACGTATCACCAAAGTCCAAGAAAATCTGTGCGGCAAGCGAGTCGTGAGGTAGGAATTTCAGAATCGTCTGTCCAACGCATTTTGAAGCGCTGTCAATGGAAAAGTTACATTCCAAGATTAGTCCATGCTATTAATGAAGATGATCCGGACCGAAGAGTGGAGTATTGCGAGTGGTACTTGGCACGATGTGGATGTGGACTGGACGAAGGGGTTTCGTAGAATACCCTCCGCGTTCACCAGACCTCACACCACTAGACTTTTTTTTATGGGGATACTTAAAAGACAAAGTCTACGCTATAAAACCTGCAACAGTCGCTGAATTGAGAGCAGCCATTGAACGAGAATGCACACAAATACCAAACGAAATGTTTCGTGATGTTTGCGATCCCATTGCTTCGCGTTATCAGCAGTGCCTGGACCAGAACGGACGTCAGTTTGAAAACAGGCGTTGACAAAACAATTAAATAATGTCTGTAGATTCTATTACATTTTGAAAATGAAATGTATTTTAATAAACACTGCCTTTATAATTATTTAAAGTGTGTATACATTTTTTTGGGACGCCCGTATATTAGACTGGTCCAACCTATAAGGGTGAATTTTCAAATTTATTATGTTTGATATGGTACCCCTGAATATTGTGAAGAATGGTTAAAGAATTATAAATACCAAATGTAATGCAAATCGGATAATATTTAGAGGTGCCGCACGGAGGTCAAACATTTCATTTTATTCTCCAATCGGATTATTTATATTAATATTTTTTACCCCTGAGGTAGCTGTTATCGGTGCGTTTTTTTTAATGTGGTATCCCCTATAGGCCTAATCCACAGTCCTTTAATTCTGTTTCTATTCCATTTATTTCCTTTATCTAAGTCCCTCTTTTATTGTAGATTTTTTTACGTTTGGAAAACGCTTACGGTGCTGCTCTACAATTTGTAGAAGATATTGTTGGTCTTCACTTTTCGTAAGATGGCCACTGAAGTTCTTAATTAAAGCAACACCTCTCTCACTTTGTCCTTTACAACATTCATATTTTTTACATAATTGCTAGCAGCTTTGTAGTCATCATTAGCGTTCCAATCAACAGGATCTCTGTCCAAAAAGTCCATTGGCAATGCTAATTTTGTGAAGAAGTTGCAAGTTGTTGAACTGATGAAGCTAGCTAGTGTTTTGTCTTGTAGGTTAGGATCATTCACATTCAAATTTATTCGTTTAGGAGGATTTTGAGAGCCATTCACATCCAGCGCCTTCACCATTTCTCGCTTTACTTCCAGTGACGTTTCTTCATCAAAAAAAGAAAGTCCGATGAGCTCTTCATTCAAATACCAGAGATGGCGAGAGAGCGCTTTAGATGCAGCTACAGATATTTCTTTATCATCGTAGGATTGAAGTTTCTTGAGAAGAGATAGGTCATTAGCTGGTGCAGAGGAAGCAATGGGTGCTAAAAACCATTCATTTACGTAGCATCGAACAGCATATAATGCAAAACGTTGCATCCCTTCTAGTTCACATCTAGTGACTTCCATTTGTTTGTGGAAAAGACAAATTTTTATTGCATATATCACTCGCGCCATCCATCGCACACGGTGCAACGCTCCGGGTTGATGGAATTTAATGCCATCAAAAGGAATATCTCCAAGGTATATGATTGTCAAATCTAAGAGTTCTCGGTAATCTGCTCGAGGTTGTAATTTAGTCAAATGTTGCTTGCAATTTTCAATTATACTGGGCTTTTCCGGTACATCGATTTGAACAATTTCAAACTTGTTTGTGTCACAAAGTCTTCCATTTATTTTTAAGACGCTTAAATAACAAGATATCCGGACCACCAGTAGCGCCGTAACATTTGTCAAAGACAGATGCTATTACTATTTCGAGAATGTGATGTCGACAAGCTAGTCCGAGGAGCGGCCGTTCAAGTATGCTTTCAATAAGAGTACATGCTCTTTTTTATCGTCAGTGTTGCTTGCAGTGTGTCAAAGCACATTGCCTGCACACATCTCGTAGCCCCCAGTCATCCAAAGCTTTGACCAAGCACTTGCAATATTTTTTCCTGTGCCAGATTTAAGTTTAGGTACTGAGAGAAGCTTAGATTTTCCTCCGCCTGATAATAATTGGAAGTCTATCCACACTATCATCACCAGTAAGATCTTGGATAAGCTTTCCGTCCCAATGAATTGTTAGAGGAATATCAGTTTCAAATGATTGCTTGATGTCATCCGTAATTTGCTGACGAACTGATATTCGTTTTCTCCGTATTGAACTTCTACTCAGAACAATATCATCAACTTCATATCCAAGAGAAGATGCAATAGCTGCTACTACTGATACTGCTTGGCGATCACTTAATTTGTTTCTGTCCAGTGTCATTGCTAATTCTGTTGATACAACCATTGCTGGTTTATGACTACCAAGTTTCTCCTTCTTTATGGTGACTGGTGTACTTGATGTACTTGGCTCTTCCTCGGAGGAACTACTATTTGACGAAAATTGAGTTACTGTTGTGTTCATTTCTTTCTCATGTTTCTTTCTTAAACTTGGCGTTGAAATGCTTCATCTCTAGATCTTCTCTTAGATTGTTTGAGAGCACATATTTTGTCCACACTTCCTATGTAGCCTCTCCTCCCCTTCTCTCGTTGAGCTGTAGAAAAGCTCTGTCTTCTTCTACTGTCATTTTTTGCAGAGCACTGGCATGGGCGATATCGAATAAATCGTCCAACGTTCTTGAAAAGAAGTTTCTTTATCTATTGTGTCTGTGAACGTCTAGATTTAGGTTTTGAAGTCCTCTATAATTAAAATACTCCTTTTCTATTTTTTTCGTAACATTGTGATAGTCAGCAGTGGTATATTTGCCATCTCCCAAAATTTCAATACTTCAGCGCAAACAGCTTTAGATGCATCTTTCAACGTCTTTTTGGCATGTAGATGATGAAAAATAAGCCGCAGAACGTCACCATAGGATGGTAGATTTCTTCCACATATTGTCTCAATTGTTTGTCCAATAAGCCACATTTCTGTTGATTTTCTAGTCGCTACTGAACTTGCCATATTTTACATCCTGTTTGTGCATGATGCCATTTGACACTCTCCTACACTGCTATGATGCTATCATCTCAACAACACAAGTAACATACTTACAGAAGATAACTACTCCACAATCCATATAATATTACTAATTTTTTTTATTTCTGATATTTTTTACAGTAGTGCGGGACCCCTAAATATACTTCAAATGAGCTGATATTTTTGTCAGAAGTTATTCTTATAAAGGTTCACAATAATTTGAGGTACCATGTTATGATTTCAAAAATTTTGTTTTTTGGACCAGTCTAATATATATTCCCATCTCCCCAGTTCTTCCTTAATATCTTTTATATATAAAACAAAAAGAATTAAATAAAACACCATTACATCATTCTATTTATTTAGACGAGTTAAGGGAAATAATTCATGAAATATATAATTAATAAATATACATTCAAAAATAATATACAGCAAAAATACACACATTAAGCGAAGGATATATACACATTCTTAAATAATAATATTATTAGAGGATCAAACTAAATAACCATTTAATATATGTACGAGGAAATACGCACTTATATATATAAACACCAAAACTTATATAAAAAATAATAGTACAGGGTAAAACTATATACCCATTAATATATATATATAAAGAGCAAAACTTATATAAAATCAAAATACATACACTGTATGTACTACCGCGCTTAACTAAAATACTAAACTCGCACGTGATCGAGCCTACAGTTATATCATTGTTGCTTTGTACTATACAATAAATACGATTTAGCATTGTTCACCACAAAGTGTACAGGTGCCTATACTCGATGTAAACGGCCTTTATTTCGTTGAATACTATTTTTGTGCCCACCTTACAATAGGTTGGCAAATTATCACTCTCTTTAAACACTGACAGAATACAATCAAAAGCACGCACAAAGAGGGCGTCGTTAGCCACCACATCATTATTAAATTCAAGTTTATAAACACTCCTTTCCAATCGAGGATTTTTTCTTACCGATACGAGCTTTTCAATCGTGAACGTTTCTTCACAACGCAGAGCGGAAGTTGAAATAATCTTCTAAGTCGTAACGACAGCTGCTCATTATATAAAGATACAACTCTTCAGGATGAACAGTGTAGGCGAGCTCTGCCCGGTACCGCTAAAGTCCTTTAAAACAAAGTTTATGATATTTCGAAGAGTTTAAACCTTTCAAATAAGCATCCAGCTCTAGACCATTCTCGCCATGCTCATTCCTACATTGGGTAAACCTTCGAGCAGAGCGGTGAAAGCTTATTCAAAAACCGTATCAAAATAAAGCATATTCATAACATGTGCGTCAAATGTAGGTTTTAGTTTGCGGAAACCAACGATTTCAAACATTCTGTCGAGGATGAAGCGGTTTCGCGTGGGGACAAGAACATTACAGTATTATCAGATGTATTCTTCCACATCAGTCGTATATCAATGCATGGCTGATCGTTATTTATACACAACGTACAAACAATGGCATACGAGGGGGGTATCACTAATCTCTTCTCTTATTGTACCTACACCTGCAGGTGTTTAATAACAATCCTCACCCCACTTCTCAACTATCACGAAGACTCTATTCATCTCAACACTTAAATAAACAACATCATGTTTACCAGGGTTTCCTTGTCTACAAGTCGTTTCAAGTACATAGTTAATGGCACCGTTTTTACGTCTGAACACAGGCAATGGCTTCGTCACGGACACGTCGTATACGGCACTGAGAATGCTGCTCAAAGGAAGCTCCATTGTACTCTATTGTGAGAGTGCACGTCCAGTTGGGTCAAGCTCTGAGATGACTATGAACAACCGGTGCCGTGTTTGGCTCGGGGACAGGTGTGGAGGAGTTAGTCATAAACCATGCGTTAATGTTTCGTGTACGGGTTTGTTCCAGCATGAAAGAATCACGCGAGTACTTTACCCATTATACCGTGCAATTTTTCCGATGCATGGAGCAATATCGGTTTTAATGTTTTATCGGAATGCGCACTAGACGTTCATTTCCACAAACTAAACACATTAACAATCCGGCGCACTATTTGAGAGGAACATGTGCCCGTATTTATCCTTTTTGTTTAATAGTCAATACTCGTCTCTAAATTCTATTAAAAACTCACACAGGTCTTTAGCCACAACCTCACTGCGAACCTTGTCATGATATATATGAATGTAGTGGTAAAAGTACTTTAGCTTGTCCATGATGACAAGGTTTACATTCTCAGCTGCAGGGTACGCGTACTCGGTATGATGCAGCATGACATAATACCGCCTGTTCACCATCCATCAACAAGTCTCACAACCCATACCATTTGCTCCTCTTCTGCACGCGTTGTTATTTTCACCTCATTGTATATGTACACTTTTATACAGTTTAGCTCTAGAACATAGTCTATTAGATAGCGTATTTGAACCTCTTGCTCCTAATACTTCACATTGTTCAATGTAGCCTTAAAAGTCTCAAAGGAGAGGGGATAGGCCGTCTTTCAGTATTCACCACATCTTCCGACTTTAACGAATACCACTTCATAAACGTCGAACACGCAATATCAAAAGTCGCCATCACTATTTTTCGTGTACGTGAGAATTCTTGAAATATACGTCTGAGAGCCAGGGCTTGCAGCGGCCAACTGAGCACGGAGGGGTAGAGATATGCCCAGGTAGTAGCAGGAGTCACGTGGCCATTTGATTGATCTTACAGTGTGCGGAGCTTGCGAATTTTTCTGGTACATACGCATGCACACACACACACACACACACACACAAAGGAGAAAAAGGAACCCTAATTGAAACAGTTACATATTCAAATATACGTAATAAATAAACATATCGTTGATAATTAATAGACATATATAACATTCAGGAACTATGGTACCCAAAGGGTACGGTATCATAGGTGCCAGGCACCTGGTAACGTTTCCTATAGGTGTTACGACACACCGTTGGGCCCCTAAGTTCCTTCACACACCTCAGTTTTTGTGCCCGAAAATTGTTGGTTCCTAAAGTCAGTTGGGGTGGTTGGTCACCCTCATCTTCTAAGCACACTAGCTCCTTCAACGAGTCAAAGTTAACGACCCGTCGGTTTGACTGGTTAAGCGTGATGCTCTTCGCCTCACGATATATTTCAGCTCTTCCCCAACCCTCACCCGCACCCCTTAAGTTTTTGCCCCTGTTGATACAAAGAAGTCAGCGTATGCACCATCACCATACTTATCCTTGATCTCGTCAGTCAACTCTCCGAGTAATTCCCCAATAGGCGGCATGTGTTCATCCTCCCTCTCTGTGAATATTACGCTATCTATGTCAGCGTACAGCACCCTCCGCCCAAGAGAGTGCAGTAGTCCCCAAAGCTTGATGCGTGCGTATGCCGTTGTGAAGCTGGCTACAGGTATGTTTCTAACACGTGAGGTATTTGTGGTCAATTCGGTGATGTACTTTATTATGTTCGTGTTACCAAAATTCACGATCTCTATGACATCTTTATCGGGGGCATTGGCATAATCCCACACCTCATTATAACTTTGGGCCAAATGAAATGAACATTCCCCTTGCCTGTATTCTGTGCAAACTTGCCCCAAAGACTATTTAGGCATAACTTTGCACTAAAGCGCTTTCCAAGATTCTTAACAATTTGGGTCAGGTCAAGTTGTATCCCTTCATGGTCACAGTAGTGCTGAATATACGCCGATTTTTCACCCTCGCTCTCAACCCCTTGCGGGTTGTCTGATGCTCCTACTTTATCTTTCAAAAAAGTTTTTATATACGTCGTGATAAGGTTGGGCAGCTTCTGGAACCCCCACACCTCATATATCTTCAATATTCTGTAACAATGGCGGAAGGATAGAGACAGCTCAGGACTTGTATATACACACCTCTGACCTTCCGTTGGGTGGTTGTGTGATTACAGAACCCATTGTTCTCCTCTGCGCACTTCACCCACAGGGGAAACATGAGCTTGTGATCTATAAAGACAGGTAAGATCGGCCACCATAAATCGCAAGTGGTGAAGACTAGGGTGGAGCGTTTTTACACTTTTTCGATTTTCGTTTTGTAATAGCACGGAAAAGTGGCTCTTCCACGTCAAAAGTGAGTGTGTAAAATCTCAGAGATCTGCAATAATATCTTCTGCCTCCGCACGCGCGTTGAATATCCAAAAAGTGCGCCAAAATACGCATTTTTTCAATATTTTCTTATAGTTTTAATTTTCATCCTACCTTCTTGTAATAGCGAAGAAAAGCATCCTAAAGGTTTATTTTAGACTAGTTTTAAATATTTTTGTCCTGCGATAATATCTTCTGCTACCGCAAACGTTCCAAAATACGAAAAAATCCACATAAATCACGTGTTTTGCATATTCAGCCTATACGCTAATAAATTCACTTTGTACGTCATGTAGTACTCCCACATCGTTCTAGAAGCTTCCCCACAGCCTGGTATGGTGTGTTGCTCGTCATTTCCATATACAGCAATGAGTCAGTGAGTGATAACTGATGAGTCATGACTCACAACACTCTACCAGGCCTTCTTGCTCTCACTTCCCTGCAGTGTTGTGCTAGCTACGTTTCGGGTAAGATGTGGATTGTGTTGCTCTTGCTGTTAATACATCTTTGGAACACGACAACACGCATATGTGGATATATACTGCATATTTTAGTGCATAATAATACGTTGGTGTAATATACAAAACTTTTGCGGAATGCAAGAATATTTTACGTTTTAGGAGTAATTTCTTAATTTTTATATTAATTACTGTGTTTTTCACAATGTCAGTACCAGCTCAAGCAACAAGAACTTCTTCAAGTTGCCCTATATTTGGGGCTCCAGCTGATCTAGACAAGAGGTGCCTTCCAACCTATAAGGACGTCATGAAATATTTTCATCAAATAAGGTTGAATCTGAAGACATCGAAGAAAGAGTCTACAGTTGCAGAAATTTCAGGTGTTCTCTCAAAAACTCTCGAAGATTTGTGGAAAACAGCCTCTATTCCTACTGTTTCTCATAACCGTGTCGTTCAAATGATTAAAAATTACCATGAAAAATGTCAAAACCTTCTAAAGTCAATAAAAAGGAAACAAGATAGTGACTCATTCAAAATTAAATTACAAACATTTCAAAATGAGGCAGAAAACAAATTATTTGACATCAGTGCTTGCAAATGTGAAAATTTTGATAAGTGTTCATGTGAAAACCATCTCAAGGTTCTAGCAAATGAACAAGACTTCCTTAAAGATCAGAGAACAACAAGAAAATTGGCAATAGGCTCTCTTGATGTTTCACAAACTCGTAAAGATCTAGCAACTATTGCTAGAGAACAACAGAGAATGAAACAGTGTGAACCAAAACCATCTACCAGTAAAGGACAAGCAACTGAAACACTGTCATCAACATCAAGTGAAACAGAAGGAGCGGATTCTGATTATGAACCGACACAGAGAATCAAATCGATGGAACAATCTCATCATGGAACAATCTCATCATTGGCTATAGCTTGTGACAGAACTGGTGTGTCAGACAGGTCTGCTGCTATAATTGCTTCGGCTGTTCTTGAAGACGTGGGAATTATAAACGAAAAAGATTTAAGTTCAGTAATAGACAGATGCAAAGTAAGGAGAGCTAGAAAAAGAGTGAGATCTATTATTCAAAAGAAAGATTACGAAGAAGAAACTATGGAGAGTATCTATTTCGATGGAAGAAAGGACAGAACTGCAGTGCAAGAAAAAGTTGGCAGTAAAGGTTATCAAAAAAATATAACAGAAGAACATGTCACTTTGCTTCAAGAACCAAACTCGCATTATATTGGGCATGTAACTCCCGCTTCTGGCTCAGCACAGAGTATGTCTTCTGCAATTTTGGATTTTTTCGCTCAAATGAGATTGATATTTCAGAAGTTAAAGCCATTGGATGTGACGGGACAGCAGTTAATACAGGACCAAAAGGAGGAGTGATAAGGAGTATTGAAGAGCACTTTCAGAGAGCACTCCAGTGGCTGATTTGCTTGCTTCACACTAATGAACTTCCCTTGCGGCACATAGTGACTGACATTGATGGTAAAACAACAGTTCCTCATAGTTTTACGGGGCCTATAGGAAAAGAGTTAATTGATTGTGAAAAGAGACCTGTTGTTGAGTTTGAAGCAGTTGAAGCGGAAGAAATTGTAATTGACAGAGATGATCTGAGCACAGATCAGAAATATTTGGCAGAAATCTATGATGCTGTGTCAAAAGGTGAATGTACTCCCTCTCTAGCTCAAAGGAAACCAGGCAAAATGGTACACTCCCGATGGGTGACAACTGCTAACCGCATACTTCGTCTCTACGTTTCAACTGAAGAACCTTCAGACAACCTTAAGTGTATCGTGGTTTATATTATGAAAATTTATATTCAAATGTGGTTTCAAATCAAGAGAAATTCTTCAGCAACACAGGGAGCCAAACATCTTTATCAAATGATACAACGCTCGAGGTCGTTGAGTGCCCGCTGTATAGAAATAGTTGATCGTGTTATTCAGAGAAATTCTTATTTTTCTCATCCTGAGAATGTTCTCCTTAGTATGATTCACGATGAAGCAAAACATATCAGATAATTAGGATCGAGGAGAATCCTTAAAGCAAGAGATTCTGAGTCAGCCGCAGTGAGAGTGTTTAAATTGCCCTTGTTGAACTTTCACTGCAGTGAGTACTACAACATGATTAACTGGGAAACTTGTGAGCTGTCAGAGCCTCCTCTGACAAAAGTTCTATCACGCTCCGACATCCTGAACTATATCTCATCAGGAGATGTACCTGATTTCATCCCACGCTTTTCTTGTCACACCCAAGCGGTTGAACTGCATATAAAGCTGGTAACAGAGGCTTCAGCTGCAGTATGCGGTTCAGAGGCAACGGATGGACTTATCAGAGCAAGATTAGAATCCAGAAAGAAAATGACAAGAATGGAAACAAAAAGTGACTATAGTGTGTAAGTAGCCTAAGTTCGATAATGGTAGGTTGGTTGGGTCGGGCGGGGAGGAACTCGAAATGCAGCCACTTCCACGTGGTGAGTTCTGGGTTATTTTGTCAATATAATACATTCAATATTGACGAAATAAGCGAGGAGATACATGCATATTACATAATAAGTCATCAAAAATAAACCAAACATATGCAAAGTAAACTGCATTGGTGAACCTAAATTATTTAATTGCTCAAATATATAAACGTCTTAAATTACTAAAATATGATATAATGAATTGTTAATTGCATTATTTAATACATAATTAACGAATAAACTGTGGTGTAGTGTCGAAGTTGACCATAATAGCGTCATTATAAAATACGCTATTTATGTAAATTTTCCCGTACTTTGGAACGTTTGCGGAGGCAGTAGAAATTATTGCAGGACAAACATATTTAAAACTAATTTAAAATAAACCTTTAGGATGCTTTTCCTCGCTATTACAAGAAGGTAGCATGAAAATTAAAACTATAAGAAAATATTGAAAAAATGCATATTTTTGCGCATTTTTTGAATTTTCAACGCGCGTGCGGAGGCAGAAGATATTATTGCAGATCTTGAGATTTTACACACTCACTTTTGACGTGGAAGAGCCACTTTTCCATGCTATTACAAAACGAAAATCGAAAAAAGTGTAAAAACGCTCCGCCCTAATATGCCCTCTACCATTTTCAAGGCATACTACTCGTGTGCAAGCTCTTCAATCGGATGATTAGATAAACGTGTCAATTTTGCCAATGGATGGTTAAGTATTGTCAAATTCTTAATCGCATACTGTTTAGTGATGAAGCACAATTCATTTGGGATAGAATTAACAATAGACGAAATTCCCACTTGTGGTCCGCCGATAATCCCCATGTTATCGTTGAAGAAAACTTTCAACATCGATTCTCGGTGAATGTTTGGTGCGGTGTAATTAGAGATCAGCTGATTTCGATCGTTCGTTTTGGAACAACGATTAACTGCTGATATTTATCTGAACTTCCTGACGAACGAATTGCCGCTTTTGATGGAGGATGTGCCCTTGGAGACAAGGCGTAGGATGTTCTTTAAGCATGATGGGGCGCCACCACATTTTGTTCTTCACGTTACGGATTACTTGAATCAGCGGTACGCGAAAAGTTGGATTGGTCATGCTGCTCCAATATCGTGGTCCCCGAGATCTCCGGACCTAACTCAGTTAGATTTCTTTTTATGGGGCTTTATGAAAGAGATGGTCTACAAGACGAAAGTACAAACGAAAGAGGAACTCTTGCGCCGGATTACTGATGCCGCTGCTGACATACGAGAACACCCGAAATGACTCAATGGGCAGTGGACTCTTGTTTGGAACGAGGAAGTCTGTGCATTGAAAACCGAGGCGGACATTTTGAACATTTATAAGGTGTATCTCATAAAATGTAGCAATAAATACATCAGATTACTACTCGTTTATTTTTTTCCGTGCTCCTTAAAACGTCTGTAGCTTCGCAACGGTTGGAAATAGCACCGATGTTGTATTAACTTTTCTACTCGATATCACCCGCCCAAATCACCCCCCGCCCCCAAAGTATGGCAGACTGGCTGTGAAACACCCTGTGTGTATATATGGCTGAAATTCGCATTAGACGCACGAACGTCTTTATTTGAACTAACTGCAGAAAAAATGAAACCTCCAGTCCCAGTCCTTCCGAGTTTATTTCAGATAAACTGGATTTTTATTAAATAGAAAGATTGTAATTTAGTATTTAGCATCAAACAGGAAAAATTCTGGCCACTGGAATCATACAGGATAAATATTCTATTCGCACAGTTAATAAATCTAGCATCGTATTTGTTCATGTACGTAATAATAATCATACAGTTAGTTCAGTGGAATAATAACAGTGTTGAAAGAAATATAATGAAGCATATTAGTAACTGTAATGTTAGTATCGGTAATTAGTATGATGGCATTTGGCCAGAGGAATTTAGGGCGCTTTCAAACTTGACCCTGCAGAGGGGCCCCCTTCCTTAAGTTCATCACCCCATTTATGGGGTCTCACCGTCCTTAATGAAGGACATTTACCCATTCAGAGCCCCTTGTGGGGGCCCCCTCCTTCTTAAAAAAAAGTATTCATCCTCGCCTTCTCTCACGGTCTTTCATGAGAGAGATTTAAAATAAGAACAAAGAACATTCAAGTATGAAAAAAGGCACTTTTTACGCAGCGTTCCGGCGCGTTCCGATATGTTCGTGGGACCCCGCTAGCTTTAGCTGCAGAGGGAGCAACATTTCCATTCGTCAGACTGATATTCTCTGTGTATATATATATATATATATACAGGGTGTCCCAAAAAACTATATACTCTTTATAGCATCATATATTTTATAATTTAAAATAAACCCAAACAATATATTGTTATAGCAATTGCCAATGAAAGGTAAATTAGTAATCTAAGTGATCAAAATGTTATAGCGAGTTGTTTGCATATAAAATTTAATTTACGCCAAGTGCTCAAAATGTTCTCCGGCGGCATGAAAGCACTTTTGAATGCGTCGACTAACTGATTCGCAGACATGGACTAATGGATGCTGTGATGGTCCCGCACTTTTACATAATTGCATCCTTAAGGTGTTCGAGTGTTGCAGGTCTTGTACAATAAACTGCATCCTTCATGTAGCCCCACAAGTAAAAATCAAGTGGAGTCAAGTCCGGTGAACGTGGAGGATACTCAACGCTTCCTCTTCGTCCTATCCAACGGTTAGGCAACGTTTCATCGAGGTACCTTCTGACATCACAATGATAATGAGGGGGGGCTCCATCTTGTTGAAAGTAAAAGTCGTCGTTCCCAAACAACTTTCGAACTGCAGGTATAATTTCTGTCCGCAGCATGTCGAGATATGCGGCACTGGTAACTGTCCCATTAAAGAAAAATGGTCCAACCAAACCCCTGGATGATAAACCACACCATGCTGTTAATCCTGGTAATTTAACATGTGTATCCACATAAACGTGTGGATTATCAAGTGAACAGTACCTGCAGTTGTGTCGATTTACTGTGCCATTCAGCTTGAAGGTAGCTTCATCAGACCACACGATTTTGTTGGCAAACTGTACGTCTTCGGCTTCCATTGACTGAAACCATTCACAAAATTCGAGTCTGCGATCAGGGTCATCTTCAGTCATGGCGTGTAACAGACTTGGAATGTAGCTTTTCCATTTTGCCGACTTTAAAATCCGGTGAACACCTGATTTGCTGATTCCGGTCTCACGGGCGCATTGCCTAACTGATTTCTGTAGTGATCGATTAAATTTTTGCAACACTAAAACGGAGTTTTCATCACTCGCACTTGATTTGCGTTGTCCAGATCTTCGCTTGTGCATATCTTGAGCAGATCCCTCTGCCTCAAACTTGTCACGGATGCTTTTAATGGCGAGACGTGTCGGTGGCTTTGTACCAAATTCCAGGATCCATTGCCGCTGGACTTCGGACACATTCTCAAATTTCCAATACCATTTCAGAACACTTTTTCGTTGCTCCAGTGTCAAACGTTTACGCAACATGGGTTCTTTTGCTGAACTGAATAAAGTTGAATGCTGTAGAGTTTGTATCGTGGAATGAGTGCGTAGGCTAAGTCCGAAGCAAGCTAGTGAGTGACTAGACTATGTTCGGTCCATAGGCTTCGCCATTACAAGGCCTTTGATAAAACAAGGCCAGGCTTAGTCGACGCATTCAAAAGTGCATTCATGCCGCCGGAGAACATTTTGAGCACTTGGCGTAGTTAATTAAATGCAAACAACTCGCTATAACATTTTGATGACTTAGATTACTAATTTACCTTTCATTGGCAATTGCTATAACAATATATTGTTTGGTTTTTTTTTTAAATTATAAAATATATGATGCTATAAAGAGTATATAGTTTTTTTGGGACACCCTGTATATATATATACACGTAAAAATTAAATAACAGTCACCTTATGACTACAGAGCTTGCCACTGAATTTTGAACCCTATACCCTTAAACAATAGAAATGGAAACTTGAAATAAATAACTCATGCATTAAAAAAGTTTAAAAGTCAGAAATAGACTCACACGACAGTATGTATGGACCTCAAAACACAAGAAGTTGCATTGTATTCTCAAAGCGTATTATTATAATTTTTTACCACATTTCCTATTCGAGTGTAGTTATATCGCATCGTTTTCATATGTTAACAAATGCGAACATCACAAAAAACAAAATTAGGTTAAATACACCTCACACTGACTGAATATGGAGTGCAGAAAGTTGGTTTCAGGGTATGCAGAGTAACTATCATCGCAGTTCGTTCTATCCGAATGGGCTATACGCAGTTTAGCATACATGTGCATGCAGCTCGGGTAAAAAAAGTAAGGGCGTGAGCTGGGTATCACGAATTCTATAGGGGCACTTGGCGAACTAATTGTGTTTAATGGGTTAATGTAATAAAGTCGCTATGCTCAATAGAGACCTGAGTGGGGAGCATATCAAAGAGGGACAGTTCCGATTTACAGCATTGTGAACTACACGGATTGATGAAACGCGCCATGACGAGTCAGAAATAGTGCCCCCTCCCTCGACAAGTATTAGTCAACCTATGATTCGTGAGAGTAGTGTCCTCAGCTTATATCAGTTAAAAAAATGATCAGCCATAGGTTTCATACGCTTACAGTACTTCTTTTTTTATTTCCTTTTACGATTAGCGCCAAGTGATGGTAACCCTTTCTTCCTGGCAGATCTCTTCTTTCCGCCACCACGCATTTTTCTCTTTGCATCTTTGATGATTTCGTCCCGTGTACGTTTTAAATGTTTTTTTAGGGCTTCTTTAGGCTTAGTTCCACCCATTATGTCTTCTGCCGCGTTAAAACCTGTTTGTAACGCCTTCTGCCCTAGGTACATGGCACCCCTCTTCAACAGTGGTACAGCGGTGCGTAGTATGGATGAAAAAATGGATCCAAGTCCACTCTCACGGTGGTATCTCACCCCTCGGTAGACTGTGAATGGTCATCGAGTCATTATAAACGACGAAAGTGTAGTTTCACTGTTAAGCTCCCATCACCGAATGGAAAAATTTTCCCTCAATCGTTCTTATATATATCGAGATGTTAGTTAATAGATTAGTCGCAACATTCACATAATGGGGCTTGTCATATGTAATGCTCAAACTTTTCTCTCTATGATTGGGGATGTGTGCAATGCGCAGCAGGCGCGCGCGCCTGAGTGTCCCCAACAAATTGGTGCTCTACGATATTGCTGTAAATATAGCACATGTCTGGGGGCGGAGAGCTTTCACCCAATTTCCCCATCTTCAATTGATACATTAAGCTGGACAAGTCATCTTGTGCCTCGTGAAAGGCATCTCTTTGGAGAGCTGCGCTATATCGGCCCTCAGCCACAATTGTGAAGATCTCTTTATCTTTAATATTTCTACTAAGCGTTGACTTTAACTTCAGTGTGCATGCAGGCGTGTCTATGTTTAAAACTTCAAAAAGTAAATCGTTTGTCAGGTACGACTTTTCAAGACTCTTGTTTAACCCCGTCACAATGTCCATGGCTGTATCATAATGCCCGATTCCTAGCGATACATTTGTGCTATACTACCGTTCCTCACCGAACAGGACTGAACGCATAGTAGTGTCTAAGGTTATACCTAATTTTTCGCACTCATCGAATCTTCTAATGATCAGGAATATGATTTGCTCATTTTCAAGAGTTAAAAATTTAGTGGCTAACTGCAGTTCACATAACCCCACCTCATACGAATCACGCTCCAATTCAATGGGCCCGTGGAGTTCTGTCACAGAGTTGGCGAGGGTGTTGTTAGGATGAACAGACAGAGAAGAAGAGGACTGGAGTGTGACATAGAAGTGGTAGGCGCCATGTTGCATACTAATTAAGCTTCATTATTGCAGCAGCTTTTATATAGGTGTTGAAGCTTTCTGGGTAACCCAGCCATTTCACCAGGTACATTTTTCTCTTTCCTGAACCTTTGCTGCCTAAATTTTTTCAATTTTAAACACACTTTTTCCTAAATTAAATGTCACTTTCTGCAACTCCTCGCGGTAAAAGCCAGCGATCTCTTCCCATTCAAATCTTCAACGTAATACATCATTATCTCACCTTTAGGTCTCATAGCACGAACTTTAAAAATCTCACGTGTCCATCCTTGCTCAAATCCCTTCGCGAATTTATTTCCCGAACGTGATAGCCTTACATAATCATTGATTTTGAAATGTGTAGAGTGTGGTGGTGGTGGTGTTCCATCTCTTCTCACCTCTGGCGCACCTCTTTCTAAAACTTCGTTAGGCGTTGTGCCAATCGTACGATGGTGTGAACGGTTGTATGATGATGCCAATGAACCGAAACGTTTATATATCTGTATGTGTTTTTATGTGTAAAATAGCGATGCATGCGTTCCTTTATGGTACGTTGAACTCTTTCAGCTAAAGAGGCCTTATGTATAGAACTGCTAGTGTAGTAACTGATATTAAACTCTGTCAGCATGTTCTGAAAAGCGCGACCTATAAATTCTTTCCCCATATCCGTACAAAAATAGCCAGGAACCTTTTTCTTTCAACATCAACGTTTTGGTCGCTTTAGCAACTGTTTCAGGCGATTTATTTTTCAGGGAATTAGCCACAGATATCTAGAGAATACATCTATTATGAATAGGATGTAGCGGTAACCATCGTTATACACTGAATATCTTTGCATGTCTGTTAAATCCGCCTGCCAAATAGAGTCAATCGAATCCGCTTTGTCTTGGCCGTTTTAAACCTTTTTCTCACCGGTTTATGAAGTGTATAAGCATCCTGTTCCCGCAAAAATCTCAACATCTTTTTTCCTTACACCGTAAACACCTCTGTACAGTCTATTAACGCCACCATAGGAGGCGGGGTTAGAAATCATAATAGCGTTTACTTAATATGTTAGCCATTTGCGTATTTTAGAGACACGTGGATAAGGCTGGCCGTTTGTTCTCTTCTTTCTCCTCTTCAGAGACGCTGCTGCTGGGGGCGATGGCGTACTCAGTTGTGACACATGCGAGACTTGATCCAAGTCTTTTAACCTATTCAGATTACCTATCAATGTTTTGGGGACATTTATTTGTTGTAGTCTTGCTTTAATATGCTTCCATCCTGTTGGCGAGGGTCTGTCCCCTTTCTCACCAGATCATGAACAATATCAACGATATGGATCCTTGTACCCTTGTTCCTTCAACAATGACCTCGCCTGTATCGGCCCACTGTATGATGGGGTCCTCACTCAATAGATTATAAAGACTTAAGCCTTTATTCCTCAATGTATGTGGAGGCTGTTTTTTAGCACATGTTCGATGTGTTGTGTTCCGTTGTCTTTGGTTGGTCATCTCTAACGTCGGGCCAGGTCCTGTGTCGCCATGCTCAGCACTACTCGCGCTGTGCCTAATAACCACGGGGAGCTCTGTAGGATCTTATAATCTCGTACTCATGAAGAAATTTCTGCAAAGCCTCTTGGTACAAGATCCTTTTCTCATCAGGTGACTTTTCACTGTTTAATAGGGCTAGCAACTCGCTTTCCATTCTTTTAAGCCTACTTTTACGGGGTTCTAGAGCCGTGTCTGGAATCTTTGAACTTTGCAATGAAGCATACACCTCGTGCGGAATCACAACCACCTTCTTCATTATATTAATCTAGTCAGTAAAGGACCCAAAACTGAAAATAAGATGGGTAGGAATGATCCTCCTCTTTGTACAATAATTCGCTTTTTCTTACCCACAGTTTGACTTTTATGAGCGAGCGCTCGTATTATGTTCTTGTAACGACGTAAGCGATCCTTCTGAGAGGGTTTCATTGGCACATTACATTTTATAACATTAAGACAGATTTCACAGATGCATTTTAAAAAGTCGAGTCGATATTTTTAACAAACATCTGTTGCAGTGCCGGGGCAATCGTTGATAGATTTTTATTAATTCACGGTATTTCTTTAGCCTATTTGTCATTCTGGAATATACACCGTTTCAGGTTCGCTTGGGAATATATTCGTTCTTAGAAGCACCCTAAACGTGTTTCGCGGGTGAAGGTCACAAAGCAAATATCCATAACGCTGGTTTGTGGCCTCTTTATAAACCTCCAAAAACTCCTTACGCTGATTCGGGAACATTTGATTGGCTAATACCCCAATTTGTGATACATCTCTACGTTGCGCGAATAAGACTAGATATTGTGTATTTAGCGACACATCGCGCATGTATCTATTTTTGAAAAATAGATTCTGATTGATGAAGAACACGCTTATGTTAAGATGGTGGGAGAACTGTAAATGTCTCGGCAAACGTTTTATCCATCTCCAACATGAGATCGTCAATTACAATGACTGTATGTTCATTTCCCTTTAACGAATTAACGTCATATACACCTTTGGAACAAATATTCATCTTGGTACTCGTTGAACACTGATTGATACGTCGAATAGCACCATATAACTTTATGCACAAATTTTGAGAACATCTCTCCCTTTTCTTTAATGATTTTAAGCATAAACAGTTTTACCACATCCTGTAGGGCCAGATATAATACATGTGGATGGGCTCGTGAACCTGAATTTTTCTACAGAATCCATTTCTAACACGTCACACTCCTAAGTGGGTCATTTACAAAATATAAATATTTGATGACCCTTATATTCTACAGTGTTACTTTTCGCTTCTCCCACAGAACCGTGAATGACGATGAGGTACAACACCCCATCATCGATATTACAGATGACCCCGTAAGATTGCAAGTAAAACGTAAAACATTACAAAAAACTTTAAAACTTTTAAAACTTTATTTAAATACGTAAACTTTATTAATTATTTGGCAATTATGAATTTTTTTTATGATTTTCTTGTATTTTTAGTATTCTTGTTGCTATTGTTTTTTCTTGACTGTGTTTCGTCCAGAATATATATAATTTATATATACGGTACAATTTTTCTTTTCAGAATTGATTATTTCAATAGTTAAATACGCGTTGTTACACTAACAGAGTGACTTTCCCAAATTATCCGAAATGACTGAGGCCGTAAAAGTGCGTTGCCGGACGATTGTTCGAACACAATTGTTCGAACACAATTGTTCGAAAATCATAGTTCGAAAAACAGTTGTTCGAAGCAATAATTATTCGAAGTTATAATTGTTCGAACACAATTGTTTGAACACAATTGTTCGAAAACCATAGTTCGAAAAACAAAAAGTATTAAAAAAACATTAAAAGTTAAAAATCTTTATTCATACATTATTCAAAGTTAAAAATCTTTATTCATACGTTATTCAAAGTTAAAAATCTTTATTAATAAAACAGGATAGAAGCATATGAAAGTCAAGGTAGGTCAATTGAATGCCCAGTTAGGTCAGTTGAATGCCCGGTTAGGTCAACTGTACGCCCTTGACGATTGGTTAGGTTAAGTCATGATATTTTCGTTAAAAATACATTAATTATTTAAAGTGCTCTAACATGTTTGTTTTTCATTTTTCCAAAAAAAAAAGTTATTTTTGAAATCAGTGACCAAACCTACATTAGTATACCGATTTTCATTAAAATTCGGTGCTAGCCCCCAAACGGAAAAAATCCACTACTACATTTTGACATTTCCAGTACACTCTTGCTTTCACTTGCTTGTCTCTTACATATAAAAACCCATTCACTAAGAGCATTGGCTTTCCTTTCTCACTAGAAACAAACTCTGCCATTCGAACAATTATAACTTCGAATAATTGTTGCTTCGAACAACTGTTTTTCGAACTATGGTTTTCGAACAATTGTGTTCGAACAATTGTGCTCGAACAATCGTCCGTAATTCGTAAAAGTGAAAGCAACTGTTGAAAAAATCATGAGTCCAGCTGTTTCCCTTTTTGGGAAAGCTGAGCAAAGTGGAAATCAACTTCCCCTATATCTAGACGTTTTAAAAGAATATTTACAAACAAGATATCTCTTACTTATAGCTAGTGAGGGGAAAAAAAGAGCCAAATGCTAATGATGTGGCAAGAATAGTTGCATCAAAGGTAAAAGAGATCTGGAAAAGTGCATCAATTCCAACAATATCAGAACAGCAAATATTAGCCAGAGTAAAGGATTGTCATGAAAAATCTAAAAATATGATGAAGACTGGTAGAAAAAGGAAAGATTTTGAATCTAAACTGACCGCGTTCAAATCCAAAAATGAAAGACTTTTTGATATTGATGCCTGCAAATGCCATGATCTGTTTTCTTGCACTTGTGAAAAAGAGCTAAAAGTTCCTGCCATGGAACGTTCTTTCCTAATTGACCAAAGAGGTGCACGAAAAATGGCAATAGGCAGTATTGATTTACAGACAACGAAGAAACTGCAAATAAGATCTGAGCGTAAAGAACAAGAAAGAGCACGATTTTCTAAAAACATTGAAGATGGAGATATCAATATCCCATCCACTTCCAGGGAAGAGCCAATGGACTGGGATAACTTTCATACAATTCCTGATTCTAACACATCAACAGATACAGATAGAGAGCGTGATGATGATGATCACATTGAGGAAGGTATAAAGAAATCAGGTGAAGCACATAAGCTCACTCGCAAATTGCCTTCATTAGCAAAAACTTGTGACCGATTCGGAATATCAGACAGAGCTGGTGCAGCCGTTGCCTCTGCTTTTCTGGAAGATTTTGGTCTCATTACCTCTGAAGATTATCACAATGTTGTGGATAAGAATAAGGTGAGACGGCAGAGAAAGAAGACCAGAGAGGAGTTGAGTAAATCAAGTGAAGAAAGTATAGGAACATTGTATTTTGATGGAAGAAAGGACTTATCTAAAGCAAATATTTGTAGAGATGGGAGGTACTGCAGTACAACAATTACTGAGGAACACATCACGCTTATAGCTGAACCAGAATCAAAATATCTTGGGCACTTCACTCCTGTGACTGGAAATTCAATTAACATTTCTAAGGGAGTGATAAAGTTTCTTAACAGAACCAATGTTAAGGTAGACATTCTGAAGGTCATTGTATGTGATGGAACCAATGTAAACACTGGCATACATAATGGAGTTATCAGGCAACTAGAGGTACACTACAATACTCCTTTTCATTGGTTCGTGTGTTTGCTGCATACCAATGAGCTACCTCTCCGCCATTTGTTTAATTATTTGGATGGTAAAACCAAAGGACCAAAAGCCCTTACTGGAAATGTTGGCAAAAGTCTTACTGCGTGCGAAAAGATGCCAGTTGTCAAATTTGAAGCAATCAAATCAAGTAATATCTAATATACTATTTCAGAAATGAAGCCTTATATATAGGGGGTCTGTCAAAAAAAAACTAAGCCAAATTCAAACCTTTATTAAAACAAAACCATTTATCTAATTAAGTTGAATTTTTTACACAATAAAGTATAGGTAATCACCTATTATCCTTTAAATTGTTATGACGATATCTTCAGAATTGTTAATTTTATTAATAATTTACTAAAAAGTGAGATTCTCCTACTTAACATGAAATTTTTTTTTTAAGATATACTGTAGATAATTTTTAGTTTAATAAAATTAAAAGAACTGTTCAATATGATTCCCTTGCATTTCTATCACTTTGTCCATGCACTCTTTTAAATGGTTTAAATTGCAGATCAGATTTAATAATCCTTCTTACGCTTGATTCTGATATATCTAGTTCTTCTGATATTTGAGCAGGTGTCATGTGGCTACCAGGTCGATCCTCTTGACTAAAGATACGTTCCTCCACTTTCTGAATATTTTCATCTACTCTAACTGATTTTGGTCGCCCACTACCAACCTTCCTTTCAATGCTTCCTGTTTCATCGATAGTTCTCAATACGTAATCTAAACCTGATCTAGTCCATCCTTTATAATCGAATTCAGAAAGTAATTTCCTTGCACTATAACCTTTTTCAACTCTATAATGCTTTATAATTATTTTATCTTCATGTGAGAATGGCATATTTAGAGGTATTCACCAAAAATTTTAAATCTAAACAAATTCTGAAAAAGAGAAAAAAGAAGATATTACATAATGAGAAAAACTGAAATTTTCGCAATCTGTAGAAATAACCGCATAACTCCTAAAATATTTAAAATAAAGTTATAAAATTATCAAAGATTATTTATGAGCTTTTTATTTATTTAGTGTAAAAAAATATTTGAAATCTCTATCAAATTGTGCATTTTATAGAGATTTCAAATTGGCTTAGTTTTTTTTTACAGACCCTGTATATATATTATATATATATACAGTATATATATATATGTAACAGTTTTTTTGTGGACACCTACAGGTCGCTACAATTGGTGTAGAACAATGCGGTTTTCACCATTCGATGCGTCTTTTTATTTTGCAGTGCCCATGCTAAAAAAAAATTCCCTAACATAATTCCTTACCCCCTTTTAGGGGTACAGTTCTTCCCATGCCTGAACACGCACTTTTTTAATTTTTTATTTTTAATCATAATTTTGGCACAAAATAAGTCAATATTTACTAAATATTTAATATCATTCGATTCACAAAAGATTTATTTATCGATTCAATTTAAAACAAGTATATATTTTTAAAATTCATAAAGAACTTTTGGCAAAAAACTAAAAACAAACATGCATTTTTAAAATTCAATGATTTTTATACAAAATATTTTGATATTTGTTATAATTTTAACATTTTTCGATTCACAAAAGACTTCTTTATCGATTCAATACAAAAAATCACAAAAGATTTCTTTATCGATTCAATACAAAAAATTACATAATTAAAACGGGCAATTTAAATAAACACGAATTTAAAGTTAAACGAGCCACACTCGAAATTATTTACCGTGACTTTTGTGCGTTTTATTACTGTGGCTTTCGTACAAATAATTTTACGTATACACAAACAATTTGATAGGATATTGATTTATCATTCTATTTTTTAGTTGTCATAGAAATACGTTAATTAAGTTATCTGATTAGATGCGCTTTTATAGTTGAAGATCATTTTTAGAAAATTATTTATTTTCCCCACTTTAAAATATTACAAAATTTCTATTAGGTATCCTAAAATCATTATGCCTGTCGCTGTAAGTAAGAAAATAGCAATTATTTTCCATTTTATGAAAATTTCGGACCCCCTAGGCCTACAAAACCAATTTTCCCCTTTTCTTTATCAAAAATTGTTGATTTTCGGAAGTCTTTCGGTTATAAATTTGTACCAGTCTATTGTTTATCTATAATAATAATAATAATAATAAAATCACGTGTGTGTGTGTGTGTGTGTGTGTATGTGTGTGTGTGTGTTCCAGCCATCAGCCATAACTCCAAAATGGAAGCAGTTACAAACATGAAACTTCACACACATATTGATTAGGTCCCGAGGTTGTGCACGTGGGTGTTAATAAATGAAATAATTAATTTTAAAACATTAAATGACGTCATCAAGATCATTACGAAACCTATGGTAAAATTATTGAATACCCGGTTAGGTTCATTGAATGCCAGGTTAGGTCATCTGTACGCCCTTGACGATTGGTTAGGTTAAGTCGTGATATTTTCGTTGGCTTTAACGAAAATATCATGACTTAACCTAACCAATCGTCAAGGGTGCACAATTAACCTAACCGGGCATTCAATTAATCTAATCGGGCATTCAGTTGACCTAACCGGCCATTTAATTAACCTAATCGGGCATTCAGTTGACCTAACTGGGCATTCAATTAACCTGACCGGGCATTCAGTTTACCTAACCGGGCATATATATATATAATATAGCGTTCAACATCCATCCCGGCAACGTTATCGATGCACTCGAAACAATGAAAACTATGATTTGGCGGGCCGCAGGGCCCCTAATTACTGTCGGTTCAGTTATTTGGTCAATAAAACTATAGAAATGAACGCAGTCATGAAAATCTTAAGCTTCAAATCCGAGCTCATTGTATTAAGATTTGTGAAGCTTTAGATTTTCATGGCTGCGTTCTTTTCTGTAGTTTTATTAAATGAATAATTGGTTTGCCAGTAACTGGAAGGCCGCAGGCACCCCAATTACTGAGGCCCAAGGTGAGAGGAATAGGAATGATATCCAGATAAAGTGCTACTGATGTTCAAAATAAAATACGCCGTAGGCCCACAATCCAGCCGAAGCACCGCAGATCGAGAAAAATCAATCGGCGCGTAGCGCCGACCTTTTGCTAGTCCTTACTATTACTAGGGACCAAGGCACCTCTGGTTTATGATATCTAGTTCAAGATATCTATCTGATGAGCTTAAGGCAGTCATTGATCTTGTTATTGAAAGAGGGGCATATTTTGCTCACCCAGAAATTTATTGGTCTCGATGTTATTTGATGAAAGGCAAGTGATGAGAAAGTTAGCTTTCCGGCGCATTCTCTTAGCCAGGGAAAGTGTGTCCTCGGGCATTAGAGAATTTAGACGGCCTAAAATTAATTTCTTGGCAAGAGACTACACAGAGTTAATTCGATTTGAAGACTACCCAAGACATGAACCACCTCTGACAAAAAGCTTGACAAACACCCAGTTAGAGCTTATCGTAAGGGGTGATGAAACTAACCCTTTATTAAAAAAGTACCCATGTCATTCACAAGCTGTGGAAAGACATGTCAAACTTGTAACTGAAGCATCAGCTTCCGTCTGTGGCCAGGAAAATAGAGATGGTTTTATAAAGGCAAGAATTGCTTCAAGATCAAACATGCCTACATTTCAGTCAAAATGCGAATACAATTGTCAATAAACTACATGTAAAAACTAATGGAAGGGAGGTTGGGCTGGGCAAGGTGTGGAATTCGACCTACAGCCACCTCCTCGTGGTGAATTCTGGGTGATTTGCCTTGTATACTATCATGGCAAGTCAGCAAAGAGCTGTAGTTTACCATACGGAGTATCGGAAAAAATCACCAAAATTTTAAGTGACTTGTGGAACCCCAAAATATTTATTTAAAAGCTTGAAACTTTGTCATGATACTTCCTATGTACAGTAGGTACACAAACTTTCGTAATACAGGGTAAATTAAACTTCCCCAAAAAATTTTTTCAAGCAAAAACGACCTGGCCTAATACCCATTACTTTTTCCCAATTGACGTGTGACAACTCATTTCGAAATTTAGAAAAGTCTGCGTGTTGGAAGTTAGGAATTTTAGTCGAGTTAGCTGGTTTCGAGTGACTTACTGAGAGGACAAACTCTACCATATTGTGATCGCTATTGCTTAACGGTTCTATTACTTGAAGATCCGTGATTAGCCTATCATCCGTAGTTATTACTAAATCTAAAATATGGTCCAACCTCGTAGGTTCCCCAACCTTTTGAATAAGAAAGCTATCCTCGAGAAAATTAACTAAACGATTACCTTCCGCGTCTCCCAGCATTGTATCATAATTCACGTTGGCGCAATTAAAGTCACCCATAACTAAGGCTTGCTCACTTTTTATTATTCTCTTTAGTTCACGATATAACGCTTCATCTGTATCAGCTGTTTGATTAGGGGGCCTATATATAACCGCAACAAGTTTGAAATTCCTATACATCTTAGGTACAAAACCTACCTCACCGACTACAATTTTTAGCTCTCTACATTTTATGTAATTTTTTAACTTTAAATTATTATCATAGTACTGTACAAATACAGTATATTGTATAAAATCTTTTACTATATTTGTTCACTTTTTTATTTTTTACTTCATAGCACTGATGGTGGAAATCGAATTTCCGAAACGTCTGACTAATAAACATGTACTAACTTCTCGTGTTTCAGTGCTAAGCCACGATTCATTTATCGCAATTAAATCATAGTCTTTACAAGCCATTAAAGAAAAAAATTCGTCTATTTTATTTCGTAGGCTACGAGCATTTAAGGATAGAACTTTTAAATTGTTTGTAATTGTGACTCCTTCGCGAGCGCAGGGAAAATTTGTGGAATTTACGCTGGGACCGTTCGAGTTACGGCAGCCTGAAAAGAAGAGACAGTATTATGAAATGGTCTTCCTAAACGCGCAGCTCCAACGTCATTAAGATGAAGTCCATCTCCGAGGAACAAGTCCCTCCTGCAGTAGAAACTGTTCCAAAAATTCGCAAAATACACTCCTTCCTGTTGGCAAAGAGACTTTAGGTTATTGTTGATATAGGTCGCCTTGCTGTAGAAATCGCCACGTTGGATAATTCGAGGAAGTATACCTGTTAAAACGATGTTATTAATTTTTTATTTTAGTCGCTCTAGTAAGTCCCTGTACCTAGCCAGCAGCTCTTCCGATCTAGAATTTAAAACATTATTAGTACCGACATGAATAACATACGTTGTGTCCTTAGAGGTTCCGTCTGTAAAATGGTCAACACTATTAGTAATATCCTCCAACCTTGCACCAGTAGGGTGTGTCAACTTTAGGGAGCAAAGTGAAATCTTTAGATTTTCAAAGACTACTAGTGACCAAATGATGCATTTTTATGTGCTAAATCGAAATATGGCTTTAAAATCAGAGTTTACCACTCCTAGCTACTTATATTTGAAGTTGAAGTTTACGAAAAATCAGCAATTTTTGCAAGTATTTTTTTTATGGCATATAACTACATATTACATATATTACATACAATTAAAGACATTTTGATTGTATTTCAATATTAAAACTTAAATATATAGTTAGGTTTCTTGAACTTTGCCAAGGATGCCATATATAACTACATTTTACATACATATAATTCAAGACATTTTGGTTGTATTTCAACATTAAAACTTAGAAATATAGATAGGTTTCTTGAACTTCGCCAAGGATGCCATGTCTGCCTTGCTCTTGTTCCTGGACATGAGCTCCCTAATGGCCACCTAGCCACTGATGTACGCCTCCTTCCTCACTTGTGAGTAAACATGTTGTGCTGCTTCAGTTGTCATCCTTACACACCTCTCTACTGACTCTGTGTGTGAGGGCCATGCAGGAACTTCCATTGGTCTATCTAGAAACTTCTTGATTGCAGCAGTGGTGAGGGAGCAGGGTAGAGGAGGCTCAGTCACGCCAGAGTTCCAATCAATAAGCTCCGAGAGTTTGGTGGCATCTGGGTTGATGTCAGAAGTCTTCCTGGGACTGACACCACTGCAGTCTCCTACCTGTGTGTCCTCATCTCCTTCACCTCGGATTTCCAGTATCCTCTTCACTGCCTCCCTCCTCTCCTCCTCCACCTCAATGCACAGCATGGCCTGGATCACAGCCTCAGAGTGTGCATGCCAGGCTGATTTCTTCACTGTAGGCATCACTATTCCTATCACCTCCTTCTTCTGACTTCTGAGCAGCTCCAGCTGGTATAGTACATGCCTGGGACTCTCCACCCAGCTGTGATTTAACTTGATGTTGAACCAGTTTGAAATGTAGACTCCCACTATGAATTCTACAATTATCCTCAGATTCTTCAGGTTCCTACCCTTCAGCCCATGTTTGGAAATCCACAATCTGCAGAACCTTAGAGCCGTGGTGACCCACATACTGTGACAGACTGGCCCAATCTCCAGGAGAGCGAGACTCTGAGGTACCTCTCCCGATCTGATGGCAGTGATGATTCTGTAGCCATATGGTTGGTCTGTGCTGAGGTCCTTGACTACCTCCAGACTGAGATGGGGTAGAGGAGGACCAACAGTGATCCTCGTGAAGTTTGGGTTGATCTCCGGCTCAGTGGCAGTGTCTAACATCTTCCCTAGGGGCCCAGACCACTTGTTGTTGCTCAATGTCTTGCCATCCAGTGCAGTCACCAGGTGTCTGAGACTCAGCTCCCCAGTGTGCAAGTTATAGACAATCCACACCAACTTCCTGCTAGCTTGGCCCCAGCATAATGCATATAATGCATTATTCCTCCCTCCCAGCCAGTATTCACATTAGTACTGTCACCTCCTATGGCCAAAAGGGTCTGGTCTGCTCTTCTCTCTCTTAGCCAGTTCACTAGATGATCAGCAATGACCTCAGCATGACTTCTCTCCTCTGCAGCTTCCTCTGGTACAAAATGCCACAAATATTTCCCACCTGTTCATTGCACACTGTGTAGTGTTCTTCCTTAATGAGGATAGGAAACTGCCTGTCACTGCCCTTAGCTTCCATCATCACTTTGGTGTCATCTCTTTACCCATCAAAGAAGATACAGGTGATGCCATTTTCCCTAATCTCTTCATCAAACTTCTTGACCAGCTTCTTAGTCAGTCTCTCCTGAGCCCTCCTCACCTTGTTGTGGTCAATCACCAGTGCTGTGTCAAACTCTGTGATAAGACCAGCATCAATCCAGGCAGCAGTGGCAATCTCTGCACTCTCTCTCAGCACAGTGTGATGTCTCAAGCTAGCCAGAGCTATGTTGGTGATATCTTCAGTGTTGTATTTCTTCTTCTTAGCCACAGACAAGGAAGAAGTTGTCGCAGCCTCTGGTATGAAGTCTTCATCCTCCTCTCTCCTCCCTGCCTCCTCCAGTATATCTCCAGTCTCCTCCAACTCCATCTCCAGCAGTGACTCCTCCCTCAACTCCTCTTCTCTCCTGGCTGACTCCTCTGCCTTCCTCCTCCTCTTCTCCTCGGCCTTCCTTCTCTGCTCCTGTCTCTGCAGCACTGCTTCCTGTCTCCTGGTCTCAGGATGATCAGCTAGACCCATCTGGTGTGCCCCCACACTTCCCACCTTTTCTCTCTGACCTTTAATGAAGGCAAGCTCCTGCACTGGTATCTTCTGCTCGCTCCTGCAGCTGCAGTCAATGTGAACCTCACTGTTGCAGACAGGGTTGCACCCAAGCTCACTGCAGCTCCTGATCACACAGTGACAGGTCAGGATGTCCACCAATTTGTCCAGTTTCATCATGAACCTATCTTTGACCTCTAGCTTCACATTGCCAATGGACACCTTCACTGCCTCATCCCACGGTGCCTTCACTTTAGCCCTGATCCTGACCTCAGTGTTGATTACAGGTCCTGTGAATAGAGCGTTGGCCTTTCTCCACTGAGCCAGTAGCCCTGGAACAATGCCGTTGTTAATCAGGTCATTAGCTGAGTAATTCCCCCTGTCTTTCCCACTCATCTCTCTCCTCAACAAACCATACCTCAGTAGATCTCTGTCTGTTGTGGTCGGCTCAGCAGGGGGAAGTTCCCTCCCAGTCCTAACCAAATGACTTAGGTGACAACTTGATTTGCTTCGGGTTCTGATTTCTTTCCGACTCATCCTGTGGACCTGTGAACAAAAGAAATGTCATTGAAATTTGGATAGGCCTACTGATTATGATTACATAAAATTAAGTTAATTGAAATTCTTAATATCTTCCTATAAGCTCAGATAAAAGGTTGTGTTGTTATAGGTACAAGACTTAATTATTCATAGTAATGACAATTTCATATATCTATCATATCAAAATATGCAGAAACTTTGGGTCACTATAACATTTCGAATAATTTGAATTACACAATATTTACATTACGAAGTAATCAAAATTGTCAAAAAGGAGGGAAAACACATGCATTCACAATCAAAACTCCAGCATTTGTGACTATGTGAAACTTAGAAACCATACTGCACACCAAAAATAACCAAAGTTGACCACACATATCAGTGGCACATTGATATACGATGCTACAGTCATATTTAGGTTATATTTCAAACTTTTATGGTCAAATATAAGTAGTTAAATGGCTTTTTTAAATAACACTAAAGATATTTCTAAGTTTGCTAGAAAATATGACATCATTTGAGCATCAGTAGTTTTTGAATTGTTGAATTTACTAAAATTAACACACCCTATTGAACCATGGTAGCAGTAACGGCGCCTACGACGAGGGTTTCTCCCACAGAATTCCTCGAGCTGCTCTCGAAGAATGGAGTCGCCAACGAGTCGTATTTCTGGTTCATCAACATCTTTGAAACGTAAAACAGAAAACTTATTGTTCGTTATTACTGACAGACAAGTCTTATGTTTTCTCAATGGGGCTCCACTACGTACTTGATATATGATGTGTGTATATATATATATATATATTATATATTATATATATATATATATATATATATATATATATATATATATATATATATATATATATATATAAAGGTGCGGCGGGAAATTATAGGCCAATCAGTTTAACGTCTGTTGTAGGTAAGCTAATGGAATCAATAATTAGGGCTTGTATAGTCGAACACTTAGAATTACATAAACTAGTTAGAAATACGCAGCACGGTTTTAGGCGAAACAAATCTTGCTTAACTAATCTTTTAGAATTTTTCCAAAGCGTGGTTGACGTTTACGATAGACATCGGGCGGTTGATGTAGTGTATTTAGATTTTCGAAAAGCGTTTGACACCGCGCCGCACAAAAGACTCATTGAAAAAACTAAGGCTCATGGAATCAGGGGTGTAGTAATAAATTGGCTAGAAGAGTGGTTGCGAGGTAGGAAACAGAGGGTGGTCGTTGATGGAGCGGAGTTGTGTTGGGCTAATGTAGCGAGTGGCGTTCCTCAGGGTTCTGTACTGGGCTCCTTGCTTTTTCTTATATACTGTATATTAACGATTTAGATGTCGGCCTAGTCAGTACAGTTTCAAAGTTTGCGGATGACACGAAGCTTGGTGGTAGGGCGATTAATGACTAAGATAGAGGTAAAATCCAGGAAGATCTGAATAAAATCGTTGATTGGTCAGTAACATGGCAAATGAGATTTAACGTCGATATGTGCAAAATTTTGCATATAGGTTCGCGTAACGGTAATTTTGCGTATAGTATGTCAGAGAAAGAGTTAACAAGCGTAGAGCAGGAAAAAAATTTAGGAGTTATAGTCACTGGTGATTTAAAAGTAGCGAAACAAAGTACAGCAGTGGTCAATAAGGCGAACAAAGTGTTAGGTTTTATAGCTCGGAATTTTCAGTACAAATCGCGCGATATTATAGTTCCTCTTTATAAATCATTAGTTAGACCCCATTTGGAGTACGCGATTCAATTTTGGAATCCGCATATGCGCAAAGATATAGACAAAATCGAAAGAGTTCAAAGACGAGCAACAAGATGATTCCGTCGCTTAGGTCAAAGTCGTACGAGGACAGGCTTAAGGAGTTAAAATTGACTACACTCAAGACTCGGAGGCTAAGGGGTGATCTAATCCAGGTGTTCAAAATTATGAATGGGTTCGATAACGTAGATAGAGATAGCTTTTTCAAAATATCTCAATATAATAGGACTAGAAATAACGGGTGTAAGTTGACAAGTAGAAGGTTCGAGACAACAGTTGTCAAAAACTTTTTTACGCACAGAATAGTAAATAGCTGGCATAGTTTGCCGGTAGAAGTAATTAGTAGCACGTCTATAAACATGTTTAAAAATCGATTAGACGCATATGTTGATAGATTGGGTATAGTTTAAGGTAGTAAAATTAAGGCTCTGTGGGGATAGATCCCACAGCTCAACACAAGTGTTGTGGGATATAGGGAGGCAGCATCTTGGGTTAGGGGATACTTTCTGTCCTTACACACCCCATTTAAAGAGATTCCTTTGCCGAGCGGTGCCCCCATAGTACTGTGAGGTATTGAAAAACTCATGATCTTCACTTGCCCCACAAACACCTTTAAATATATATATTGAAATGTATATGGTAGTAAATTTTGAATTGGTCCGCAATCGATATGGATCGTGACTTATTTTTGGTTGGATGAATACCGTAATGAAATTGACTGGATCCTTTGGATCTGATATATTTGCATGTCGGTTATAAATAGATATAGAGTGTAACATATTTGTGGATAGTAGTCTATTATGACTTGATTCTCTGGACCCAGAGATTCTATCTTTAGTTTTAAATCGATAATTAATTAGTTTTAAACTGATAATTATTTAGTTTCGTAAAAATTAGTCGTTGCCAATGTACAGGCAGTTTTTACATAAATTTCTTATGTTTTTGTGGTTCGGAACCCGCGTAAAATTGTAGGTTCCCTCCGCCACCACGGAGGACATACACAATGCACAATTACGAGCACAGTTAGGTAGACCAGCCATGAGTGGATCCTAGGGTCTTTGTTGGTCTGAAACATTATAACATTATAACATATATTTTATATATATAGATATATATATATATATATATATATATATATATATATATAATATATATATATATATATATTATATATATATATATATATATATATATATATATATATATATATATATATATATATGGGATGAATTTCACAATAAAACACGTGAAATGAATGAATGCTGCAAACCCACAAGGAAAAAGAAAAACGATTCGAAGGCCTTTCGTGTATTCAAAGCTACACCTCGTCAGGGAATGAAGATAAAAGGCGAGAAGCCCATAAATATATACAACGTACAGGAAAACCAAAACAATTAGCACATACTTAACAAGGGTTACTGAGAGGCAAAAGAAATTTTAACATGATGTCGTCAATGTTATACGTCCCCGCACTGTTATTGAAAGTGTTTTTAAAATGAATAAATGCACATTCTAGAATATTTCTTTCTATTATATCTCTGTTTTTAACAAGCGCTTTAGAACTATCCCACTTGATGCTATGGTTACATCTATACATATGGTTAAATAAAGCATTGGAAGTATTAGCTGTTCTACACGCATATTTATGCTGTTTTACCCTAATATCTAACGTTTTACCGGTTTGGCCTATATATACTGAGTTACATTGTCTACATCCAATCGAATACACACAGCCAACAACATTATCAGGGCTATTCTTTATTAGGCGTGATTTAACAGTATCATTATACTTAAAGATTACATTAATGCCAATTGCTTTAAGTACAGTTGGAAGGTATTGAAAATTAACATGGTAAGGTAGGCTAAGGATATTTTTACGCTGAAATTCCTTTACAATTACATTATTATAATACCTATTCTTGGCTTTCTTAAGACAGTTATCTAAAAATGAAGTAGGATAACATAATTTAGTACCAATATTCATGATATTGCATAACTCGGAATCTAAAAATTCAGGACTGACAACTCTCAATGCTCGAAGAAACATAGCAGAGAAAATAGAGGATTTAATCGAAGGATGATGGTCAGAATAAAAATGCACATAAGAGTTATTATTAGTAAGCTTACGGTAGACTTCATATTTGAATTGATTAGAGCATCTCCAAATTTTTAGATCAAGAAAAGATAGGCTTCCATCATTTTCTTTTTCAACTGTAAACTTAATAGATGGGACTAAATTGTTGAGCCTACCAAGAAATAAGTCCACATCCAAATTATTAGGCCAAAGGCATAAAATATCATCTATATACCTGTACCAAACCAGGTAAAAATTAACAATCGTAGGCAAAATTCTACTTTCAAAAAATTCCATATATAAATTAGCTAGTACAGGTGAAAGGGGATTTCCCATAGCCTTTCCCATTTCCCTGTTCAACACAACACTCTTATTGAGTTAATTAAGCTTTGTGTCAAAGATTGTAAATTTCAGTTTGAAAATAAGTTTTATGCTATGTCGTTTGGATTGGCTATGGGAAATCCCCTTTCACCTGTACTAGCTAATTTATATATGGAATTTTTTGAAAGTAGAATTTTGCCTACGATTGTTAATTTTTACCTGGTTTGGTACAGGTATATAGATGATATTTTATGCCTTTGGCCTAATAATTTGGATGTGGACTTGTTTCTTGGTAGGCTCAACAATTTAGTCCCATCTATTAAGTTTATAGTTGAAAAAGAAAATGATGGAAGCCTATCTTTTCTTGATCTAAAAATTTGGAGATGCTCTAATCAGTTCAAATATGAAGTCTACCGTAAGCCTACTAATAATAACTCTTATGTGCATTTTTATTCTGACCATCATCCTTCGATTAAATCCTCTATTTTCTCTGCTATGTTTCTTCGAGCATTGAGAGTTGTCAGTCCTGAATTTTTAGATTCCGAGTTATGCAATATCATGAATATTGGTACTAAATTATGTTATCCTACTTCATTTTTAGATAACTGTCTTAAGAAAGCCAAGAATAGGTATTATAATAATGTAATTGTAAAGGAATTTCAGCGTAAAAATATCCTTAGCCTACCTTACCATGTTAATTTTCAATACCTTCCAACTGTACTTAAAGCAATTGGCATTAATGTAATCTTTAAGTATAATAATACTGTTAAATCACGCCTAATAAAGAATAGCCCTGATAATGTTGTTGGCTGTGTGTATTCGATTGGATGTACACAATGTAACTCAGTATATATAGGCCAAACCGGTAAAACGTTAGATATTAGGGTAAAACAGCATAAATATGCGTGTAGAGCAGCTAATACTTCCAATGCTTTATTTAACCATATGTATAGATGTAACCATAGCATCAAGTGGGATAGTTCTAAAGCGCTTGTTAAAAACAGAGATATAATAGAAAGAAATATTCTAGAATGTGCATTTATTCATTTTAAAAACACTTTCAATAACAGTGCGGGGACGTATAACATTGACGACATCATGTTAAAATTTCTTTTGCCTCTCAGTAACCCTTGTTAAGTATGTGCTAATTGTTTTGGTTTTCCTGTACGTTGTATATATTTATGGGCTTCTCGCCTTTTATCTTCATTCCCTGACGAGGTGTAGCTTTGAATACACGAAAGGCCTTGGAATCGTTTTTCTTTTTCCTTGTGGGTTTGCAGCATATATATATATATATGTATTATATATATTATATATATATATATTTATATATATATATTATTATATAATATTATATATATATATATATATTATATATATATATTTTATATATATATATATATTATATATATATTTTATATATTATATATATATATATATATATATATGTTAACCCCTCCGTCTATGGCCCGGGTTGGTTCGAAGTCGACGGGGGTTCTAGTTAGGTGGCAGCAACGGATGTGTGACTTGCAGTAGTTTTTTTCTATATTACTCTCCGTTCTTCTATAGTGGCTCGGAGGAATCTGGTAGACTTACTAAAAAAATGCTGAAGATTCCGGACTCTTCTTGTAGTGTATCCGGAAAGTTTAATGACTAAGTTCTTCTGAAGAGAGCAAGGCTCGAAGAATAAGATAAAAACTATCTTTTACTGTTATTTACTGCTAAAATGTACAGGTAGTGCTCAGCCTCTGAATTAGCTTCTGAAAATGACAATGGAAGATTTTTACTGGGTTTATATACCCCAAAACTGCTAACATCATTATTATTAAATGCTAAAAAGGCTGTATTATTTTTTGGACAATATTCGAAAATAAAGTAAATTTTCAGCTGTGGTAAGGCTTGAACGAGTAAACAAAATATTTGAAGACGAAACCATATTTTTATCTTAAACCGCGACTTTTCAGATCTGATGTTATCATGATCTGCCAAGTTAACTAAAAGTGGAAATCGGACTATGCATCTTTACACTAAAATATGCATACGAGTAAAATTTTAAGGTTTAAGATGTACAATTTTAATGCTTAGGCAAGACATGATCTCATCTTTTATAACGAAAGAGAATGTATACAAAATATGAACATTGCAAAGCTTAAGCAGGATTCCTTATTAAGCGAAATCTAAAAAAATGATTATGAGATTTTAAAAAACAACAGGTCACCAATTATTTGGCAAAGTAGAAAACAAATCAAAATTTTTATCCAAACTCGCGTTGGTCGATTTTGGTCCTTATGTAAAAATGAATACACACACATACATACATATGAGTATAGGCATTATATAAAGTTAAATATATAAGAATATATAGGATTATATAAATACATGAACCATATAATATATGAATTTTTAAAATGGATATTTTTTTCTAAAATGGATACAAGAACTATATAAATGAATACGAGAATTACATGAAGAATACGATAGTATAGGAATATGGGAATCATTTATGGTTCATTTTTACAGGGCTCTCCCCACTAGAATGATATTAATATAATAATGTAACATCCTAACTAATGCTAACTAGATGATAACTATGGGTTTTATAATACAGATTTATAGACACAACATAAGTCGGGTGGTTAAGTCTAGTGCACGTGGTCTGGGTACGCACTCTTGGTCGTGCATAAATAGTTTCATGTTGTTCCGTGTCTGTTGGTTTTCTTTGTTCCCAGAATGATCTTTTCACCACAAATATACCGAGGATAATAGCACATACAATAATGATACTAACGGCAGATGTTGAGAAAATTGTTACCGGTTGTAGTATTTGTAAGAGATTATTTTGGTTATCATCCGAAATTTTAAACCGGCTCAATTGATCATTCCATTCAGGGGCATGTAGTTCGTGTAGGATGGTTACAGGTTTTATGGAGAGATTTAAGATCTCTATGACGGGTTTAAATTTAATTTGCGACGGGAATGGGTATGAGTTATTAAGGGTAACCTTGTACGGGTTGTATATTTGGAGGGCTTTTGAACGCAAGGAGCAACCAATTGGTAGCCGAATAACCATAGGGATTGTGATGAGGGAATAATTCGATGGACACTCGAGAGTAGCGGCAGTCCTGTTCGCGAAAGAAACCCAGATGTCTGGTCCAATTCGTAGTTGGATGGTTTTAGGAGAATGAAATTTTTTAAATGAACATACCGGGGCATGCCGGTCACGAATTAAGTCGATAAAGCAAGACCTAGTAGTTGGAAGAATAACTGGTTTGAGTGGAGGGCAGACGAGTTGTTCATTTGGTTGCGGGAATCGGCAATGCCGGACGTCGCTATCTGACATCATAGAATAGGCTGACATATCTTTGGTAAGGAAAAGGTAAGGTGGTACGGTGGGTAAATACAATCGATAGACATTAGAGTTGTTTTGGTAGGGTGTTGGGAAAGGGTGAAATTTATATACGTCGTAAGTGAGGACATCGAAAAATGGTATAATTATGAGGTATGTCTAGGGGCGTGGTCCATGTACAGTCCAGGTGTATTCTAGAAATTGGGGGTAATTAGTGTGGTTGAGTGGGAATATGGGTGATAATTGTAATTGTGACTGGGCGGTGTGAATCAAGGACTGAAGTATTTCCCATGGTATTAGGGTGGAAAGAGTGATTTTTCCATGGGCTAGCTGGGTTGCACGCAAAACCTTGGAATGAATAGTAGTTATTCATTGTAAGTATTTATCGATTAGGGTTACTTGTAGGTTAATTATCTCTATTAATTCTACATATCTATTGTGTTCTTTGTATTGAGCTAACATGGAATCAAGGTATGTGAATCTGTCCGAAAGGGAGTGGAGGAAGCGATTGTTTTCGTGTAATGACCTAATAGTTTGTTCTAACATGTGTCCATTATACAGGGTGTCCCAGAATTAACTATCTATTTCAATGAAATCGGACAAATTTTTTAAAAACACACTTTTATTTATGTTAATCATGTTTAATATGTGTTAAAAATGTATAAATTTCTAAATTTTTTTCATAATTTTATTTTCAGAATTTTTTCATTATCTGGTCCAATGAAAGACCGTCTGAAGTCATAGAATGGCAAAGAGACTCTCCAAAAGTTAACGTGTGGCTTGGAATGACCAAATCCAAAATTTATGGCCCATTCTTCTTTGCGGAAGCAACTGTAACAGGTACCGTCTACCTTGATATGCTTCAGCAGTTTCTCGAACCACAGCTTCTTGATGATGGCATTCTTAATAATGTTGTGTTTCAACAAGAAGCATTGATCTTTTGGCGATAAACCTTTGTTTTTATGAAACCCCACGCAAAGAAATCCAGGGGTGTCAAATCCGGAGAACGCGGAGGCCAAGGTCGAGGTCCTCCACGTCCAATCCACCGATTCGGAAGGCGTCTGTTGAGGTATTCTCGAACAATTAGAGCATAATGACATGGTGCTCCATCTTGTTGAAACACAACATTATCAAGAATGCCATCATCAAGAAGCTGTGGTTCGAGAAACTGCTGAAGCATATCAAGGTAGACGGTACCTGTTACAGTTGCCTCCGCAAAGAAGAATGGGCCATAAATTTTGGATTTGGTCATTCCAAGCCACACGTTAACTTTTGGAGAGTCTCTTTGCCATTCTATGACTTCAGACGGTCTTTCATTGGACCAGATAATGAAAAAATTATGAAAATAAAATTATGAAAAAAATTTAGAAATTTATACATTTTTAACACATATTAAACATGATAAACATAAATAAAAGTGTGTTTTTAAAAAATTTGTCCGATTTCATTGAAATAGATAGTTAATTCTGGGACACCCTGTATTGTCGATTACGCGCGAAGAGATTCAATTTAAGTTCAATTCTTTTAATATCTTCTTCGGTTGCTAATCCGAATAAACCTTTGAACAGTTTCCCTCCTATATCTATCAGTCCCCTTTTACTTCTTTGGTTAAAGTTTTCTGAATTTTTAGTTTCAGTTTGTATCCATGGTAAGGCTAATATTTCTAATAGGGCGCGTGCTATAGTTTGAATATTTTCGAGGGTATTTTCTAACAGAACGCGACTAATCTGATCTTTTCCTTGGAAAGAATTCTGGACTTTACTTTCAAACGTTTTTAATTGGGTTTGTATCTGAAGGAGATTGATTTTAATTCGAGCAGGGGGTTGCAAATTTATATAAAGGTCTGCGTGCCCTTTCAAAAATTTACCTTCTGCAAGTTTTTCTATAACAACTCAGGTAGAAATTTTAATGCTAGGGCTACAAGATTAAATAATTTGGATTTTAGTTTCAGTTTGTATCCATGGTAAGGCTAATATTTCTAATAGGGCGCGTGCTATAGTTTGAATATTTTCGAAGGTATTTTCTAACAGAACGCGACTAATCTGATCTTTTCCTTGGAAAGAATTCTGGACTTTACTTTCAAACGTTTTTAATTGGGTTTGTATCTGAAGGAGATTGATTTTAATTCGAGCAGGGGGTTGCAAATTTATGTAAAGGTCTGCGTGCCCTTTCAAAAATTTACCTTCTGCAAGTTTTTCTATAACAACTCCGGTAGAAATTTTAATGCTAGGGCTACAAGAGTAAATAATTTGGAAAGTTATAAGAGGGACAATTTTATTCATTTCTACGCCTTAGGTTATACGGAGCTGCTGGTGGCTGTGTGGATACTTGTGTTTGTGGGCGAAGGGGTCGGCCTCGTTTTGGTGGCAATGGGGGTCGACCGTTGAGCTCGGATTCTGAGCGGGTTCGTTTCTTATGTGAAGGTTCTAGTTCACGTAGGTGATGCATTCGCGGGCGGTATGTAGGGTCCGTGCGTCGATCATCAATCGGTGAGGGTGGTGACAGAGGAGATGGTGGAGTTGGAGGAGATGGTGGAATTCCACTGAATGATCCTCTCGAAGGGGTTTCTCCAGGGTCTGGGTCCGATGGGACTCTTGGTTCTGGGGCCTCCTCTTTTTCAGAGATTGTCTCGAGTACTGGTGGTATTACGAGGTACCAATCTTCGTCATGGGTAGTGGTTCCCGCGGTGACCACTTCAGTTTTTTTATCCCTGCTCGATTTGTTAATACCTTGACCTTTTGAAGGATAGGCGGCTCGAACGCCTGGCAGCTGTTTTTTGGGAAGGTGTTGTTCGGAAGCTATCTTCAAATTGTCAGCGTGAATGATCTTTAGTTTGGAATGATCCCGGAGGTCGAGGATTTCATAACGATTTTTTCCGAGGTTTTTTCATAATCCTATATGGGCCATCCCATTTTGGGTATAATTTGCGATGAGCACCTGGCGGTTTCACGCTCTTCAGATAACATCGCATGCCGACGATTACACTGGTCAACAAAGATTTTTCATCAGAGTAACATTTGTGGTGGCTGGATAGCATTTTTCACGCTAATTCCAAAACTGCATTCAGCTTTTTTCTAGCACGTACAGTTTTCAAGATGAAGGCATATATATAACTACACAGATTTAACCATTTTAAATAGGCAAAATACTAATATTTCAACATTTGATTGTGTTTATTTTATTGTGTTTTTTTAGCTTATTCATCTTATTTATTTCAATTATCTTAATTATACATCTTATGTATTTCAGGTGTGAGCTTTTACGTCTAGCAGCATTGTGATTCAGGCAACAACGCCGTGCTTTGCGTGTCAAAAGATCAGTCCTTTCCAAGAACTTGTTGTGTCAAGTTGGTGTACATTTTTTTTGAATTTATAGTTTGCTCAGGTCAGTCAACATGCCTCGACAATGTAAGAATGACCCCGACAAGTTCTGTTTCGTATGCGGCCAGTTGACAACTAAAACACAGCGACGAAGTATTATAACCGACATTAAGAACATATACAAGCTATACTTTGGTTGCCATCTAGGTGACAAAGATAAACCATGGGCGCCACATCAAATCTGTTCTGGCTGTTCAAATGGATTACGTGATTGGCTTAACAAAAGAAGCTTCAATGCCATTTGCCATACCCATGATATGGAGGGAGCCGAGAGATCATCATGAAGACTTATGGAAAACTGATGAGTGGGTAGTTGGGAGGTAACGAAAATGGTTCACTGAGTAGGTAGGTAGTTAATCTAACAATTAATAAATTCCTTTTATGTCAATAACTTGGTGGATGAAACCAATTGGTTGCTCACCAGAGTTATTCTCCACACTAGTATTTATATACTGTGTGGGAGGAGCGTGCTCGGTAATGGAGATACATTACCGCTAAACCAACCGAGGAATAAACCAAGACAACGCTGGTACAAGAAGCCCCGCGAAGAAGAGAACAAAGGGAGAAAAAAGGAAGGAAAACGAAGAACGGGGCGAGAGGACGTACCAGCAAAGTACGCTCTCGAATGAGACAACCGGAGAAGGGAGAGACTGTAATAACTAAAAGTAAGTGACTAATATGAGTTTTAACACCAAACAGTTAAGAACATTAAATTAAGCTGGGTCAGACAAGTTAGGCCTACATTGTGACCTAAGACCCAGCATCAACTCATAGCTTAACAAAGGTGAAGGTAGATTGCCCTAACCTAATCTTGTGAGGAATCCTACTGTGGACCTCAATTTATCTGCCCGCTCTGGACCATTTCCGGAATCTCTAGGCTGACCTCTCTAGGCTAGACTTGATCTACTCTATAGTTAGACTGGAGATATAAGGGGTGGGTTAATTGTGGACCCATTCATAGAGAGCATTTGTCGCATTGGTGGTCCGTGTGTGGGGAATTTACAAACCTTAACCTTACTTAACAAAAATTGCAGAATTAGGCTAAATGGTCTAGCCTAAGCCTAACCTGAGCAAGCCTAATTAGGTCTACAACCTAGGGCCTAACTAGGAAACATTTACATTTAAGGAGTCTCATTCTCTTATAAGCTTAGACCTGAGTGACACATAAGTACTTGGTGGGGATTAAACCAAATTTAAACTTGACTGTTTTGTCTGTTCTCTCTCTTCTCTGGTAATTTCTTCTTGTCCCCAATATTTCATTACAATCCCCAGTTAAACAACATTAGTGAACAAGCATTTAAAATGCATACAACTCCAAGCATCCAATCCTTCTTTTAAGGAAGAATCACTCAACAGATTTTTTCAACAGGCACATGCATTCCTTGCAATCTGTGTATATATATGTATATATACACTGTACTCTTTACATGTGCCACAAATACACTCAACCTATCTGAACATAAGCAATGATTGCATGGGTTACTCAAAAGGGTCTTATGGCCTACTTTGGCCATAGCCCAAACACTGAGCCTTGGTCTTTTGGCCTACCTTGGCCATGGGCCAAACATTAAATGTCTTATGGCCTACCTTGGCCATGGGCTAAACATTTTCTTATGGCCTACCTTGGCCATAGGGAAAACAATTACAAGGGTCTTATGGCCTACCTCAGCCATGGGCCAAAACAATGAGCCTTGGTCTTTTGGCCTACCTTGGCCATGGGCCAAACATTAAATGTCTTATGGCCTACCTTGGCCATGGGCTAAACATTTTCTTATGGCCTACCTTGGCTATAGGGAAAACTATTACAAGTGTCTTATGGCCTACCTTGGCCATAGGGAAAACTATTTGGGTTACTCACTCTCCTGGCTGAGATTGAGAACATCATTAACAATAGACCACTCACTTATGTGAGTGACAACATTAATGACCCAGAACCATTAACTCCAAATCATTTGATTCGGGGAGAACAAGTTAGTCTCCTGCCGGACTACAATATAGACTCTTCAGAAGACCCAAACTGGACTCAACGACATGATGAGCTCCAGACTAAGTTACAACATTTAACTAGAGTTAAAGCTCATTTCATTAAACAGTGGAAAACTGAGTACTTGATGGGTCTAAGGGAGAGACATAAACAAATGACTAAGAAGGATTGGTCTGACACAATTAAGGTAGGGGACCTTGTTCTCATACATGACAGTACTCCAAGACAATACTGGCCTCTGGCTAGAGTTTCAGAACTCAGACCAGGGGCAGACGGGGTAACAAGAGTGGTCAAATTAAGGACTTCAACGGGTGACACAACAAGAGACATTTCTCTTTTGTACCCTTTAGAGTCTGGACCCAAAACAATGGACTTTGGAGAACCTTCTCCACTGACAGTAACAACTGGAGACACTGAACTTCCAATAACTATTCCTTTGACAGTAGGAGTGGTAACGCATCCTACTACAACATTGACAGACACAAGACCTCAGCGACAAACAGCATTAAAGGCGCGACTATTTTTACAACAAAAAATAGATGCTGGGGAATTGTAATTTTATCTTCTAACTTTCATTTTTTCTTTTCTTATGGTAAAGACCATAGACAGTTTCATCCTATGGATGTATATTTTCTCTTCTAATTAAATGCTACACCTTCTCCATGAGAAGGTGAGGATAGGCACTGTTAATCAGATTAACAGGCATTTACAGTTAAATAGTTAGCTAGTCTACACTCAGACAAAAATTGGTGACAATGACACCAAAATTTTTATCTCCCGGGGCCCCCAGTATATGGAAAACTGATGAGTGGGTAGTTGGGAGGTAACGAAAATGGTTCACTGAGTAGGTAGGTAGTTAATCTAACAATTAATAAATTCCTTTTATGTCAATAACTGGGTGGATGAAACCAATTGGTTGCTCACCAGAGTTATTCTCCACACTAGTATTTATATACTGTGTGGGAGGAGCGTGCTCGGTAATGGAGATACATTACCGCTAAACCAACCGAGGAATAAACCAAGACAACGCTGGTACAAGAAGCCCCGCGAAGAAGAGAACAAAGGGAGAAAAAAGGAAGGAAAACGAAGAACGGGGCGAGAGGACGTACCAGCAAAGTACGCTCTCGAATGAGACAACCGGAGAAGGGAGAGACTGTAATAACTAAAAGTAAGTGACTAATATGAGTTTTAACACCAAACAGTTAAGAACATTAAATTAAGCTGGGTCAGACAAGTTAGGCCTACATTGTGACCTAAGACCCAGCATCAACTCATAGCTTAACAAAGGTGAAGGTAGATTGCCCTAACCTAATCTTGTGAGGAATCCTACTGTGGACCTCAATTTATCTGCCCGCTCTGGACCATTTCCGGAATCTCTAGGCTGACCTCTCTAGGCTAGACTTGATCTACTCTATAGTTAGACTGGAGATATAAGGGGTGGGTTAATTGTGGACCCATTCATACAGAGCATTTTTCGCAAGACTGTTATTTTTGTAGTGTGAACTTAATGGGGTTTTCTGCCAAGAACAAACACCAGATTGTATATCCAAACTTGGATTCAGCACGTAGACCAGTAAAACATGATGAAACATTGCCCATTCCAATTACCCCAAGTGATAGGCTAGATTCTATCATAGATGACATGGAAAGTGATGAAGGTGCAACTGGCGTTTCCGGACCATCTACAGAACCAGAGTACACTTTTGAAGGTAGACATTTAGAGCCTAAAAAGTTAACCCAAGGACAGTTGAATGATCTCGTTAGAGACTTATCGCTGTCTAAAGAGAAATCAGAGCTTCTCGCCTCAAGACTAAAGGATAACAATTTACTTGAGAACAATGTTCGTATTAGTTACTACCGAAAGCGGAATTTTGAATTAACAGCATTCTTTTCAGTAGACGGTCCTCTCTGTTATTGCCATGACATCAATGGACTATTTACAGCCATATCTCAGACGTATGTGGCATCTGAGTGGCGCCTCTTTATTGATTCGTCGCAGAGAAGCCTGAAAGCAGTTCTTTTGCATAATGGTAATATAATGCCATCCATCCCCATTGCCCATTCCGTCCATCTAAAAGAGACATATGACAATATGGATATACTACTTAAGGCAATCAAATACGACAGTCATCAATGGAATGTTTGTGGAGATCTAAAAGTTATAGGAATGCTTATGGGTATGCAGTCAGGATTCACAAAATTTTGTTGTTTCCTTTGCCCGTGGGACAGTCGCGCCACTATAGAACATTACACCAAAAGTGACTGGCCACTTAGGTATACATATGTCCCAGGGATAAGCAATGTCCAGTCTGTCCCTTTAGTGGATCCCCAAAAGATCTATCTGCCACCTCTTCACATTAAACTTGGTTTAATGAAGAATTTTGTTAAAGCAATGGGTAAAGTCAATTCTGAAGGGTTCCAATACCTTTCAAGGAAATTTCCGAAGGTTACTGCAGCAAAATTGAAGGAAGGAATTTTTGTTGGGCCACAAATAAGGGAGGTTTTGAATGACACTGAATTTGAAAAAGTCCTAAGTCCGCTGGAATTTAAGGCTTGGCTGGCGTTCAAATGGATATGTGAAAACTTTCTTGGAAGCAACAAGTCACCTGCGTATAAGGATGGAGTCAAGAACCTCCTTGATGCCTTCAAAGAAATGGAGTGTCGAATGTCGTTAAAAATTCACTTCCTGCATTCCCACTTAGATTTCTTTCCTGAAAACCTTGGTGCAGTGAGTGACGAGCAAGGAGAGCGCTTCCATCAAGATATTCAGATGATGGAGAAGCGCTACCAAGGATATTGGAATGAAAGCATGATGGCGGACCATTGTTGGATGCTGTATCGTGACAATCCAGGCCAAATTTACAAAAGGAAATCACACTCACAGCGCTTTTAATAAAATAATGTATATATTCTTTATTTATAAGTACATTGAATAAGGTATATGATGTATTTGTTGTTTAGCATTCCTAAGTGTGATCTATACATCCATAAATTTTCTTATAGCAATATCAAAAACTTAAAAATATCAAAACCAGTGTATCTATATAACTATACGTGCTAGAAAAAATTTGAACCAGATTCGGAATCAGCGCGAAAAATGCATTAAGAAAAGTGTGATCATGTTTGTGATGAGAAAAAAAAGTTTCATTTTGTTGGCCAGTGTTATAGTCCGTTGACGGGGATGACGCCTATGTTGCTCTTGCTCCATCTGTTGGTTTCGTTGGTCAAGGGCATAGCGAATTATGTCAAAAATCTTGAAAGATCGTTCAGCTAGTTGCTGATTTGCTTCTGCCATTTCGGAAGATGTTAGAACTGCCGGGTCGGTTTGGTCGGGCAAATCAAAAGGTAGACGTTTGTCGGAGAGATAGAGAACGAAATGAGGGGTGTCCCCGATGGACACATTATAGCCATTGTTGATGGCTGTTTGTACCATGGGAAGGGAATCATCCCATGTACGGGAGGATGCATCGACAACGTGGCGCAGGGCTTCTAAGATCTTTCGATTGTGTCTTTCCACTAAGCCGTTTGCCTGCGGATGGTATGCCACAATGTGTGTATTTTTAATTTTACACATGTTGCAGAGTGACTCGAACAGTTTGGAAGTGAAACTAAGAGCGTTATCCGAAATTAGGATGGAAGGAGTAGTATGATTCTGGATGACGCGTTCCATTGGGGCTCTGGCCACAGTTTCCGAGGTCTGGTCTGGAATGGCAGCTACTTCGCTGTAACGCGAGAAGTGGTCTGTAAACACAATGATGTACTGGTTTCCCTTTGATGTTTTCGGGAATGGTCCCAGTATATCCATTCCAGTTCTTTGCCAGGGCCTTTGGCATACTGGATATTTATGCATCGGAGCTGTGGATGGTACGCTGCCCTTATGTTTTAAACACGACGGACATTCGGCCATGTATTCATGTACCGTTCTGTTCATCTCGGGAAAATGGTAGCGCTCCAAAAGACTCTTGATGGTGCTATCCGGCCCCATGTGTCCATACAAAGGTGAGTCGTGACAAAGTCTAATGGCTATATCGACGAGATCCTTTGGTATCTCCACGAGGTCGTTTCCATCTTCGTTCTTGAAATGTACGAGCCCGAAGGTTTTGGGTGTGTTGGTCCTGTTGTTGGGAGTATTGCAGACACTCGTAGTCGAACACAGGAAGAATTCCTATTTTATTCACTTGGGCGTCGTGACAAAGTCCAATGGCTATATCGACGAGATCCTTTGGTATCTCCACGAGGTCGTTTCCATCTTCGTTCTTGAAATGTACGAGCCCATCTTTGAAGTTGTACTGTTGTTTTACCTTCGATGGTTCCTTTTGTACCAGGCGCGCCCGAAGGTTTTGGGTGTGTTGGTCCTGTTGTTGGGAGTATTGCAGACACTCGTAGTCGAACACAGGAATAATTCCTATTTTATTCACTTGGGCGTCGGGCTTGAGTCTCGACAATCCGTCTGGAATAACTTGCAGTTTTCCCGGATTGTATACGATTTTTGCCGCAAAGTCCTGAATCAACAGAGCCCATTTACTCAATCGTCCTTCAAGTAGCTTGTCCTTGAAGAGGTACGTGAGTGGCTTATGATCAGTCTTGATGGTTACATCATAGCAGCCATAGACGATATTTCGGAATTTTTTCAAAGCCCAATATACCGCTAGGGCCTCTCGGTCCGTAGTGGAATAATTCCGTTGAGGTGCAGAGAGAAGTTGACTGGCATAAGCAATGGGTAATTCCACACCGTCTACGTCCTGTAACAGGACGGCTCCTAGTCCATAGGAGGAAGCATCTGTGGCTATGATGAAGGGTCTTGTGTAATCAGGATATTGTAAGATGGGATGACAGGTTAGTTTATTAATTAAAGTTTCAAAGGCATGTTGGTGATCGGATTCCGAGTTAAATTTCGAATTTTTCTAGAACAAATTAGTAATGGGTTTAGCAATATTTGAAAATTGGGGGATAAAGTTCCGATAGAATCCGACAAAACCAATAAATGCACGGGCGTCGTCGATGGTTTTGGGTACAGGGTACCTTAACAGGGCTTCGAGTTTGGCTGGATCAGGTTTAATTCCTGTGGGCGAGAGTAGGAATCCTAGGTATACCAAGGATTCTTGTAGAAAATTGCACTTTGCAAGCTTCAGTTTAAGGTGTGCTTTTCTCAAGCGTGATAGCACATTCTGAAGGCGTTGAAGTTTTTATGTCCGAACTGTAGACGATAATATCAAGAAAAACGAGAGCTTCGACACCTAATAGGTCGGAAAGGACTATATTCAACAACCTAGAGAAATTAGCAGGCCCATTTCGGACTCCGAAAGGTAAAACCTGGAATTCGTAATGGCCTCGGTTAGTGGAGAAAGCAGTCAATGCCCGAGATCCGGGACTGACCTCCATTTGCCAATAACCCGATGCTAATTCGAGGGATGAAAAAAAGTTCGCTTTCCCTACATTCAGAATTGTTTCCTGCATGTTTGGAATCGGGAAACGGTCTGGGATGGTAATGTTGTTCAGGCGTCTAAAATCTATACAAGGGCGAGATGTTCCGTCCTTTTTGGAGACGAGAATCATAGGAGCGGACCAGAGACTAGCTGAAGGCTGAATGACATCCTGCTCCAACATGTCCGTGATGTGTTCCTCAATAGTGACTAATTGGGAATGTGGAACCCGATAGGGAAGAATGAAAATGGGTTTGGAGTTGGGTTCCAGCTTGATTTCAAAAGGGACCAAATTAGTTCGGTCCAGAGGATCTCCTTTTAGGGCAATCACATCTCTATTTCTTATCAGGAAATCGAGAAGTGATTCCATTAGTTTGGGATCCTGTAAAGCTGGTGACTCCTGAAGGGAGTGCTCCAGACATTTCTTATATTCTTCTTTTAATACTGAAGGATTTAACTCTAAGGAACTGGAAACACGATTTATCATACTGATGAGGAAATCTGAATCTACTTCTACTGTGGAAACAGTTCCTATTTTCTGATTTGAGGTTAATTCTATAGGGCTTTTTCCTTTATTTAAACAAACAACAGGGATAGCTGAATTCTGACTCTGAATAAGGACTTGGGCAATAAGAACATCTCTTTTGAAATTACTTTTCTCTGTAATCAGAGTACGCTCTGGCTCTAATAATTTCCCTTGACTGTCGACTACTTTTGCTAGGAAACAAATCTTCTCATAAGGTGCTATTGTTTTATGCTCGGTAGGGCATATGAAAAATTGTGAATCTGACTCTGGTTCGGCGAATAAAATTTGCCTTATGGGCGGAACTGAAGCTGGCTGACTGGAAACTGGCTGACTGGAAACTGGCTGATTGGAAACTGGCTGACTGGAAACTGGCTGACTGGAAACTGGCTGATTGGAAACTGGCTGACTGGAAACTGGCTGATTGGAAACTGGCTGACTGGAAACTGGCTGACTGGAAACTGGCTGATTGGAAACTGGCTGATTGGAAACTGGCTGACTGGAAACTGACTGTGTTGATCCAACTGGATTCAACAACTGGAACTGATTACCCTGGGGTCTGATTTCTGGAGCGGTTTTCCCTCTGGATGCAACCGGCTGACTTGAACTGCTATCAAGTGGAGGGAGTTTCCTATTTCTTTCGGAAATCTGAAATGAACTAATTCTATTAGCATTAAGCTGTCCCTCATTCTCACGAAGATGGTGTGTCCTATTTCGACACTTTACTAACTTTCCGGCTGGGTAAATCTCCCATTGATTCCGGTTAAAAAAATCCATACCTAGTAGGATATCTGACTGAAAGGTGGCGACTGTGTCCACTATACAACATTTCGCGGGGTATACCGCATTTCCAACTTCTAAATATAACTCCATTTCTCCGTATTAGGTATGGGTGTGCCCGTAACTCCTCTGAGTTGGCAGGATGGTGCCTTAAGTTCATATTTGTAGTTTGTACTCTTTAATAATTCATCTACACATTGTTTCTTAATTAACGTCGCGTGTGCTCCTGTATCTAGGAGAGCAGTTAAATTTTGATTATCAGTGCTACAATTTATTATTAAATCTCGGAGGTCCGCACCTATTATCCTGATGGGGAGTTTGTGTGCGTATCTGGGTTCATTACTGTAATTTACGAGGGAGGGGGTTGAACTGCCGCCTCCAATGTAGGGTCTAAAAAAGGGCTCGAATGGTCTTCTATGGGAAGACCTGGGTCATATTCTATGGGATTACCATACACTGGAGGGTGTTCTTGAAAATTGTACTCTGGGGAAAATGATTCCTCCACGGGTACTTCTACGTACCGAACTAGCTGACCTTGCTGGTTGTACTGAGGTTTGTACATGGGGTAAGGGTGTGGTTGACCCTGTGGTCGTAATCTATTGGGTTGGTGGTTCGACTGAGGCTGGGAATGGACTTTTTTCTGGGGATTGGATGACTTTTGGGATACGTTTTGGGAACGTAGGTGGTTTTATTTCTGAAAGTGGCTTTATCAGCACACTTTTGGCGATCGCCACAGCGATGACCATGTTCGTGACAGTGGGAGCAATAAGAGGGATAATTGCACTGACTTATCCTGTGCCCAAAGCTATCGCAGTTAAAACACTGTGGAGGCGTGTATTCTGGGTTTGGGGGGCTTGTTTCTGGGGTGTTCCCTGCATTGGCCTCGATTTATAGGGTTGTTTTTGTTGCTGTTGGTGTTGTGGCTGCTGCTGCTGAATGTAATGTACAGGAGTTTCTCTACTCTTTCCGTAGTTCTGGTTTGCTAAATCAGGGTAATGTTCCCGTGTTTTCTTTATGGTTACACTTACAGGTTTGTCAACATTTAAAAACTCCTGAAACTTTTTTTAGGTGCTCCGGGTAGGTTTTGGTAAATAGTTGTTGCTACTATTAGATTTCTTTGTTTCGAAGTGAAAGTAATGCCACACGCATTTTCAGCGGCACGCAGGGCTTCTCCTACGACTTTGTGTGTTCGTGTAATAAAATTGTTTAAATCTTCATGTTCCTCTTTCTTCCATTTAGCTTGGAAGACTGCTTCTAACGTGGCTAAAGGTTGTGCAAGTGTTATTTCTTTAAAAAATTCTAATAAGTTCCCTCAGTTTTTTTTCATTCTCATCATGAAACGGACATGTTATGTGCCTTGAAATGTGGATGCTCAATTCTGCCAGTTGAGGTTTAAGTTTTGGTTTTGGCTAAAAATATAATAGTTACCCCTTTTTCTTTGATTTATTCAATCCGACGTCAATGCAACGAGTCTTTTGCTTATATTGAGGTTCTAAATGTAGTGGGGCTAGGCTGCTCTAAACCTTAGATCCATGTCCCAAAGCTGGATCCTGTCTGCTTCGCAGATAGCTGGTGAGGGAAGCTATATTATGGGACCTCTTTGCGAGGGACCTGTTGCCCACGTCGGGCTTGCATCATGAAAAAGAAAAACTATGGTATTTGTCATTTACCATTACTTATTCGGACTATAGTGGATTTAATTATCCCGGAAGAGTTCCTTGTTCCATGCACGGTCTGTGTGTATCATAAAAAACTCAGGGAACCATTCTGAGTTCATTCCCATATATATATATATATATATATATATATATATATATATATAATATATATATTATATATATATATATATATATATATATATATATATATCTATATCATATATATATTATATATATATATATATATATATATATATATATATATATATATATATATATATATATATATAGGGCGTCCCAAAAAAATGTATACACACTTTAAATAATTATAAAGGCAGTGTTTATTAAAATACATTTAATTTTCAAAATGTAATAGAATCTACAGACATTATTTAATTGTTTTGTCAACGCCTGTTTTCAAACTGACGTCCGTTCTGCTCCAGGCACTGCTGATAACGCGAAGCAATGGAATCGCAAACATCACGAAACATTTCGTTTGGTATTTGTGTGCATTCTCGTTCAATGGCTGCTCTCAATTCAGCGACTGTTGCAGGTTTTATAGCGTAGACTTTGTCTTTTAAGTATCCCCATAAAAAAAAGTCTAGTGGTGTGAGGTCTGGTGAACGCGGAGGGTATTCTACGAAACCCCTTCGTCCAATCCACATCCACATCGTGCCAAGTACCACTCGCAATACTCCACTCTTCGGTCCGGATCATCTTCATTAATAGCATGGACTAATCTTGGAATGTAACTTTTTCATTGACAGCGCTTCAAAATGCGTTGGACAGACGATTCTGAGATTCCTACCTCACGACTCGCTTGCCGCACAGATTTTCTTGGACTTTGGTGATACGTTTCCAGTACTCTTTCTTGCTTTGTGGGGCTTGTCGATGTCCGTGGTCTTCCGGAACGCTTCTTGTGGACATTCTGAACAGTTCCATCGGCTTCAAACTTATCTCTAATTCGAGTGATGGTAAGTCGCGTTGGTGGATCTGTTTGAAACTCCCTCCTAAACTGTCTTTGCACTTCAACTGCGTTTTCACACTTCCAGTAGCATTTTAGAATGAATTTCCTTTGTTCAAAGCTTAGTCTGACTGCCATTATTAATTCTAATGGGTTTAACTTGGAAAGAAAGAAACATCAATTGAGCTATCAGCTGTTAAAGTGTATACATTTTTTTGGGACGCCCTATATATATATATATATATATATATATATATATATATATATATATATATATATATATATATGAGGACGAGAAGTTGGTACATGTTTATTAGTCAGACGTTTTGGAAATTCGATTTCCACCATCAGTGCTATGAAGTAAAAAATAAAGTGAACAAATATAGTAAAAGATTTTATACAATATATTTATATAGTACTATGATAATAATTTAAAGTTAAAAAATTACATAAAATGTAGAGAGCTAAAAATTGTAGTCGGTGAGGTAGGTTTTGTACCTAGGATGTATAGGGATTCGAGGATGCGGAGTTCGGTTAGTTTGTATGCTGAAATGCTAATTTTGAAATTGGTCGGGAGCAGTGGGTGATTGTGGAGGTGTCAATGATCTCTTACTGATGATCTCGATGGGTTTTTTTAAAGGTTGTGATGTTCTGGTAGAAATGGCACGATGTTCGTCCCCTTTTGTTTGATATTGGCGAATGGTGCTGCCAATATAACTCGCTTTGCAGTGAGTACAGTTGAAACAGTAGATAGTCGATGAGACAAGGGGTTGCGTTTCTTTCTTTATTGTTGAGATACGATTTAATGCTATTATTGTGGTGAATACAAATTGAATGCTAATTTGAGGGTAAAGAGGGGTGAGTAGGTGACGAAGTTCTGATTGTATTTTGTAACTAATATAGTCGTAGTAGGGAAAAGAAAAGTAATGTATTTCTTTTTTAACAGTGAGGACTTTCAGGGGAGTTGATAAATGTCGTTGAGAAAATTTCTAGTTAGAGATTGTAGTAAATGTTTTGGGAAAGGGTTATTAATGCTGAATTTGTGAACGATTCTATTTCGTTGTGGAAGGATAAGTACGAGGAACAAAGTTGATAAGCACGGTGGATTAAAATTTTAATGCTGTTAATTTTATATAGTAAGGGAATGTGACTTAAGTAGTTTGTACCTAGGTCTGTATATGTTGGTTTTCGATATATGGAAGTGCTGAATTTATTATTTTGTTTTGTTATTGTTATATCTAAAAAGGGTAGGGTGTTGTTAGATTCGTCTTCTTTAGTGAACTTGATGGTTTGATGCTGGGAATTGAGATAGTTAAGAAAAAGAGGGGCGTGGTTAGCATTGTGAAAGTGGAGAAAAGTGTCATCAACATATCTTTTATATAGGTGTTGTTTGTAATGGGTGGGGCAATGAAATAGCCAGTTATTTTCGTGATAACAGAAAAAGATGTTAGCTAGTGTGGCTCTTAGGGTGATCCCATGGCTAGTGAATCGGTTTACTGGTAAAGTTGTTTATTGAAAAGAAGTAGGTGTCTGAAGCGGCAAGGGTTAGCAGTTTGGTAAATTCTTGTTTCGTTAGGTTGAGGTCTGTGTTCTGATTGTTGGAAAATAAATTGTTGGTGCAGATATCGATGGCTTCTCTAATTGGTACGTTGGTGTAGAGGGATACTATGTAAAAGCTGTGCATATGGAGGTTGTTTGAACTGTTCAAAGTCAGCATTTCTTTGGTAAATTCGTAGGAATTGGGAACGGAATACTCATTCTGCATTAGGGGTGTTAGGGGGGGGGGGGAATTAGTAATTTTGCTAGGTGGTAATTATGGGTTATGTAGGCAGAAAGGATAGGTCTACTGGGTAAATTTGGGTTGTGTATTTTAGGGAGACCGTAAAGAGTGTCTGGGAAGGAGCCGGAAGAGCGTATTTGATTGTGAGCATTCTCCGAAATTTTATTTTGATCATATAATTTTTGACGAAACGATTGATTTTTTCTTCAAGTTTTCTGGAAAGTATTAGAGGATTGTCAATAATCTTTTTGAATTTGGTGGAATCGTTGAGGGCATTATTAACCTTATTATTATAATCTGATTAGTTAAGAAGAATTGTACCTTTGCCTTTGTCAGGACGTGAAATTATGATGGTGTCATCCCTGGATAATTCTTTAAGGCAAGCAATATCTTTACTATTGATTAGGAGGGAAAAACTTTGAGTTTTAAAGTTACAAAAATGTTTATTGGAGATATGCGTAATTGAAGACGTTAGAAATGGAAGTTTTGTCTCGTCAACTATTGGGATTCGTTTTATACTCTTAGAAAAATTGTGTGATCAGGGTTTAGAGGTTGAAGGTTCGATTTCAGGCCCACTTGATTTAATTTTCTATTATGTCTTAGCTGAATCTGTTTGCGGTAGTGGTTGGCGTCTTTAACAATTTGATTTTTTAACGTTAAATACTGTAGTTTATAAAGCTTACAGATACTTTTAGTTCAGTTAAAAAGAGATTATATTTAGTTGTGAGGTTTTTACGATTGTTATGCTTAGCCCACGTCGGGCTAGCATCATGAAAAAGAAAAACTATGGTATTTGTCATTTACCATTATTTATTCGGACTATAGTGGATTTAATTATCCCAGAAGAGTTCCTTGTTCCATGCACTGTCTGTGTGTATCATATATATATATATATATATATATATATATATATATATATATATATATAATATATATATATATACCTTTAGACATCACTCTCGCAAATATGCGTGGCTAGTTATTAAGACGTGTTACTCAAATACCAGAGTTACCTCCGTAAAACTCACTACTCGTTTTCTTTAATTGTGTGTTATCAGATCGAAATTTAAGGCATACTTGCTTATTTATTTCACTGATTTATATGAAGATAAAAATGAAAATGAATAATTTTATTGACAGATCATTATCCATATGATAAATATCAATAATAAAATGACAAATCACATACTAAGGATAGAAACATATACAATTAATGAGAAATAATACAGTAATGTCGCGGTTAAGTGAAGCCACAAGCAGACATGTTCACACTGTAGTGAATACTCTTATTTTAGTTTCAAGATAAATGTTAATTTTACCGTCTTGAATTTCGGAATAGTTATAAATTCATTTTTAATTAGTTACCCCATTATAATTCAATTGTGAACCACATTAATACTAATTTTATGTATACTATATTATTTTATTGTATGTAAACATAATTAATTATATATCACAATTGTCAGTTAATTATTTATATTCAAATATTTATTTTAATCTAATACCATGTCCATTTTGCAAATAAATAATAGAAAACCAAAGGTTATATTTTCCACCTTTGGTACTGTCGCAGTTTCGCCTAACGGACTCAATACGGCTAGTGAGATAATCACTGGTTGGCACTTAACTAGCGGCAGTGCTTATGGCTACATCATCCAGGTTAACCTATACCGGATAGATGCGCTACGGTCCCAAGCCGTAGCTTGCCTAGGCCGACGACGACGACGACGTAAACCAACAATTGGTGACCCCGGAGCTGGATTACCCCTTTTACCCGAATGACTAGGACTAGACTGTAATGTCGTTCGTGCCCATCACCCCCTTCACCCGAACGACTAGGACTAGACTGTAACGTCGTTCGTGCCCACCACCCCCTTCACCCGAGCGACTAGGACCAGACTGTAATGTCGCTCGTGCCCTCTGCCCCTCACCCCTGCCCGTGCGCTCTGTGCCTGCGCTCGTCTCAACCTCCACTCCTTCGTTGGTAACTTGTCGTCTTGCTTGTACGTCAGCAAGCATAGGAGAAGATGCCTGACGACGCTGGTGCCATCTCCCACTTGAGCGTAAAGCTCCCCGTCTTCTGGCCGGGTGATCCATTTATTTGGTTCCACCAAGTGGAATCACAATTCAACTTGGGAAGGATCACCACTAGCAGGACGAAATACGATCATGTTTTGTCCTCTCTACCAGCGAGCATCATCTCTGAAGTCCGTGACGTCATCGTATCTACTTCCACGAGTGAGGACCCGTACAACGATCTGAAGTCTGCCATCCTGTGCCGCACCACTGTCTCCGAGCGTGAGAAACTACATCAGTTAATCTCGAAAGAAGAACTTGGAGACCGTAAGCCCACTCAAATGCTGAGGGCTATGCAGTGCGCTCTAGGCGAACGCGCACAAACCTTCGATAAGGACATCTTTAGACAGTTGTTCTTGCAGAAACTTCCTCCATCAGCTCAGCGTGTCTTGGCCACTATGGATCCTGCTACTCCAGTTGATAAACTAGCAGAAACTGCCGACAAAGTAGTGGAGATTGACACAGCTCCGGTCAACAACGTGAACACACAATCGGAACTGGAGTTGAAAGTGAAAGAGTTAAGTCAACGACTCAACCACGTTTGTTCTCTGCTACAAAATCAACGGCAAAGAAGCCATTCTCGGTCAAGATTTACGAAGAGGCATCGTTCGAGTTCCGGGAAGATCTGCTTCTACCACTCGAAATTTGGAAAGAAGGCTAGGAAGTGCATCTCCCTTTGCAATTTTTCGTCGGAAAACCCCAGCAGCGAGTCCTAATGGCGTCTAGTACTCGCACTGCCAACCTGTTATTCATAAAGGACAGGAACTCTGGTGTCAATTTCTTGATTGATACCGGAGCGTCAGTCAGTGTATTCCCTCAAAAATCTGGTCATAAGCACTCGGAATCTCCGCCTCTATACGCTGCTAACGGTTCACGCATACCCACGTACGGTACTCAGTCGCGTGAACTAAACTTGGGCCTTCACCGATCCTTCAAGTGGATTTTCATCTGTGCTCAAGTGCGGCATCCCATAATCGGCGCTGACTTCCTCCAGCATTTCAAACTCCTGGTGGATCTTGACAAGCGACGCTTATGCGACCAGGCCACACTGCTTTCTGTTCTTGCCAAACAGGTTGCCCTTCCGGACGCCTCGAACTCTGCACTTTCCCTCGTTCCCCCTAATTCCATGTACCAGTGCCTTTTCCAGCGATATCCAGGAATTCTTCAACCGATGCAGATGGGTGATACCATTAAGCACACCATTACCCATCACATTACAACAAAAGGTCCCCCTGTGTTTGCAAAACCCAGACGTCTTGCCCCGGACAAACTGAAAGCTGCCAAATCGGAATTCCAGCTTATGCTGGATCTTGGGATAATAAGACCTTCCAAAAGCAGTTGGTCCTCTCCCCTACACCTGGTCCAGAAGAAGTCAGGAGACTGGAGACCATGTGGGGATTACCGGTTTTTAAATTCGACAACCATCCCGGACCGATATCCGGTACCAAATGTCCAAGACTTTACTTCTCTTCTCCACGGCAAATCTATCTTCAGTAAAATAGATCTCGTTAAGGCTTTCCACCACATTCCCGTAGAGCCTTCGGATATTCCCAAGACTGCAGTTTGTACACCATTTGGGTTATTCGAATTTGTGAAGATGCCGTTCGGGCTACGGAATGCTGCGCAAACCTTTCAGAGGTTTATAGATGAGGTCACCAGAGGCTTAGACTTTGTTTATGCCTACATCGATGATTTGCTTGTGGCCAGCTCAACGGAAGAGGAACATAAGGAACATCTTTCACTCCTTTTTCAACGCTTAGAACAATACGGTGTTACTATTAATGCATCTAAGTGTGTGTTTGCACAGCCAACCTTGGAATTTCTTGGTCACACGATTTCGCAGCACGGAATTACCCCCCTTCAGGACAAGTGTGAAGTGATAAAAAATTACCCAATGCCAAATAATCAGCGTGAGTTACGTCGGTTTCTAGGTTTGGTAAATTATTACCACAAGTTCATTAAAAACTGTGCCAGTGTTCTTGCTCCTCTACACGCTATGATCACACACAAACGCAAGGTAACGAAATTGTTATGGTGTGGCGATAGTTTACAGGCGTTCGACAATGCCAAAAATGCTATCAATAGTGCATTGTCTCTGTCATTTCCTATCAGTGATGCCCCCCTAACTCTGACGGTCGATGCCTCAGATGTTGCGATCGGTGGAGTGTTGGAACAAACCATTAACGGTCAACAAGCACCCATCGCGTTTTACTCGAAAAAGCTGCAGCCAGCCCAAACGCGTTATAGTGCTTTCGGACGTGAACTTCTTGCTATTTACTTAAACGTGAAGCATTTTCAACATTTCCTTGAAGGCCGAGATTTTTGTGTTTTTACCGACCACAAACCTTTGGTCACTGTCTTCAATAAAAACAGCTGTAACCACTCTCCCAGAGTCATCAGGCAACTCGATTATATCTCGCAATTTACCACAGATATCCGCCACATCAAAGGTGTCTTGAACACTCCAGCGGATGCACTTTCAAGAATAGAGATTACTTCTGTTACCCTCAGCTCTACACTGTGGAATGCTATTGCACAGGATCAAGATAAGGATACGGAACTACAAGACCTGCTCAGAGAAGACTCCACTCACTCACTTTCCCTCAAGAAAATGAGTATGCCAGGATTGTCTGTGCCCTCTATTGCGACGTATCAACAGCTGCTATTCGCCCTTATGTCCCTCCATGTCACAGACAAGCAGTCTTCACGGATCTTCATAAGCTCCCATCCTGGTATCCGTGCTTCGCAACACCTGGTTACTCTCGCTTTGTTTGGCCCTCGATGCGGAAGGATGTCAAACATTGGACCAAAACGTGCCTTGCCTGCCAGCGTGCCAAAGTCCAAAGGCACACCAGGTCCCCCTTTGACGCATTTCCGCCCCCATCCCAGCGATTTGAAATAATTCATGTAGACATTGTTGGCCCTCTTCCAGTGATTCAAGGCCAACGTTATCTGCTCACCTGTCTCGACCGCTTTTCCAGATGGCCTGAAGCCATCCCACTTCCTGATATCCAAGCGGACACTGTTGCAAGAGCCTTTCTTCATGGATGGGTATCAAGATTTGGATTGCCGACAAAAGTCATCACTGACCAAGGTCGCCAATTTGAGTCTTCGCTTTGGAAGAAGTTTACAGCTTGTTGGGTACAGTACATGCGCATACCTGTGCGTATCATCCGCAAGCTAACGGCCTCGTCGAACGCTTCCATCGCCAGCTGAAGTCATCCCTTATGTGTCACGAAGACTCCCATTGGATGGATAACTTCCACTCGTGTTGCTTGGTATTCGCTCTGCATTTAAGAGTGATCTGAAGACTACAGCGGCTGAACTAGTCTATGGAACAACACTGCGGCTACCAGGTGGCTACTTCACTGCAGGGGATAAGTCATGCGATCCTACGGAATTCGCTCAAACACTTTCCTCTCACATGCAGTCCCTTCAGCCTGTTCCCCCTCGATTGACTAGCCAACAGAACATCTTTATTTCCCCAGCCCTCCAGTCTTGCACCCACGTTTTCGTTCGTGTACCTGTCCCAAAACGGCCTCTCCAATGTCCATATGACGGACCCTATGAAGTTCTCCGACGTACGCGCAAATCATTCCTCATCCAGCGCGGTTCCAAGGTCGACAAGGTTTCTATCGATCGTCTTAAGCCTGCGTTTTTGGATCAACCTTAAGTGAGGTACAAGTAGCTACCAAAAAGGTTCAGCGGAAATCTGTGTCGTTCGGAACTCTTTGAACTTCCTCTCTGGTGGGGGAGTGTGTAGTGAATACTCTTATTTTAGTTTCAAGATAAATGTTAATTTTACCGTCTTGAATTTCGGAATAGTTATAAATTCATTTTAATTAGTTACCCCATTATAATTCAATTGTGAACCACATTAATACTAATTTTATGTATACTATATTATTTTATTGTATGTAAACATAATTAATTATATATCACAATTGTCAGTTAATTATTTATATTCAAATATTTATTTTAATCTAATACCATGTCCATTTTGCAAATAAATAATAGAAAACCAAAGGTTATATTTTCCACCTTTGGTACTGTCGCAGTTTCGCCTAACGGACTCAATACGGCTAGTGAGATAATCACTGGTTGGCACTTAACTAGCGGCAGTGCTTATGGCTACATCATCCAGGTTAACCTATACCGGATAGATGCGCTACGGTCCCAAGCCGTAGCTTGCCTAGGCCGACGACGACGACGACGTAAACCAACAACACCATGAATTCCATAGCTTAGAAGACGTACGGAAGAACTGATAAATAGCTTGGCTAATGGGACTGGTTGATTTTTTTTATTTCGTTGCACAAGACTGTAGTCTTGTTACCTCCGGGAAGCTCATTGTGGGTAGCAAACATTTGCGGAACTGAGCATCTCGGAGTAATTTATGTAGGAGTCTAAAAGATCTTTTGGACTGCAAATTTAGGTTTCTGCAAGAACCTTTTTTATAAGCCAGCCAGAGTTGCTGTCCGTATATATTACTGCAAAAAGAGAGTTTCTTTAACTTCACTTGTACAGAACCGGAAGTTTCTTATAGTCATACTCGATTTAACACAAAGGCTTCGAGATCTTTTTATATCTGAGTCATCAGTCAAGGAGTTAGTTTGACCCAAATACTTAAATTCTTGTACTTTATCATTGTATATTATGTTATTATAAATTTAATATGTACATGGGAACTTCCCTGCCTTCTGGTTTTGCAAATAAAATATTGTGGTTCATTCTATCATATGCCTTACTTATATCTAGAATACAGCTATAAATAGTTGAATTACTGTCAGTGTATTTAAATATAATTTCCTTAAGTATATAGATACACAGATCAGTTGAGTGGGACCTTTTAAAACCAAACTTGCCTATTGTTAGCGCCTCTTGCGATAGCAAGAGGCGATAACAATAGGCCCGTAATAATTGTTGGATAGAATATCCCACGCTTATATATATATATATATATATATATATATATATATATATATATATCGGGTGGCCACAAAAAAACTTTACTTAATTCAATGTTTAATAACTGCAACAATTCAAAACGTATGCGATTGAGCTTTGGCACACATTAACAGATGGTTATAATCTATAATTGCTGGAATTTTCAAATATGTAGGTTCTATAGTTTTGTTACAGTGAACAATTTAAAAGCATATGTCTAAAAATAGCATGCCGAAGAAAATGAATTTGAACTTAACAAAATTTACTTAAACAAATGGTCAATGTGACCACCTCCCTGTTGGTAAACTGCCCTCAATCGCTTCTTCCACGAGGAGATGCACTTTCGAACCTCATCTAAGGTGATATCCTCCCATGCTCTACTGATTTTCTCCTTAAGTCCATCTTCGGTGAATTTGTCTTTCTGGCTGCCGTAAACCTTCACCATGAGGGAATCCCATACTGAATAGTCCATCGGATTACAGTCGGGAGACTGAGGCGGCCATTCATCCTTTTTGATGAAATTAGGGGTCTCTTGCTCTAGATGATTTTGGGTCGCTCGGCTTGTATGGGCGGGTGCCCCATCTTGCTGGAAAATGTAGGCCTCATCAGGATACAGCTGACGACAATCAAGAAGTAACCCATTATCTAACAGGTTGATGTAGCGCTCAGAGTTAACTTTAGTTTCGTTTGTGGCAATAAAATGAATTCGTGTTTTCCCCTTCCATGAAATTCCCGCCGATACCATTACTTTTCTGCTGAATCGTGAGGTTTCATGATAAAGCCTGGAGGGAGGAATGTCCTTTTTCCTTGAACCATAAACCCTGTCATTTTGCCTGTTTTTGGCCACCTCCAACGTGAAATCCTTTTCGTCTGTAAACACAACTTTTTGCACGTCTTCAGCTGAGTAGCGTTCATATAGGGATTTACAGCGGGTCTTTATACGCTGTCTTGCATTCTGATCACGCCGAGAAACTCGAATTCTCTTGTAGGCCTTCAATTTCAAACGTTTTACAATCCCTTGTACAGAGGAGCGAGAAATCCCAAGGTCGTACGCAATCTGTCTCTGGGAGCGATGAGTTCCTGGTGTATTCTCCTGGGATTGAATCAGTTCCTCCACGGCAGCCTTATTTTCTTCTGTTGAAACACTTTTGGGCCTGCCGCTGCCGGGTTTTCTAGCTCTTGATCCAGTATCCTTTATCTTTCTTATTAAGTTATAAACACTTTGACGAGTCCAGTTCTTTGCGGGGAATTCTCGGACAATCCTATTAACGTCATGCTGGCGGGGTTTTAGCGGAAAAATAAAAGAATGCAAATTCACATTAGGTTTAGCCTACGCCAGCGCCCATGTCATACTACGCTACATTAGGTTTAGCCTACGCTAGCGCACGTACGTGTCAGATGCACACCAGGCATGCTATTTTTAGATATATGCTTTTAAATTGTTCACTGTAACAAAACTATAGAACCTACATATTTGCAAATTCCAGCAATTATAGATTACTAGCAGAGATACCCGGCGTTGCCCGGGATGTAAGGGTGTGTCAAAATAAGGTAAAAAGATGAACAAAACTAAATGAACACATAAACACAAAGTTTTGGTAATTGTTTTTATTCCTTGAAAACATCAGACATTTTGTAGCACTTCAGTGTAAACAATGTTACGTGTTTTTCCATTGGGTGTCAAAACATAAAGATTGCGAGGTGTTCCAACTTCTTTGGGCCATTGTCACCCATAGCAAAAGTCACACTCAAATGTCAAAATGCAAAAACTTATTCCTTAAACTTATATTTTAAAAAGTTCTCGAAAATAATGATTTTAAGCTTTTTTGGTGTCAAAATGCAAAAACTTATTCCTTAACCTTATATTTTAAAAAGTTTTCGAAACTTTTGAAACTTTTATGCACACTATTAAATTCCACTTAAATCCCGTGACTTTATGCCGTCATTGAAAACTAAACAAGATTTTAATGTATCATTTACTAAATAAAACTGTCTAGTCTACCTACCTACTGTACCTACCTACTGTACCTACCTACTGTACATACCTACTGTACCTACCTACCTACCTACTGTACCTACCTACCTACCTACCTACTGTACCTACCTACCTACCTACCTACTGTACCTACCTACTGTACCTACCCATTTACTAAATAAAACTGTCTAGTCTACCTACCTACTGTACCTACCTACTGTACCTACCTACCTACTGTCTAGTCTACCTACCTACTGTACCTACCTACTGTACCTACCCATTTACTAAATAAAACTGTCTAGACTACCTACCTACTGTACCTACCTACTGTACCTACCCATTTACTAAATAAAACTGTCTAGTCTACCTACCTACTGTACCTACCTACTGTACCTACCTACCTACCTACCTACTGTACCTACCTACTGTACCTACCTACCTACTGTACCTACCTACTGTACCTACCTACCTACTGTACCTACCTACCTACCTACCTGCAGAGATACCCGGCGTTGCCCGGGATGTAAGGGTGTGTCAAAATAAGGTAAAAAGATGAACAAAACTAAATGAACGCATAAACACAAAGTTTTGGTAATTGTTTTTATTCCTTGAAAACATCAGACATTTTGTAGCACTTCAGTGTAAACAATGTTACGTGTTTTTCCATTGGGTGTCAAAACATAAAGATTGCGAGGTGTTCCAACTTTTTTGGGCCATTGTCACCCATAGCAAAAGTCACACTCAAATGTCAGAATGCAAAAACTTATTCCTTAAACTTATATTTTAAAAAGTTCTCGAAAATAATTATTTTAAGCTTTTTTTGTGTCAAAATGCAAAAACTTATTCCTTAACCTTATATTTTAAAAAGTTTTCGAAAATAATGATTTTAAGCTTTTTTGTGTTAAAATGAAAAACTTATTCCTTAACCTTATATTTTAAAAAGTTCTCGAAAATTTTGAAACTTTTATGCACACTATTAGATTCCACTTAAATCCCGTGACTTTATGCCGTCATTGAAAACTAAACAAGATTTTAATGTATCATTTACTAAATAAAACTGTCTAGTCTACCTACCTACTGTACCTACCTACTGTACCTACCTACCTACTGTACCTACCTACTGTACCTACCTACCTACTGTACCTACCTACCTACCTACCTACTGTACCTACCTACTGTACCTACCTACCTACCTACCTACCTACTGTACCTACCTACTGTACCTACCCATTTACTAAATAAAACTGTCTAGTCTACCTACCTACTGTACCTACCTACTGTACCTACCTACCTACCTACCTACTGTCTAGTCTACCTACCAACTGTACCTACCTACTGTACCTACCTACTGTACCTACCCATTTACTAAATAAAACTGTCTAGTCTACCTACCTACTGTACCTACCTACTGTACCTACCTACCTACTGTACCTACCTACTGTACCTACCTACCTACCTACCTACCTGCAGAGATACCCGGCGTTGCCCGGGATGTAAGGGTGTGTCAAAATAAGGTAAAAAGATGAACAAAACTAAATGAACGCATAAACACAAAGTTTTGGTAATTGTTTTTATTCCTTGAAAACATCAGACATTTTGTAGCACTTCAGTGTAAACAATGTTACGTGTTTTTCCATTGGGTGTCAAAACATAAAGATTGCGAGGTGTTCCAACTTTTTTGGGCCATTGTCACCCATAGCAAAAGTCACACTCAAATGTCAAAATGCAAAAACTTATTCCTTAAACTTATATTTTAAAAAGTTCTCGAAAATAATGATTTTAAGCTTTTTTGTGTCAAAATGCAAAAACTTTTTCCTTAACCTTATATTTTAAAAAGTTTTCGAAAATAATGATTTTAAGCTTTTTTGTGTTAAAATGAAAAAACTTATTCCTTAACCTTATATTTTAAAAAGTTCTCGAAAATTTTGAAACTTTTATGCACACTATTAGATTCCACTTAAATCCCGTGACTTTATGCCGTCATTCAAAACTAAACAAGATTTTAATGTATCAATTACTAAATAAAACTGTCTAGTCTACCTACCTACTGTACCTACCTACTGTACATACCTACTGTACCTACCTACCTACCTACCTACTGTACCTACCTACTGTACCTACCTACCTACCTACCTACTGTACCTACCTACTGTACCTACCTACCTACCTACCTACTGTACCTACCTACTGTACCTACCTACCTACCTACTGTACCTACCTACCTACCTACCTACCTACCTACCTACTGTACCTACCCACTGTACCTACCCATTTACTAAATAAAACTGTCTAGTCTACCTACCTACTGTACCTACCTACCTACCTACCTACCTACTGTCTAGTCTACCTACCTACTGTACCTACCTACCTACTGTACCTACCTACTGTACCTACCTACCTACTGTACCTACCTACTCTACCTACCTACCTACCTACTGTCTAGTCTACCTACCTACTGTACCTACCTACTGTACCTACCCATTTACTAAATAAAACTGTCTAGTCTACCTACCTACTGTACCTACCTACTGCACCTACCTACCTACTGTACCTACCTACTGTACCTACCTACCTACTGTACCTACCTACTGTACCTACCTACTGTATCTACCTACCTACCTACCTACCTACTGTACCTACCTACTGTGCACACCATTAGATTCCCCGTGAAAAGTTATATCTGATTCACTACCTTGAACACTATTTGGTGCAGCCATATTCATTTCAATAGAGAACAAACAAACAGACAAACAGACAAACAAACAAACTTCCTCTATAAATATAATATATATAATATAATATATAATATATATATATATATATATATATATATATATATATATATATATATATATATAAGATAAGATAAGATAAGATAAGAAGAATATGCATCTGTTAATGTGTGCAAAATCTCAATCGCATAAGTTTTGAATTGTTGCAGTTATTAAACTTTCAATTAAGTAAAGTTTTTTTGTGGCCACCCGATATATATACTAGGGGCACTCAATATATTTTGCCCCACCCTTTTTTCTTACCTAAATAATAGGCCATGCGGCTGAAATGTCTTTTGGGCCGTAAGTTTCAACTTTCTGCGCTTCACATAACCGGATTTTTCCACTTTGAACCTCCCCTCCTTGTATAAAACCGCTTTTAAACAGCCTTGTATAAAACCGATGGTTAACGCTAGTGATGTAGCGGATGTCATTTTTTTCACATCCGCGGATGCGGATGCGGATGAGGATGTTTGATTTCAACATCCGCGGATGCGGATGTCTACATTTTCGTTATTTTTTAGGATATATTCGAGATTTGTTGTGTTTAACGTATATAATAAGTTATTATATAGAGAGAGCTGTAGCTATAATGTAGTATAATTGATTAATTGTACAATAATTGCTGTACTTTTCTCTGAACATATAAAATAATATCAAGCATCTAACTAATATAGAAATCAATTAGTGAATTCGTCTGCAAATAAATTCGTTATATTTTGTTGAGTTTCAGCCACAATTAGAAACCATAATTGTGTTACCAGGATGCGGGACGTGAACCCAACTCAAATGCACCCCACCGACCTCTTTCCCCAACCTCCACCCTTATAGAAAGAGATCTTTAATTAGCTTGATAACTATTTATATTAAGTTTAAAGTTTTATTAGGCATATTTATAAATGAGTAATTAAAATAAAGTAAACTAAGATGTTCATCGTTTAATGTTCAAACTTAATTATAGGAAGGTTATGCTTAAGGAACATTAATTTTTCTGCCTTTTCTGCTGCCAATCTGTTTCTCTTTTCATCATATATTAATCCAGCACTGCTAAATAATCTCTCGCTTGGTACGTTTGTTGGAGGACAGGCTAAATGTTTCCTTGCAAGTTTACTCAAGTATGGATAGATATTCTGCGTATTTTTCCACCAACTAATAGGATTGTCACATGCAGCCAGGCGTTTTTCTTGGTGATAGCTCTCGATCATTTTTACTACATCTTTTGACATCGCGTAGGTCTCGTCATTGCTGCTTGACTCAAGAAACTGAGAGACAGATTCTGTGATAGATTTGCTTGTTGAAGGTGTTGGTTCTGTCACTGAAACTTTTATTCTTTTGGTGGGTGGCGAAGCGACAGATTCAAGAGATTGAAGCTCTTCAACTGCTTTGCCAAGTGATGATTTAACTCGTTCTAATGTACTAGGTGAAAATAACTTAGCTTTGTAACGTGGATCTAAGTAGGTTGCAAGAGAGTAACTTCATACAAGAACAGCCTCTCGTCTTGTCGCTTGCATCACTTTTGCGCACAATGAACTAGTTCTATTAATATAGTAGAATTTGATAATTTCCGCTTATTAATGACATTTTATCTCAACGGTCCACATCCGCACGACATCCGCAGTCCAAAGTGCGGATGCGGATGCGAGAAAATGTGCGGATGTTCCGCGGATGCGGATGCGGATGTGACCTACATCACTAGTTAACGCAGTTTCGAAAATGGCGTCTGACAGTGATGTGCGTCCTAAACAGAGAGATGTTATCGAGTTCTTAACCGCAGAGAAGGAAGTAGTTGGAAATATTCACAAACGTCTACAAAACGTGTACAGAGATGCTGTTGTTGATCAAAGCACAGTTGCACACTGGTCTAAACGTGTGAGATCATCGGAGAGAGGGAGAGCCAACGTCGATGATGAGCCACGCAGCTGTCGCCCGGCATCGGCTGACATCTCACACTGTGCAACGTGCTAACAGCATCATCCGATCAAATCGGCGCGTCACATACAAGGAGCTATAAGTGGAGCTAGGAATTAGTGAAGGAAGTGTGAATACGATATTTCAGCAACTGGGATACTCAAAAGTGTGTTCACGGTTTGTTCCTCGCCAACTGACAGAAGATCACAAAGCCCAAAGAAAAAAAATTGCTTCGGAGTCGTTGGTTCGATACGAGACAGAAGGGAATGACTTGCTTTCACGAATTGTGACTGGGGATGAGACTTGGGTACACCACTTTGAACCTGAAACAAAACGCCAATCCATCGAGTGGCATCACGCAGACTCCCCACGCAAGAAAAAGTTCAAAATGGCTCCCTCTTCAGGAAAGGTTATGGCCACCATCTTCGGGGACATGAAAGGGGTGATTCTGGTGGAAATTATGAAGAAAGGACAAACAATCAACTCAGAGGCATATATTGCCACCCTACAGAGATTCCAGAGACGCATAAAGCGAGTTCGACCGGAGGGAAAACTGGAAGACGTCCTTCTTTTGCACGATAACGCAAGACCACACAACAGTTTGCAAACAAGAGAGGCCATCACAAAAATGCGCTGAACGGTGTTACCCCACCCTCCATACAGCCCGGATCTGGCACCTTCAGACTTCCATTTGTTTGGGCCAATGAAGGATGCTATTCTTGGAAGAAAGTTTCAGAGTTTCAGAGTGACGATGAGGTTGTTGAGAAGGTTACGACATGGCTCCACCGGAAGCCAGTGGAATAAAGGCCCTTGTTTCGAGGTGGAGAAAAGCCGTAGAAAAGGAATGAGACTATGTGGAAAAATAAAAACTTGTAAAAAAGGTATGTAACTACTTCTGTACAAAATTTCTGGAACTTACAAGGAAACTTGGAAAAAAAAAAAAATGGGGCAAAATATATTGTGGCCTTCGTGTGTATATATTATATATATATATATATACACACAAAATATATATATATATATATATATATATATATATATATATATATATATATTATATATATATGTATAGAAACGACGTAAGTATAGAGGAGTGTTCTGCACACGAGGAAGAGAAATAACAAACAAATGAAAAATAAGGCACCCGCCCGGGAATCGAACCCAGGATCTTCCGATTGCCGTGGTTAGCACGTCTGACCGGCAATCGGAAGAATCCTGGGTTCGATTCCCGGGAGGGTGCCTTATTTTTCATTTGTTTGTTATTTCTCTTCCTCGTGTGCAGAACACTCCTCTATACTTACGTCGTTTCTATACGTTAATATACTGCGCGGTCATTGCAGTTAAATGTGTATATATATAATATATATATATATATATATATATATATATATATATATTATATATATATATATGTGTGTGTGTGTGTAAATATATATATATATATATATATATATATATGTTAAACACAGACCGTGCATGGAACAAGGAACTCTTCTGGGAAAATTAAATCCACTATAGTCCGAATAAGTAATGGTAAATGACAAATACCATAGTTTTTCTTTTTCATGATGCTAGCCCGACGTGGGCAACGGGTCTCTCGCAAAGAGATCCCATAAATATAGCTTCCCTCACCAGCTATCTGCAAAGCAGACAGGATCCAGCTTTGGGACATGGACCTAGGGTTTAAAGCAAGCCTAGTCCCTACATTCAGAACCTCTATATAAGTAAAAGACTCGTTGCATTCACGTTGGATTGAATAAACAAAGAAAAAGGGGTAACTACTGTATTTTTAGCCAAAAAAACCAAAACTTAAACCTCAACCGGGACATTGAGCGTCCACTTACGTCCGTTTAATATACACAAACTCAGAATGGTCCCATTCTGAGTTTGTGTATATATATATATATATATATATATATATATATATATATATATATATATGATGAATAAAACCACGAAGGAAAAAGAAACACAAAGGGGTGCTCAAGCGCTTTCGTCTAATGACATCCTCAGTAGGATGTTGTATAGATAACACAAGGATAAATAACTTAGTTTATGCCGATGATATGGTGTTAATAAGTCCCTCTGTTAAAGGTCTGGATCGGCTACTAAATGTCTGCGAAGTGTATTCGCAGAAACATATTCTTTTTAATGTATATATATATATATATATATATATATATAAATACATTTTATATATATATATAAAATATGCAAATGACGTAGTATGCCTGCATATATCATTGCTCCTATCAGCCATGCTTGCTCATAGCTATATCCCTGCAGAGTTCATGAGGGTATATATCTTGCCGCTGGTCAAAAATAAGTATGGAGACATTCTCTCTAGCAATAATTACAGGCCTATTGCTGTCGCTTCCTGCTTCTCGAAACTACTAGAAAAACTCTTGTTACTCCTATTAAATGATTTCCTATGGACATCTAATCAGTTTGGCTTTAAAAGGTCCCACTCAACTGACCTGTGTATCTATGTACTTAAATAAACAATATCTAAATACATTGACAGTAATTCAACCATTTATAGCTGTTTCCTTGATATAAGTAAGGCATATGATAGGGTGAACCACAATATTTTATTTGAAAAACTAGAAGACAGGAAGGTTCCCATGTACATGTTAAATTCATTGAAATTTTGGTATTCCCACCAATCTTTCACTGTTAGGTGGGGCAATGTACTATCCGAGTGTTTTGGCTCCTCTTGCGGGGTGAGACAAGGCTCCTTGCTCTCCCCTATGCTGTTTAATGTGTATATTGACGGATTAATTGCTTCACTTAATGAGGCAACAGTAGGATGTTGTATAGATAACACAAGGATAAATAACTTAGTTTATGCCGATGATATGGTGTTAATAAGTCCCTCTGTTAAAGGTCTGGATCGGCTACTAAATGTCTGCGAAGTGTATTCGCAGAAACATATTCTTTTTAATGTTACAAAAACTAAGGTTATGCAATTTCATCCTAAAAGCTGTAATCAGCCAGCTGATATAAGGTTTAAAATGAATGGTGAAGTAATTGAGGAGGTACAAGAGTTTAAATATTTGGGTCAAACTATTACCAGCTCCTTGAGTGATGACTCGGATATAAGAAAACAATCTCGAAGCCTGTGTGCTAAAGCGAATATGACCATAAGGAACTTCTGTACAAGTGAAGCTAAAGACACACTCTTTCGTACTTTCTGCAGTAATATATACGGTCAGCAACTGTGGGTGAATTATAAAAAAGGTTCTGGCACAACCCTAAATTTGCTGTACAGCAGGTCTTTTAGACTTACATAAATTACCCCCGAGATGCTCAGCTTCGCAAATGTTTGCTACCCGCAATGTTCCGAGCTTCCCGGAGGTAACAAGACGTGCTCAACACAGTCTAATGCAAAGAATTAAAAAGTCAACCAACCCGATCATCCAAGCTATCCATGAGTCCTGCCATTTATGCTCTAAGCTATGGACTTCTTGCTACGAAAACGTCTGTCTGTAGCTCCACCTAACTTCGACAGTGCAGTATTATTTCTAATCAATTATATATATTTCTATCCTTAGTGTATGAACTGTCATTGTATTAATAATATTTGTCATATGGACTATAGTCTGCCAATAAACCTTTTCATTTTCATTTTCATTTTCATATATAATTTAGGGTGATTCAAATACGGGGCTAAAAATTTTTTTTTTATATATTTTAATGTGTTCAACCCTTTAAATGGTTCATTTCAGCATAAAAACAACTATCCTAAAATATTTTAGCAAATTTTTAATTTTTAGGGGTTGCTACCGGTACTAGGACAGTTTGCCTACGGACAATTTGCCTACGGACAGTTTGCCTACGGACAGTTTGCCTACTGGACATTATGCCTATGGACACCATGCCTACCGGACATTATGTCTAACGGACATGATGCCTAAAGGACGACACGCCTAACAGACGCAGCTTATTGAGGCATCGATTTTATTCCATTCTATTTCATTCTATTTCATTTTATTTCATTTTCATATATTTAATTTTATTTTAATTACGCAATCGGTCTACAAGTCGACACAGAGTTGGGTGTGTAATGGCGACTCGTAGGTCGAAGGCTCTGTGCCAGCCCTCTATCGAGTTGTTGCGGAAAAGCAGGCCGTCTTCTTCGTCCTCGCTGCAGAATTCCAATCCACGTAGCCTCGAAATAGGTTAGAAAGTCTTCCAAGATCTCGTCCGTTTCCTCGTCAAAAACAGCCGTAAATCGTTCAAACGTGTTGCTAACATCTTGAAGAGGAACAAAAGCAACCTAACCTACCTAACCTAACCTACCTTACCTAACCTTACCTTACCTAACCTTACCTAACCTAACCTTACCTAACCTACCTAACCTGAATTAATTCTTTTGCATGAATCTGAAGTTAAATAAGTTAAATAAGTTAAATAAGGTAAGGATAAATATACCACAGTTGTTCACTATATAATAAAAAAAATTAAGAAAATATTCTCGTCATGAAAGAGTGTAGATGCGAAATGTCCTTTAGGCATCATGTCCGTTAGGCATCATGTCCGTTAGACATAATGTCCGGTAGGCCTGGTGTCCATAGGTATGGTGTCCATAGGCATAATGTCCAGTAGGCAAACTGTCCGTAGGCAAACTGTCCGTAGGCAAACTGTCCGGCCACGGTTGCTACCAGCAATAAAAAATTGTCAGAACGACTCAAATTGTCAAATTTTTCCAATATTGTTGTACAGTTTTCCACACCACCCAGGAGGTACAGTACAAGGCGGATTACTTTTTTTTAATGTGGAAAGCTCCCCCGTAGGTCCTACCATAACCACAAGCATGCATAATTAAACTAGCATGATATTTGAGACATTAGCTGTCCTTACTTCATCAATGCTTCTTTTTTTCTATCAGGGTAAACAGCCCTTTAGTTTTTCACTACTTGTAGCAAGAATTGTTTTTGATCTTCGTCATGTGTTAGTATTTTATTATATTCATCCATTAACTTTACTCCTCTTTCCGCTATATCATTCACGACTTTCCACTGTTTGATAGATTTCTTAGCGGATTTATACTCTTCATCATTATGCCATTCTTTAGCATCTTTGAGTAAAAATTTTGAACTAAATTCTGTTATTGTAAAGACTCTTTGAGTATTTGATGTGACAAAATCTTCTAATTTCTTCGTTGGAATAAGTGCAGGATCTAGAAAAGCCCGTTTTGCAGGAAGAGTTTTTGTTGTATTTTGCAAGGCCTTTACCATTTTGTTTTTTGTTTCAGTAGGCACTTCATCATCATAAAAGGCCAAGGCTAACCGTTCTTCTGATAGGTACCAGAGGTGACCTAACAGTTTTTTAATAGCAACAGATGCAATTGTGTCATTTATTTGTTTGTAGACTACAAGATTCTGTAATAATTCCAGATCAAGACGAGGAGCGCAAGATGGCACAGGAGCTGTAAACCATGCCTTTACATATAACCGAGTAGCAAATAGACAGATGTCTTTTATTCCTTTTTTGTCTTTTACTGAAATTTTGAACTAAGATTTGAACATAAAAATTTTTAATGAATATATAATTTTGGCCATCCACCTAGCCCGATGAAGTCCCGCTGGATGTTTAAATTTGATTCCACCTTTTGGTTCACCTCCCAAAAAAATAATTGTTAACTGCAGTAGTTCTAGGTAATCTTCTCTTGGTTGGAATGTATCTAGTTGATTTGCTGCAAATGTAATTATGTCATCTTTGATGTCATGAATATTTTCATAGATATCTGGATATGATGATGCTGTTTCGTAGTCCTCCTTATTAATGCTTGACCATTTTTCTCTGAACTTCTTAAAAAGGACTATATCTGGGCCAGAAGATGGTGAGAAAGACTGAAACAACAGCTTCCAGCATAATTTCAAATATGTGGTGTCGACATACCAGCCACAATAAATCGTTGTCGAATTTTTGTTCTAGAAGAATAGCTGCACCATTTCTAGGACCAGTATTGGCTGCCGTTGTATCGAAACACATGCATTTTATTTGTTCGCAGATGCCCCATTCAAGCGATGTCTGATACACAGCATTTGCTGTCAGGAAACCAGTACCTGAATCCAGTTTAGGCACACCAAGAAGTTGATGAACGCCTTCTCCTGAAACCAATACGGGCAGACGGTCAACGTCAACAATATGCATTCCTGTAATATCTTCAAATTAATTTTCCATCCCAGTGAATTGTTAGGGCACCTTTGGCTTGAATTCTTCTTTCAGGTTCTCTGCAATTTTCTTTCTATATTTTATCCTCTCTCTACGAATAGAAGAGTAGCTAACATTGTACTCTTCTGGATTTTTTCCTAGACTTTGAATTGTTGGCATTAAAACTAGAGACGCATTTCTGTCACTCAGTTTTGCAACATCAAGACTTCCTAATAATTTATCATCAAACAATTTTCTACGTTTGCCAACCTTACTTTTCGATGTTGAAGGTTGTGCAGCACAGAAACCAGATTCACCACTTTTACTCTCCTCTGATTCTGATTCTGATGATGTACTGGTGATTATGACAGCCTCTTCATTCTTCTTTCTTTTGATCTCTTCTTCTGCTTTCCTCTTTTCATAACGTTGTTGCTTTTCTGCTGCTCTTTGCTCTTTTTTAGCAACAGCCTTATCAATGGTACCCATTTTTCCATGACGTCCTTTCTCACGTTGCATTTTCAAGAATTTCTTATCATCCTCTATTTTTATAAGCTGCATAGCATTCTCATGAGCAATGTCAAATAAGTTTTCCAGTTTATCTTTCCATTTTTCTTCTTTATTATTTAAATTTTGTGATCTTTTCAATTTGTTTGCTTTGTTTTTCTTAAGCAGCTGCCATTCCTTCAGTATTCCTTGAATTTTATCTACTACATGTATCCTTTGTTTTGCTGGTTTTCCTGCTTTTTTCCAAACTGCTAGCACATCATCTGCAGTAGAGCAGCATGATTCTCTAATGCCTTGCTTTTTAATATTTCTGTAGTGCATGAAGAGGGCCATCATTTCCTTCTCCGATGGTAATACGGATGTTTTTAGTACTGCAGAAGGCTGCCCAATTAGCCATACTTCAGTTTCTTTTCTTGTAGAATTTCTCCCAACTGAGCAACTAGGTGGTGGTGAGTTCGGCCTAGCTTCCATAATCGATTAATTGGTATCAAAATTACGAGTTCCAAACAACAATTAAAAGCAAGCTAGTATATAAACCATTAATTAAAAATTCTGAAATATAAACAATTAAACATAAAATCATAAGTTGTAAAAACAAACAAATTGAAAAAAAGGGAAAATTTGACGCCTGGTAGCACATAGTAAATTTTATTTAAAATTCACCAAATTTGGCATACACTACTTTTTTGTCATAGGGAACAAAAATACAGGTTGAACAATTAAAAAAAAATTTGATTTTTTAATTTTTTTTTGAATATATATATATATATATATATTATATATATTATATATATATATATATATATATATATAAAATAGGTGCTTTCTTGTTAACGGGAATACCCAACCGCCCGTCACCAAACTGTTTGTTATGTATTTTTGCTCTCGTCATTTTTGTTTAAACTAACACTGGGTAACAAAATTTGAAAAATTTTCTGTTTATTGTGATTTTTCTGCCGTTATTTAATGATTTCGGGGCGCTGATTCCAAAAATGTTATTGGTTTTGCGCTATCATCAACCGTTTCAAAAATATAGGTTATCACACTTTTCATATGGCAAAGTATATAAAGAAGGCTAACAAATATTTTCTGAAAATAAAAACACTATTGGAAATTAATGTTTATTGAGCCCAAATTGTTTGACAAACCCAAAATGGTGCAAAGGATATAATATATATCATGAGGAGAACCGATAAGAGAATAACAAGCCTCGTTATCCAGTGTGCGTTCCTTAAAAATGCACTGAAGAACGCGACTTCCGCGTATGAACATTCTTATCCTTTCTGATCAGCGACCATACGTAGTCTCCCATCATGGAAGCATCCCAATGGCCCTGGTACTGTTTCTCCATCGTTTGAATATCTTGATGGAATCTTTCGCCATGTTCTTCATTCACATCGCCCAGGTTATCACGAAAAAAGTCTAGATGTGAATGCAAATAGTGTAATTTTAAAGACATACGGCACTCCATTTTGCCATAGCACTTAATCAAGTTTGACACTAACTCCTTATAGTTTGGTGCTTTATGGTTGCCTAGAAACCCACGAACCACATCACGGAAAGCACACCAATCCTCTTTTTCGATCGGAGTCATCTTGGCTTCAAGGTTCTTTGAATTCAACAGCGCCTTGACTTGTGGTCCTACAAAGATGCCAGCCTTGACTTTGGCCTCAGAGAGTTTAGGGAACATGACCCGAATCTGTTGGAAAACTTCCCCTCCAAAATCTAACGCAGTTACAAACTGCTTAATTAGACCAAACTTAATATGGAGAGGTGGTAGCAGAACTATGTCAGGCTTCACAAGAGGTTCCCTAAGTACATTGTACTTTCCTGGTTGCGTCCTTCACGTGGAAGCCACTGAACTGTTTTATAGTGCTCAGTTGAAGCCCTGTTATCCCACAGGCAAAGAAAACATGAATATTTAGTAAACCCTCCTTGTAAACCTAACAGGAAACCAATCATTTTGAAATCACCACACACGTCCCAGTTATATTGTTCATACCTGATTTTAGTGAGCAGTTGTTTGACATTTTCATAGTCCTCTTTCATTTGAACAGAATGTGCAACTGGTATAGATGGATATTTGTTCCCATTGTGGAGTAGAACAGCTTTTAAACTCCGAGTTGAACTATCAATAAAGAGGCGCCACTCTGAGGGTATATGTGTTAACCCAATAGCTGTGAATAGACCATTAACCTCGCTGCAATAACAGAGAGAGCCATTGACATCGTACAACATTGCAAACTCTTCATGCCGCTTTCGGTATACAGTGCTCTTGCAGTCTTCTCCAAGAAAATTCCACTCTTTGAGTCTGGAGGTCAGAAGCTCAGACCCTGGTTTCGTCAGACCCAAATCTCTAATTAAGTCGTCCAATTCCCTCTGATTTGGAAAGTGAGGGTTTGTACTGAAAGTTAATGTATATTCTTCATCATGAAGCAAAGAAACAAAATATAGGCATAGCTATGTATGTAGAAGAGCATGAGCACTAGGAAAAATCGACACATAATGACCCACAGTCTGTAAATACAGAAGGTAAAGTAATGGATAGATACCTGTTCTGGTGGACGTGGTACTGGAAGACCTTCGCCATGTGGTACAGGAGCTATGGACGACGTTATGCTTGGATACTGAAGAGTCTGCCTTCCTTTAACTTTCCTGTACTTAGAAACATCTACCATGCAGTAGTAGCAATCGTCGTGGTGGCTCTTTGGTTCTCTCCATATTCTGGGTACCTTCAAGTGTGGAGCGGCAGCTTCCACAGATCACATGGGGTGCCCCGGGCTTATCTTGGTCATCCATAGGCATACCAAAATAGAGCCGATACGCGATCCAGAACTTGGTGCCTTTCACAATCTTGTGCGATACTTGCTTGGGGCCTATGTAATACCCACAAACGTAGCAGAATATATCCGGCGAGTGTTTACAAGTTCTAGTTGCCATTTCTTTACCAAACTGTACTACATTAATTATAACCTGCAGATATAGAGAGAAGAGTTATTAAATCTACAACAGATTACAGATTCCAGAAAAAAGATGTATTCACAACACTGAAATAATGTTCGCAATAAAAAAGGATCGATAACACTCAAATCGTCAGGACAGAGAAGCACAGAAACACAGTACCTCAGTGCTGGTAACCATCAGACAAACAACCTGCCTTCTTTGTGTGCTCACACTTACTGACTTCTCAGACTCTGCGCTCTTCTTTATATAGCACAGTGGAAGTTTCGGGCAATTTCTAGAGCAAGAAACTGTCAACGAACATCCGGATTGTTCTCAACAATTCCTGATTATTCTGATATTGCTGCGCCCATAATAACATTATACTGGTAAAACATGAAAAATGAATTATCTCTGAAACCACTGATGATACACACAAACCAAGGCCAGATTTGGACTCTGCGCCCACAAATACATATAAAAACATAAAAAATTCTATATAAACAGAATCAGTGTTACACAGTGTAATTGGTTAGGTTAAGTTGTGATATTTTCGTTAGTTTAAACGAAAATGACGAGAGCAAAAATACATCATAAACAGTTTGGTAGTGCCGATAATACGTAATTACCGAATTTATTAATCATTTAAATGAAATTAGTTAATATGTAAGGGATAATCAGTTAGTAAGGGGCCAAAATGTCTTTGTCATCTAAAATCGCAAAAGAACGTCTCTGCTTTCGGTACGTTTTCGCCACATGAATTCCGCAAGATACGAGTCCAGATGATGGCGGGCGGTTGGGTATTCCCGTTAACAGGAAAGCACCATAAAATATATATATATAATATATATACCTTTGGTAACCTTTGGTTAGCTTCCGCCCGAATTGTTAATTCTGACGAAGGTCAAGCTTTTCACTCCACCTTAGACCTACAGTTTAACGTGGAATCCGAACCACGCCCCATCAGCAGCCGAACGTCTTAACCACTTGGCCACGTAGGGTACCCATTTATCTACTAACCACTTTTCTTTATTGTGTGGAAGGATGGACAGCTGGGTTTTGCTGCGCGCCGGCTGCCGTCGCGTCTCGAACCCGGGGCCGATGGATTCATAGTCAGTGAAGCTAACCACTACACCATCATATATATATATAATTACTCAATAGAGAAAGTGGAAGGCAATATTATCTCGGTTTATTTACGTGTGTTGATTCACGAAATGTATAGTCTAAATATCAGTACTTATATACAAATAGCAGATCATTCAAATTTTTAAATTACGTTGCCTTTAACGTTTAATGAGAAATTTCTTTGAACACACACAATTTTATAACAATATTTGATGAGCAGTAAAATTATTACTTCACATACCAGAAGATATTTATATATCAAGGTAACTAACAGAAAACTACATATTTAAAAGTAAATAAACAATTAAGCATGTGTTGTGAATGTATAAAATGTTTGTGGTTGAGCTTCAGATCGGATGAAAATAAGTCAGTTTCCCTTAAAAAAAACGAGAAATTAATTTATTTAAATTAAAACAATAAACCTTCATTTTATTTTTCATAATACAGATATTAAACAAAGAAATTGTTTTTGATTTAAAATGTGTTTAACCTGATTTTGTTTTTTTGTGATGTTCGCATTAGTTAACATACGCAAACGATGTGATAGAACTACACTCGAAGAGGTACTGTGGTATTAAATTATATTGATACTTTTGAGAAAATAATGCAACTTCTTTTGTTTTGAGGTCCAATCATACTCTTGTATGAGTCTATTTCTGACTTTTAAACATTTTTAATGCACGAGTTATTTATTTTAAGTTTCCATTTCTATTGTTTGAGGGTATAGGGTTCAAAATTGAGTGCCAAGCTCTGTAGTCATAAGGCGGCTCTGTTATTTGATTTTCACGGATATACGAGGGTAATTCAATAAGTATCCGCACTTTTTATTTTCACAATTTTATTTTCACATCTGATAGATTATAAACACATCACTTCTCAACATAGTCTCCCTGTTTCTCAATACACTTAGTCCAGCGATCTACAAGCTTCCTAATGCCATCACAAAAGAATGTTTTTGGCTGTGTGCGTAGCTAGTCATGCACCGCCTCCTTCAGGTCATCATCGCCTTGGAATCGCTGACCTCTCAAAGCGTCTTTTAGTGGTTCAAACAGGTAAAAATCCGAAAGTGCCAGGTCTGGACTGTAGGCTGGATGGTCGAGAACTTCAAATTTAAGTTCTTGAAGGCATTTTCTAGTCTGTGTAGCAGTATGAGGGCGCGCATTGTCGTGTAACAGAATAACACCTGACGACCTCCCGTGTTATGTGCCTTAAAAAGTGGACGCTCAATGTCCCGGTTGAGGTTTAAGTTTTGGTTTTTTTTGGCTAAAAATACAATAGTTACCCCCTTTTTCTTTGATTTATTCAACCCGACGTGAATGCAACGAGTCTTTTACTTATATAGAGGTTCTGAATGTAGGGATCTAGGCTTGCTTTAAACCCTAGATCCATGTCCCAAAGCTGGATCCTGTCTGCTTTGCAGATAGCTGGTGAGGGAAGCTATATTTATGGGATCTCTTTGCGAGAGACCCGTTGCCCACGTCGGGCTAAAATCATGAAAAAGAAAAAACTATGGTATTTGTCATTTACCATTACTTATTCGGACTATAGTGGATTTAATTTTCCCAGAAGAGTTCCTTGTTCCATGCACGGTCTGTGTTTAACATATAATTGTCTCAGGGAACCATTCTGAATTTGTGTATATTAAACGGACGTGTTATGTGCCTTGAAAAGTGGACGCTCAATGTCCCGGTTGAGGTTTAAGTTTTGGTTTTTTTTTGCTAAAAATACAATAGTTACCCCCTTTTTCTTTGATTTATTCAACCCGACGTGAATGCAACGAGTCTTTTACTTATATAGAGGTTCTGAATGTAGGGATCTAGGCTTGCTTTAAACCCTAGATCCATGTCCCAAAGCTGGATCCTGTCTGCTTTGCAGATAGCTGGTGAGGGAAGCTATATTTATGGGATCTCTTTGCGAGAGACCCGTTGCCCACGTCGGGCTAAAATCATGAAAAAGAAAAACTATGGTATTTGTCATTTACCATTACTTATTCGGACTATAGTGGATTTAATTTTCCCAGAAGAGTTCCTTGTTCCATGCACGGTCTGTGTTTAACATATAATTGTCTCAGGGAACCATTCTGAATTTGTGTATATTAAACAGACGTGTTATGTGCCTTGAAAAGTGGACGCTCAATGTCCCGGTTGAGGTTTAAGTTTTGGTTTTTTTTGGCTAAAAATACAATAGTTACCCCCTTTTTCTTTGATTTATTCAACCCGACGTGAATGCAACGAGTCTTTTACTTATATAGAGGTTCTGAATGTAGGGATCTAGGCTTGCTTTAAACCCTAGATCCATGTCCCAAAGCTGGATCCTGTCTGCTTTGCAGATAGCTGGTGAGGGAAGCTATATTTATGGGATCTCTTTGCGAGAGACCCGTTGCCCACGTCGGGCTAAAATCATGAAAAAGAAAAAAAACTATGGTATTTGTCATTTACCATTACTTATTCGGACTATAGTGGATTTAATTTTCCCAGAAGAGTTCCTTGTTCCATGCACGGTCTGTGTTTAACATATAATTGTCTCAGGGAACCATTCTGAATTTGTGTATATTAAACGGACGTGTTATGTGCCTTGAAAAGTGGACGCTCAATGTCCCGGTTGAGGTTTAAGTTTTGGTTTTTTTTGGCTAAAAATACAATAGTTACCCCCTTTTTCTTTGATTTATTCAACCCGACGTGAATGCAACGAGTCTTTTACTTATATAGAGGTTCTGAATGTAGGGATCTAGGCTTGCTTTAAACCCTAGATCCATGTCCCAAAGCTGGATCCTGTCTGCTTTGCAGAGAGCTGGTGAGGGAAGCTATATTTATGGGATCTCTTTGCGAGAGACCCGTTGCCCACGTCTGGCTAAAATCATGAAAAAGAAAAAACTATGGTATTTGTCATTTACCATTACTTATTCGGACTATAGTGGATTTAATTTTCCCAAAAGAGTTCCTTGTTCCATGCACGGTCTGTGTTTAACATATAATTGTCTCAGGGAACCATTCTGAATTTGTGTATATATATATATATATATATATATATATATACAGGTCGTCCGATAAGTGAGTGGCGATTCGGGAACAATTTATAAATAAAAGATAAAGGATAATAAAAATTTTATTAGAAAGAATTTTATTATTAGTAAACTTACAATTAATTCGATAATTAATTGTCATAGGGATCAACCTGATCGCCATTTACACGAACAGCAAGCTGTATGCGTCTCCATGTCCTGTCTGACATTTTTTGTAAAAGTTCTTTATCCTCATTGATGTCACTTAACACAACTTCTGCGATTTTTGTCGGATCAGATTCACTTTGCTTTTCACGGCCATTAATCTGCATCTTGAGGATTCCCCAGAGGGTATTATCCGCGGTAGTCAAGTCCGGACTCCGCGGAGGCCAAGGTACAGGACCATACTTTCCGATCCATCTGCCAGGAAAATTTCTGTCTAGGAACTCACGCGCAGCGAAAGCGGTGTGTCCTGGAGCACCATCTTGCTGAAAAATAGGGTTGCGAATATTCGTATTTCTTAAAGCGGGTAGAAATCTGTTCTCCAACATGTCGATATAACTTCTCGAAGTAATTCGACCAGTGCACACAAATGGACCAATTAAACAATGCGCTGATATTGCACACCATATCATGATTCGAGGGGGATACTGTTTTACTTGATCATAATAATGAGGATTTTCTTTCGACCAAAAAAACGAAAATTTGCTTTTGCCATCGCCATAAAGGGCACATTCATCACTGAAGAACGTACGATCTCTCTCGGCTTTACTTGGAAAAGTTTCAAGAATTTGTTGACAAGCATTAACTCTGACAATTTTATCTTGTGGCGATAAAAACTGAACGGAGGTTGGGCGGAAAGCTTTAAAATGGAAGTCTTTTTTCATCAAATCATGCAGTGTTGATTTCGGAACATTTAATGCAGATGCACGCCTACGAATACTTTTGGTTGGCGATTGTCGAAGTGACACTTGAACATCATCTTCCAATCTTGCTCTTGCTTTGGGGCGACCACGGAGTTTTTTTATCAATTACACTGGTATGCATCAATTTTGCTGTCAAGGGTTTTGTAAGTGATTCTTATAGAGGTTTTCCTGCTGATTTCGAATCTGCAATCCGGTTTTCTCAATCAGGTCAGGTTATCCGGCTATGGCCTCATAAGTAAAATAGAATTTTTCGTGATTTTGTCAAAGCGGAATTGGAACAGTAACATCTATCATCACTTGTTTCACTTGTATAATATCTTTTTTTACTTTTCAGGCATATAGATAAAATATTTCATAATGAATAGAACGTGTAAAAATGATCCCAATAGATTCTGCTACATATGTGGGACGGTTACCATGCCAAATAACCAGTCCCAAATCACTAAATTTGTGAAGACAATGTATAGAGCATACTTTGGAATTAAGCTAGGGGACCAGGACAAAAATTTCGCCCCTCATATGTGCTGCAAGACGTGCATTGAAAATTTGAGAAGATGGAGCAAAGGCAGAGCGAAATCTTTGCCTTTTGGAATTCCCATGATTTGGAGAGAAGGAAAGGATCACGTGACAGATTGCTATTTCTGCATGAAAAACCTCCAAGGTGGGCTTATAAATTTATTTTTCTTAAATATTTTGAAATCCTCGTATGAAACGACATAATATTCACCATAATGTAATATTCACCATATATAGCATAATATTCACCATAATGGTAATCATACATTTACATATACATATTGTTATAGAAAATACATTTCACATACATATTGTTATACAAGTTACATTTACATATACAATGATTGTATATTTTCTTTCTTTTTCATTCATATTGTCCCCGAAGGGACAATATGAATGAAAAAGAAAGAAAATATACAGACTCCATCGACCTATTTCATATCTTACAGACCGCAGCCTTCCCTCACGAGCCGCCACTGTCTGAATGCTCCTTCTGTTTCATATGCAAGTTTTATATCCATGTTTCTGTGTTTCTATTTTCAGGAGTTAACAAGAAGAATAAACACATTGTTGTATACCCTGACATTCCTTCTGCTATGAGACCTGTACCCCATGGTCCTGGAATTCCAATACCCGACCCACCTCAAACCCTGGACTTCGATGATTCTGATGATGAATCAATGACCAATGCCAATGACCAGTCCCAGTCGTATATACCTCAAAATACCGCTTCAAATGAGCCGAGGCCTCTCAACCAGGCCAAACTTGATCTTACCAGGGATCCAGAGAGAATTTTGAACCTGGGTCGCATAATGTCGTTTCAGTGCCCCTTGTACCACCAACAAAAATTTTGCTCCCACCACTTCATATTAAGCTGAGCTTGATGAAAAATCTCATCAAATCAATGAATAAGGAGGGTTCAGCATTCCGATATCTCGAGAGTAAATTTCCTCATATATCTGATGCTAAACTAAATGCTGGGGTTTTTGATGGTCCTCAAATTCGAACTTTGATCAAGGATACTCAGTTCGAAAACGCAATGACTCCAACTGAGAAGAATGCCTGGCAGGCATTCAAATCAGTTGTCACTGATTTTCTTGGCAAGCGTAGAAGTCCAGAATACGAGTCCGTTGTCGAAAACTTGATGGAAGCTTTCAAAGCTCATGGGTCGCGCATGTCCATAAAAATGCACTGTTTGTGGTCCCACTTGGACTATTTTCCTGAAAATTGCGGTGATTATAGTGAGGAACAGGGTGAACGATTTCACCAAGATATCAAAATAATGGAAGAGAGGTACCAGGGAAACTGGGATATCAATATGCTGGCGGACTATTGCTGGTGTTTGAAGCGAGACGTGCCCGAAGAAAAACACAGACGGAAAGCCAAAAAAACTTCATTCCTTCCTCAATAAACTTTTTTCCATATTCATTGTATGAATAAAAGTATTTATTCACACAATGTTTTAATTTTTCACGAGTGTTCTTATAATATTACTCGTATCTACAGTGTTTAAGCTAAAAAAATCAATAAATTTGGGGATAAAATTGGACTTATAATAAATGGCCAATAGAGAAAAAACCTGACCTGATTGAGGAAAACCAATGTCATTTTCGAATTCAGCATGGTCGAATTATATAATATGAGTTGAAAAAACCCTCACAGCAGACAAAAAAATTTCATATGCATACCAGTGTTATCATCCCAGTTGTGAATAATTTGTGTTCCCATTTTCTAATAATTTCGCCCTTTGGCGGCACATCATTAAATCTTTGTTCAACCCTTTCGCGTACTACCTTCATGCAATGCTTGGTTTTTCCAGATTCATGCCACCATGTTGCTGCTAATATCCGTGCTTCATATGTGTAAGGACTTTGATCACAAATTTTATCAACACGTGCGTCTACCTCAGCCATTGCAACGCCAATAATTAGAAATAATAAAAATAAAACAATGAAAAACCAGAACAAACAGGAATAAACATGAATTACTGCAAAATTAAAAATTTGGATTTCATGTGAAGCTAGCTTAATTGAAAAAAGCATAGACATTTATTAGATATCAAAGATATTAGTACACTATGCTAACTGACATAGAATCGCCACTCATTTATCGGACGACCTGTATATATATATATATGGGATTGAACTCAGAATGGTCCCCTCTGGGTGTATCATATATATATATATATATATATATATATAGTTTCTGCCAACCGCCTGAATGAAGCGGGAAGACTCTTGAAAAGTTTCGCGGTTTTTAGTGTTGTATTTCTTTAACGATTTGGGATTTTAATTGTTTTACTTAATTTTTTACACGGTCAGGTTGTTTATATATATATATATATATATATATATATGTATATATGGGATGAATTTCACACTTAAACACGTGAAAACAATGAACATTGCAAACCCACAAGGAAAAAGAAAAAAATTATTCCAAGGCAACAGTATTGAACAGTACACCTCGTCAGGGAATGACAAAAGACCTTGAATACAGGAAAGACCTTGGAATAATTTTTTGCAGTGCAAAGACAGTTTAGGAGGGAGTTTCAAACAGATCCACCAACGCGACTTACCATCACTCGAATTAGAGATAAGTTTGAAGCCGATGGAACTGTTCAGAATGTCCACAAGAAGCGTTCCGGAAGACCACGGACATCGACAAGCCCCACAAAGCAAGAAAGAGTACTGGAAACGTATCACCAAAGTCCAAGAAAATCTGTGCGGCAAGCGAGTCGTGAGGTAGGAATTTCAGAATCGTCTGTCCAACGCATTTTGAAGCGCTGTCAATGGAAAAGTTACATTCCAAGATTAGTCCATGCTATTAATGAAGATGATCCGGACCGAAGAGTGGAGTATTGCGAGTGGTACTTGGCACGATGTGGATGTGGATTGGACGAAGGGGTTTCGTAGAATACCCTCCGCGTTCACCAGACCTCACACCACTAGACTTTTTTTATGGGGATACTTAAAAGACAAAGTCTACGCTATAAAACCTGCAACAGTCGCTGAATTGAGAGCAGCCATTGAACGAGAATGCACACAAATACCAAACGAAATGTTTCATGATGTTTGCGATTCCATTGCTTCGCGTTATCAGCAGTGCCTGGACCAGAACGGACGTCAGTTTGAAAACAGGCGTTGACTAAACAATTAAATAATGTCTGTAGATTCTATTACATTTTGAAAATGAAATGTATTTTAATAAACACTGCCTTTATAATTATTTAAAGTGTGTATACATTTTTTTGGGACGCCCTCTAAATATATATACTTAAAGTTATTGTAATCGTGTAAAGTAAATTAAATAAATAAATAAATATTATAAAAATAATCTTTAAATTAAAAATAAAGTGTATTAAACGTTTGAAATATAAAAATAAACGTCTGTTATTTTGCATCGTTTGTCCTTCCACTTCCTCTTCTCTTTTTGCCTTTGAAAATTTCATTTCTTTAATTCTTCCTTTAAATCTAAAGTGTTTGACAGAAATGTTTAACTTCTGTCTTTTGTTGTTGGGCACTTTCCACGAGTTAGATATAGTGGCGTTGATAAGTATTCGTACAAAGAAATATTTTACTTATATTAGTCTTTATCTTTTGTGCCATACATAAGATAGTTACGAAAAGCTTACCGTTCGTTTGGAAAAAATTAACAAATAAAAAATTAAAGTTAATTCCAACATATAATGTAAAACATCAAAGAATTTGAGGAAAATAAAAAAGTAAAAATGCAAACGTTTTCGTACATTTACTTACAAAATTACTGTATTTGATGCTTTGTGTGCCTACCTTTTGTTTGAATGACTTCAATGATTCGTTTTGGGTATTTTTGTACAAGGTTTCGACATCTCTCAGTAAAACCTTTAGCACATGTTTCTAATGAAAATTATTGCACTTCATTCAGATTCGAAGGGCTTTTCTTGCGGACAGCTTTCTTCAAATCAAACCATAAATTCTCGATTAAATTGATATCTGGGCTTTGACTGGGTCACTCGAGAAGTTTGAAATTCTTCTGTTGAACCCATTTCATGGTGCTCTTATTTTTACGTTTTGAATCATTATTTTGTTGCAATACCCATTTGCGACCCATTCGCATTTCCCGAAATAAAGGCAAAGCATTTTCTTCTAAAATTTTATATTTCTTCGAATTCAAGATTCCAATGGTAACAATAAACTTTCTTGGACCAGAAGCACTAAAACATTCCCAAAGAAGCAAATTACTTCCACCATATTTAACCGTAGAAAGGATGTTTTTTGCCTCGAGTGCAGTATTTGATTTTCGCCAAACATACGGTCGCTCGTTGTTCCCAAATAATTAAATTTCGGTCTCAGCTATCCAGAGAACTTTCTTCCAGAATGTAAATCCATCATTTTGGTGATCCTTGGCGTATTTCGTAGCAGAGGTTTTCTTCATGCAACTCTTTCATGCATACCACTCTCATTCAATATACGACGTACAGTACAGGGATGAACAGCGATCTTAAACAGTTTTAATGTTTGTCAAATATCCCTTGCAATCACTCGGCGATTCGCAGCAGCCATTCTTTTAATCCGTGTAGCTATATTTTCTGAAATCCTGCAAGATCATCCACACCTCGGTAGAGTTTTGATTGTTCCAAAGCTCTTCCAGTTATTTACTCGTATAACTGCAGCAACCGTTGTAAATGGAATTCAAAATTCTTCTCCTATCTTCCTATAACTCTTTCCAAACCCCTGTGCAGCAATAAAGTAATAACAGATCTTTTAAGAGCTGTGGACAGCTCTTCACCACAACGAACCATTCTTTACTGATGGCTTGTACACTCATTTGTCTTCCATGAAGATTCACAGAGAAAATTCTAGAATTCAGAATTACAAACAGTTTCTCATCAATAAACAGCCACAACTACTGATAAAGATTTAAATTCTTCAAGTTTAAGGTGACACCCAATGTATTAAATAATTTTGTAAATAAATGTAAGAAAACTTTTGCATTTTAACTTAAATTGAATTGAATTGAATAACCTTTATTAATAATAAAATAAATACATTCGTATCAATTTACAATGACATGAATAATTGCAAAGCTCGACTATTTATTTTATTTAATTTGGCCCTTCAGCTTTAGGCTTTACTGGGCTCTTATTAAAAATAAACAGCTAGTTGTTATTAATTAATAATAAACAAATAAATAAGTAAATAAGTATTAGTAATAGTTAAAACATGTAATAATCTTAAATTATCACTACTGACAAGACAAATACAAGGTCACCACTGAAGCCACTGTACCAATATCATACAAAGAAACCAATATTATACGTGAGAGATAAGAACTGAACAATCCCAAGGAATGTGTTTTTAATACTAGATTACACACGAGAAATTAATAATTAGTAAACAATAGTAATGGACATTAATCCTAGATTTTTGTTAGTATGCCATTATTAATCGGGATTTCAACTTCATTTCAAACAAATTTACATTCACAATATTTTTTATATCGGCAATTTAAGTCATTCCATAGTTTCAATCCAATGAAACTGGGTAGTTTTTGAAATGAAGACAATCTAAATTGAGGTATAACAAGCTTTGATCTATTTCTGGTCTGATACGAGTGGATTTCTTGATGAGTTACAAAATATCTATTTACCCATTGTAAATTAATGATTTTGGTCTTACACTTGTAAATAAAAATAAAATGTGCCAGTTTGGTTATATCATTGAGCTTTAGTGGGTTTAGCTCTTTAAATAATGCACTAGAGTGGTCAAGGAAATCAGCCTCAGATAATGACCTTTTTGCTCGTTTTTGGATGACAAAGATACCATTTAATGCGTTGTTAGCGGAGTTTCTCAAAACAAGGGTGCAGTACGCTATATAAGGAAGAACAAGAGTATGATAAAGAGTCAATAAAACTTGTTTAGGGACTACATTCCTAAGTTTAAACATTATAGCAACGCTCCTTGAAATCTTTTTCGCAATATAATTTACATGATCATTCCATTACAAATTCTTATCTAGCATTACACCAAGAAATTTTGTTACAGTACACTCCTTTATAGCGACTTCATTAACATTAAGTTCATCAAGATATACATTTCTTTTATTAGTAAAAATCATGAAATTTGTTTTACTGGTATTTAGGAAGAGTTTATTGGTGGTCAACCATTTCATTACACTGATGAATTCTGAATGAAATATGTTCTTAGCTGTATTAACATCTTTGCAAGAAAAAGGGACAGTTGTATCATCTGCAAACATTATGAAGTTCAGTATATCAGATGAACGTGGAAGGCCATTTATATATAAAAATAACAGTGGACCCAGAACTGAGCACTGTGGCACACCATGTTTGACGAGCGCTTTAATTGAGCAAAACTTGTTTACTAATACAAAATGATATCTATTGGACAAGTAACTTTTAAACCAATCACCGATTGCTCCTCTAAAGCCGTAACAATATAATTTATTAAGTAGAATATTATGGTCTATTACACCAAACGCCTTACTCAAATCCATAAATATTGACTTTTTTATAACTTTCTTATTTTCCTCAAATTGTTTGATGTTTTATGTTATATGCTGGAGTTAAGCTAATTTTTTTATTTGTTAAATTTTTCCAAACGAACGGTTTGGATAAGGAAGATAATTTGGATAAGGACGTTTTAGATAATGATGAATATAATTGAAATTGTTCTCTGTGCGAATACTTATGAGCACCACTGTATGTAAGTGCATTTTCGAGCAATGAAATGTAATGGAGCACCGACAATTCAGCGCAGGACAATTCAGCGCCGACAATTCAGCGCCGACAATTCAGCGCAAAGACAATTCAGCTCAAGACAATTCAGCGCCGACAATTCAGCGCAAGTCAGTACAGTTAAAAGTTTAGTTAAAAATAATAAAAATAAATCGCAATAAATAAAAAAGAGAAAAATTTGTATATTTATATATATGCTAAATTGGGTCTGTATCGAAGGAGTGACATTTCAAAGGAGTGACATAACAAAGGAGTGACATAAATACCGTAACAAAGGAGTGACATAAATACCGTAACGAAGGAGTGACATAACGAAGGAGTGACAAATCGGAGATAAAATTCAAAGGAGTATAATTATTAAAATTTTATTTAAAACAACAAAATTTGTTAGAATTGTTAAAATTAAGATTTTATTTCAGAAACTAGAAACCTAACCTAACCTAACCTAACCTAACCTAACAGTTGCAAGCCTCTCTTCCCTCTGGATTTGTTCTTTCTTCTTTTTTGTTGGTATTTTCGCGCTGAATTGTCTTGCGGTGAATTGTCTTGCGCTGAATTGTCTTTGCGCTGAATTGTCTGGCGCTGAATTGTCGGCGCTGAATTGTCGGCGCTGAATTGTCCTGCGCTGAATTGTCGGGTCACGGAAATGTAATATACTTGCATTGCTTTTATACTTTTGTTGCATGAGAAATATATATATATATATATATTATATATATATATATATATGTGTGTGTGTATGTATATATATGATGAATAAAACCACGAAGGGAAAAGAAACTCAAAGTGGTGCTCAAGCGCTTTCGTCTAATGACATCCTCAGGAACACTGAAGTAAAAGGAGAGTTCAGGACAATATATAGGTTACAAAAATATATGTACACAATATATATATATATATAATAGTAACTATAGAAATAAAAATTGTGGGAGGAGCAAATACATTTGTACGGAAAACTGACAAGTTTAGCACTTTGCCCGAAATTCAACATGAATTCGAATAGCTTGTTTACAACCAATTTTTTATAGTTATTGTCTGAATGATACAAAGGTCACAAAAGAATAAAGACATGGAAATAAATATAAATTGGAAGCGAAAATAGATAAAAAAAATTACAAACTTATGCCTAAATGATATATAGGTCACAACCGAAATACATAAAGAAATAAACATGCGGATAAAACCAAAAAAACTGTAAACGGAGCAAACAAATTCAAGTTCAATTGGAAGGTTTACAATCAATTTAATAGATAATGCCAAAATGATATATATGTCACAAAGAAATAAAATAAAGAAATAAACCTATAAAATAAATTGAAATATAAATTGTAAGAGAAACACACAAATTTATAAGGGAAAAAATTACCAAAGGTTTTTATAATTATTGTCTGAATCATATATAGGTCACAAAAGAATAAAAAAGTACAAATAAATATGAACTGGAAAACAAAATGATGCCTAAATGATGTATAAAGAACTATAAGAATATATACGGCATATATAGGAAATATATACGACATATATAAGGAATATATAAGGAATATATATACATAAGGGAAAAATTACCAAATGTTTTTAGTTATTGTTTGAATGACACATAGGTCACAAAAGAATAAAGAAATAAAAATAAATATAAATTGGAACAAATTACAACTGATGCCTCAATGATATATATTTATTTTCATTTCTTTATTCTTTTGTGACCTTTGTCACAAATGTATTTGCTCCTCCCACAATTTTTATTTCTATACTTACTATATATATATATAAATATATACCAGGGTGGGGCAAAAGTCTGGCCTCATAGGACGTTTATAATGGAAAAGAAAATTTCGGCCTACCTTAATGTTTTAATTCAGAAATTACAATAGGTGTTCAAATTGACGTCCACCTTCTTCTAAACACTTTGTAACCCGGTTGACGCAAGACGTTTGCACATTCCTGAGGATGGTAATATTCGTTCTTATGGCTCCAAATTCTGCTGTTATAGTATCCTTTAGCGCCTGTATTGTTCTTGGCCTGTTAACGTACACAACTGATTTAAGGTGTCCCCATAAGAAGTAATCCAAAGGAGTCAGGTCCGGAGATCTGGGCGGCCATTCAATTGGCCCACGTCGACCAATCCATTTCCCTTGAAATGTTTCTTGCAAAAATTCGCGAACGGCCCTTGCGAAATGCGGCGGAGCCCCATCGTGCTGAAACCACATAGCTCTCCGATCCCGTAATGGTAGTTCATACAATCGAGGCGTAAGGAAATTTGCTAACAAATGAAGGTATGATTCACCAGTTTGTCGGGGAAAAAGTATGGGTCAATTATCGTATCTCCCCACATAGCAGCCCATACCATAACTCTTGGGTTGTACTGCGAGCGTCCGTCCTCAATCCAGTGTGGATTTTCTTTAGCCCAATATCGTGCATTATGTCTGTTGACTGAACCGTTTAGGTAAAAAATTGCTTCGTCACTGAACAGTGAACATGATACGCTTTTCCAACTGCCTATGTTGCATAAACCACTGACAATACTCCCTACGACGATCTACCAATCTGAAAAAATAAAAATAATTATAGACAAAAATTTTAGTCTATGTGAACATAAACCTCCTATGGGGCCAGACTTTTGACCCACCCTATATATATATATACTGTACATATATTTTTGTAATCTATATATTGTCTTGAACTCTCCTTTTACTTCAGTGTTCTTGAGGATGTCATTAGACGAAAGCGCTTGAGCACCACTTTGTGTTTCTTTTCCCTTCGTGGTTTTATTCATCATAAATATTTTTCACGTGTCACTTTCGTGAAATAATTTTCATATATATATATATAACGAGAGTGACAAAAATAAATAGATATCTTCGGTTTATCCATAGTTTAGATCTGATAATAAAAGTCAATAAGGAATAACAAATTTATTGAATCAATATATTTAGAATCGTGTTGCTTTCCTCTTTCCCTTATGTAAAGCTGGGACCCGTTCTGGTATTTTTTTGATGAGCTTTGCTTTTGTTCTTGAAGAAAATCATCGTGGTGTCCATTTAGTTTTGTCAAATCTCTCTCTCTCTCTCTCTCTCTCTCTCTCTGTCTGTCTGTCTGTCTGTCTGTCTCTCTCTCTCTCTCTCTCTCTCTCTCTCTGTATATATATATATATATATATATGAGAAAGATTACGTACGAGTAAATTATGTTTTCATTCTAATTTGTACATTTTTGCAATGTTAATCTCGAGTTCATGAAATCCCTTGATGGCCTTGAAGAACCATTAGAATTAATGAAAGTTTCTTCAAAAGAATTAAAACTATTTTTTGAGTGTCGTAAATGGTATTTACTGACTTAAAAAAATCAATTTTGTAACCTGAAAAGAAACTGAAATCTGTAACATACACATTCAAGTTAATAACTTCTTTTATCTTCTAAACTCTAAAGGATAAAGTGATGAAGGTTTTTTTAAATGACTTTCGCGTATAATAGATATGTTTTCATTTCAGCAAATGTAGCGAAAAACCATTATTGAGAACACATATTTATAGATTTCAATGCATAGATTTCCATCTATAATCTCTCAGATAGAGAGAGAGAGAGAACAAAATAACAGCGATAAAGAGATATTTTCTCCTTTGCTCTGCATAACTACACTTGGTGAATGGAATTTGTCGTAATCTAAACATAGTGCTAAACTGATGAAAGTTCGATGCATAAAATGGTAGCGAGAGAGAACGATATATATATATATATATATATATATATATATATATATATATATATATATATAGACTAACTCTACTTGATTCCTATTCAAGGTAACAACAATGGAATTCGCAGCGATACAGAGAAACGAGTCGATTGTAGTCTCAACTGCTAGAAATGTGCGTGTCATTAAAAACAAAACAAAAAAAAAATAATATACTATATATATAAAGAGAGAGAGAGAGAGAGAGAGAGAAATAAGGTCAGAAATCTGCCTTGAAAAATGTTTCTTATCTGGGCGAGCGGCAATGTTATTTCCTTTATTTTTAGAGCTCGCTTCGTCACCCATTTTCTATATCAGTTACGCTTTTGTGGAACAGTATTTATGCTCAACCCGCGTCAAGTTATAGGCTAAATTTATAATAAATGAGTGTAAATTTTCTCTTTTTTCGTTGCTGTTCAACTCTTATTTTATTTTGATGGGAATGAAGCAGAAAATCAAAAAGAGAGAAAAATAGATTGAAAATAAAGAAAATAAAACGTAAACCAAGGAGAAAGTTGAAGCGTAAGAAAAGGGTTACGCGTTTAAACCATAAAAAACAATTTGGATGTAGAATTTTATAGGCATCCCCAAAAAGACTTCGGATAATGGCTTTTGTATTCGTAATGCCTAACGAATTTATCTTAGGTCAGCGAGTCTTTTCTCTAAGAAGAAAAATAAAGTCTTATAGCTTAATTTTGAATCCAAAAGCCGAAATGGCGCGTAAAAACTACGTATATTTGGTACTGTTAAATTTACCCTTAATATTTATGTTTTATATCAATTACCATAAATTTTTTCCGAAAAATGGACAAAGTGGTAGTTAAAGGGTAAATAAAAATAGACTTCCAGACAGCAACAGCTACGGTATGTCTTTATATAAAAACCGAATAATCTATTATAATATATTAAAATATATGCACATTATATTATCGAAATTTCAACAAATGGACCTAGACGCTCTATTAGTATTAAATAACGCTAAAAATTTATCAATTGTTGTTTAATGTATGATGCACGAGACAAACCTAAACCATGACGATAGTTGAATCGATTTTCAAATAGTTTTTGTCTTTTCAACCAAGTTCTTTTATTTCTTGTGTTGTACATAACATAAAAATAAAAATAGACGTGACATGACGTGCTGAATACCAAGTAAAGTGGTTCATTCGCTCGCCATACTTGTGTAGGCAAAAAAGTTAGTCAACTGTATGCCGAAAAATAGCACTGAAAGCATTATTTAAATATTTTGAAAAGTGGCTTCATTTGCAGTTTCAACAACTGTACGATGTCCAGTCACTAAATTCGTGGAATTATTTCATTTAAAAAAAGCACAGTAATTCCATATTCTATTCCTACGACTATTGCAAAAAAAAATTCTAGGTTTAACTTTGTTTGTTCTAATGCTATCCGCAACAGAGAGGAGACTTTTAGAAGGTACTTTCACCATCCAACTCCTGACTCTCACGCACTTATATTTCTGCCAGGAATCGTGTAAAATCTGTTCTTGGACTCGCCAAAAGTTCTTTCATCAAACAAAAGTGTGAAAACCTATCTAATTTTAATTCTTCTCACTCTTTCTGGTACCTAGCCAAGAACCTCTCCTCCTCTTTCCCTCCTCTTTTCCCTTCTAAAAGTTCAGTTGCCGTCTCTTCTGCTAATAAAGATGAAGTCTTCGCTCAAACTTTCGCTTACAACTCAACCATATACGATTTCGGTGCTGTTCATCTATCTCCTCCCCCTCTGATTTAATTATGTCTGTAATTAGAATCTATTCCAAAGATGTTTTTTTCTGCCCTATATGGGCTCAACTCTGAGAAGGCGTGCGGTCCTGATAGTGTTACTCCTGTATTGTCAAGATCTGTGCTTCTGCGCTGACACCCTGCCTAGGCAAAATCTTTCGTCTTTGTTATTCATTTGGTACTTTTCCTTCCTACTGGAAGTTCGCTTTCATTAGGGCTGTTCCAAAGAAGGGTGACCGCTCTCAACCCTCCAACATTCGTTCAATTATTTTGATTTCTTGCCTTTTAAAGTTTTTAAATCTATCCTTAACAGGAAGATTGTTAAACACTTCTCTTCTCGCAATCTTACAGTACTTCGTATCGTCAGTATGGATTCCGTAAGGGACGCTCTACTAGCGATCTATTTCCATATCTTTCCAACTCTTGGTCAACCTCCTTTTGTGATTTCGGTGAAACCTTCACTATTGCGCTAGAAATATCAAAAGATTTTGATAGTCTGTCACAAATCTTTAATTTTGAAACTGCCTTCCTTCGGTTTCTATCCTTCTGTCTGTGCCTTCATCTCTGATTTTATTTCTGGCCGATCAATAGCTGCGGTTGTAGATGACCACAATTCTTTTAAATTTAATAATAGTGGTGTTCCTCAGGGTTCTGTCCTGTCACCCACTCTTTTCCTTTTATTTATTAATGATATATTAAGTTGCATTTCCTGTCCTATCCACTCCAGTAATATGATAGTAGTTGGGCCGGGGAAATTGGATCAATTTGAGAATTTTCTCCTCTCGTTCCTCGCCTTCCATTAGAAGACTTCAAGGTCTTTCATGAGAGAGGTTTAACCTTTTCATGCCTGATTTACAATTACTTTTTATGCCAAAACAAATATTGTTATATTTCCATAAGGAATAAAAATATCATAAAATTTGATGGTCGCATTTGAGCCCCTACAGCATGAAAGAGTTAAAACAAAAACAAACAAAAACAAACAAAAGCAAAAAAAGAGGAAAAAAAAACATGAAAACAAGCAGAATGGATCAATTTGAGAATTTCCTCCTCTCCTTCTTTTCTAAGGTTTTTTTCATTAGAGAAATTTAAAAACAAACAAACAAAAACACAAACAAACCCTCATGAGATGTTGAGTTGAGTAGGAAAAAATTTTCATGGCCCATTTTACGCAACGTTCCGGTGCGTTCCGCCGTGTCCTGTTTCGCGGGTCCCGTTAGTTTATCTTTCTAGAAGCGTTCGGGCAAAAGATGAATTTCTGGAGCATCAGGTTTCTGCTGATATATGGCGAGTCCAAAAGTATGCGGAAAAATGTTCCTGTGCAAACACGTTGTTTTTTTTTCAAAACAAAACGAGATTAATCATGTCTTCGGAAGTTGATGATGATATCTGACAGGTTATTTCATTAATTCACTTGTCATTGTGTATTGAGGGTGCCTTTAAAAAGAACGTCATTTTTCACCCCATGGAAACCAGCGATTTTGAGTTGAGGGCCATCATCAAATTCTTGTTTAAACTCGAGTGGACAGCTTCGCAAATCAGTGAAGCTTTGCAAAGGGTTTATGGAGATGCTGCCCCAAAGAAAACAGTAGTTTATAAATGGATTAACCGTTTTCGAAATGGTAGAGAAGACCTGCAAGATGATCCAAGGGAGGGAAGACCGTCAACCTCGACAAATGAAGAAATGGTAGCCAAAGTGCAGAAATTCGTGGAAGAAGACCGTAGAGTTACAACTGATCAGGTAGCTACTGCAATGGGCATCTCACATGGCTCGGCATCTTCGATTTTAAGCGAACATCTCGGCCTCAGCAAGCTTTCGGCGCGATGGGTCCCAAAAGCGTTGCGCCCAGACCAGCTGGTTCAAAGAGCTGATCTTTCGATGGCTTCTTTAAACAAGATCGAAGCTAACGAAGACGAATTTATGGATCGACTCATAACCGGCGATGAGACGTGGATCTACCAATACGATCCTGAAAGTAAGGTACAGTCCAAGCAGTGGCTTCCCCGCGGATCTTCTGGACCAGTCAAATTATATATACTAGTAAATGGAAACAACGTATATATTATGTATATAAGAAGAACTGTAGTGTCTGACAAATAACAAAGATTTCTTAACGCCGACCGTGGCCTTATGGCAAAATGATCTTGACAAACGAGCTTTGCAATCTGAATATTAGAGATTATTTTGGCTTAAATAGGAAATACCTTAAAATAAAATTACATAATAGACAACCTACCTAATTGACCTATTCGAAGACGTGTAAGAGCTTAAAAAATAACTTTTTGCCAACTATATGTACTGTAGATTCATCGTTTCGGTTTAATATGTTAATACCGATACCACACAAAATAAAATTAGAATAAATACAGTTAACTCATAAACAAATTTTGTTTTGTTCTAATATTTGTATTACGAAAGAGATCCATAAAATATTAAAGAATTTTCTTTTATTTTCATTTATCTAATCTTAGGGAAAGCTTATATATTTCATTCCATTCGTATAGTAACAAGGTAACAATCATCATGATCAACAAATATTAGCATTATTATCATAGCTAATTTTATATATATATATATATATATATATATTATATATATATATATTATATACAGGGTGTTTCGAAAAGTGTGGGACGCACTTTCAGGATGGATTCAGGACATATGCCTGAAATCGCTTTGTTTCCGAGTTACAGCCCATTTTGTATTCCAGCAATTCTTTCCGCAAACTGTTTACAAACACTGCTTGCCGACGATGTTCGTGAGTGTGTACGAGACTTATTTCATGTATAGTCTTGCCGATTGTAATGTTTCGTACACTCTCTAACATGTTTCAATATCGTTGATTGTAGAGCCATCAGTCAGTCAAAGGTGGATCGCGGTGTTTAACTGTTCCTATTCGTAACGTGTTACTGTGAATAAGTGCACTTCAGTGCAAAAAACCTTAAAAGTTTTTGTGCTATTCACTGATATATATGGAGGCTTCAGAATGGAGGCTTCAGAATGGAAGCTTATTGAAAGAGAGAAATGGCAGAAATGCATCTCATGTATGGACTTGCCGAGTGTAATGCGGCCGCAGCAAGACGTCTGTCTGCGGAAAGGTTTCCGAATCGCCGTCTGCCAGATAAGAAGACCTTTCAGAGAATAGACGACCGTTTTGGTGATAAAGGATCATTCAACAAGCGAGTTTCAGATGGTGGTAGACCAGTCAGCGCCAGAACTGTTGAGTTGGAGGAGCGGGTCCTGAATCGCATGGAAGAAAATCCTGGTGTCAGCACCCGAAGAATAACAGTAGCAGAGGGTGTAAGGTACATAGCTGTGCGGAGAATTTTACGGGAACAATAGCTTATTTATAATTTTTATGACGTACAGAGTACGTCATCGTAGTGAAGGGGTTAAGAAAAAGCTATTTTACATTTCTAATCCAGCCTCCTACAGGGGTGTTAATAGGCTATACAGTAGCGTTTATAATTAGGGAATAAGGAAGAAAGATGTTGAGAGGATTTTGCCGGAGCAGGATGCTTATACACTTCATAAGCCGATGAGAAGAAGGTTTAAAACGGCCAAGACATTGGCAGCCTCGGTTGATTCTATTTGGCAGGCACATTTAACAGACATGCAGAGATATTCAGTGTATCATGAAGGCTACCGTTACATCCTATTCATTTGTGGCTAATTCGACTGAAAAGTAAGTTGCCTGAAGCAGTTGCTAAAGCCGCCAAAGCGTTGACATTTAATTTAGGAAACAGGATTCCTGGCTATTTTTGTACTGACATGGGGAAAGAATTTATAGGCCGAGCTTTTCAGAACATTTTGGCAGAATTCAATATCAGTTATTACACTAGCAATTCTATACATGAGGCATCTTTAGCCGAAGGAGTTCAGCGCACCATAAAGGAACGCAAGCATCGCTATTTCACACATTAAAACACATACAGATATATAGACATTCTGGAGTCGCTGGCTTCATCATACAGTCGTTCACACCATCGAGCGATTGGTACAACACCTAACGAACTTTTAAAAAGAGGTTCGCATACAGAACGTGAGGCGACAAAAGATGATCGTAGAGCACCGCCAAGCTCTGTGCGTTTCAAAATCAACGATTATGTAAGATGTAAGGCTGTTGCGTTCGGGGAGTAAATTCGCGAAGGAGTTTAAGCAAGGTTAGCCACGTGAGATTTTTAAAGTTAGGGCTATAAGGCCTAAAGACGAGGTGATGTTTTATTACGTTGAAGATTTGAATGGGAAGGAAATTGGTGGTGGCTTTATGGTGAGGAGTCAGAAAGTGACATTTAATTTAGGAAAAAAAAGTGTTTAAAATTGAAAAATTTTTAGGAAGCAAGGGTTCAACAAAGAGAAAAATGTACCTGGGAAAATGACTAGGGTACCCAGAAAGCTTCAACACGTATATAAAAGCTGATGCAATAATGAAGCTTAAATAGTACACAACATGGCTCCTAACCACTTCTACGTCACACTCCCGTCCTCTTCTTCTCTGTCTGTACATCCAAACAATACCCTGGCCAGCTTTATAACAGAACTACATGGGCCCATTGAATTGGACCGTGAATCATATGAGGTTGGAAAATGCGAATTTCAACTGGCCACCAAGTTTTTAAGTATTGAAAAGAAAGAGCCCATTTTTATGATGAATGTGAAAAAGCGGGAGTAACTCGGGACGATACTATGCGTTCCACCCGGAGTAGGGAGGCACAGTAATACATTAAAGAAGTAACACTAGGACCGGGTCATTATGACACAACCGAGGATGTTGTAAAAGACTGAAATGTGAGCCTGAAAAGTTCAAGTCCTACGTCTGATTTATCATAGTAAACAAATTTGTAAACAAAGATACTCCGGTATATACTTTGAATTCTATAATCGAAGACTAACAGAAATATTAAAGACAAAGCACTATTCAAAATTATAAGTCCATATCTGCCTAGGTTATAATTTTGAGCAGTTCTCTGTCTTTAATATGAAAATGACAAAATGACCAAAAAGAAACTTTTACAGTAGCCTTTTCATGTGGTTCGGCAGATAAATGACTGAAATGGACCAAACTTTGTATTGGCTCCACTTTTGAAGATAAGAATCGGGCAAAATTTATATTCTAATATGTTTGTCACCTTTAAGCTGATCTTTTTTCGCGTCCCATCTACTCTGTGGTCAGTCCAGCATGCTCTCAAATATACACACTTCTCCCTGTATTCTTCACTACACATATATGCATTTTACACAAAATCATTTAAAAATGTATTTTAAAAATGTCATTATGAGCCTCGGAGAACTTGATTTCGGCTCTCTCCTTCTTAAACAGGGGGGCATTTTTGCGGGTGCTCGTCCTTCCTTTCCCTCCTGGGAATGCAAGGGGGATACACGAAATACCCATGTTTCCTCTGCAAATGGGATAGCCGAGCGGATGAGAAGCACTATGCACAGCGTGAATGGGCATCCAGAGAGAATTTTGAACCTGGGTCGCATAATGTCGTTTCAGTGCCCCTTGTACCACCAACAAAAATTTTGCTCCCACCACTTCATATTAAGCTGGGCTTGATGAAAAATTTCATCAAATCAATGAATAAGGAGGGTTCAGCATTCCGATATCTCGAGAGTAAATTTCCTCATATATCTGATGCTAAACTAAATGCTGGGGTTTTTGATGGTCCTCAAATTCGAACTTTGATCAAGGATACTCAGTTCGAAAACGCAATGACTCCAACTGAGAAGAATGCCTGGCAGGCATTCAAATCAGTTGTCACTGATTTTCTTGGCAAGCGTAGAAGTCCAGAATACGAGTCCGTTGTCGAAAACTTGATGGAAGCTTTCAAAGCTCATGGGTCGCGCATGTCCATAAAAATGCACTGTTTGTGGTCCCACTTGGACTATTTTCCTGAAAATTGCGGTGATTATAGTGAGGAACAGGGTCAACGATTTCACCAAGATATCAAAATAATGGAAGAGAGGTACCAGGGAAACTGGGATATCAATATGCTGGCGGACTATTGCTGGTGTTTGAAGCGAGACGTGCCCGAAGAAAAACACAGACGGAAAGCCAAAAAAACTTCATTCCTTCCTCAATAAACTTTTTTCCATATTCATTGTATGAATAAAAGTATTTATTCACACAATGTTTTAATTTTTCACGAGTGTTCTTATAATATTACTCGTATCTACAGTGTTTAAGCTAAAAAAATCAATAAATTTGGGGATAAAATTGGACTTATAATAAATGGCCAATAGAGAAAAAACCTGACCTGATTGAGGAAAACCAATGTCATTTTCGAATTCAGCATGGTCGAATTATATAATATGAGTTGAAAAAACCCTCACAGCAGACAAAAAAATTTCATATGCATACCAGTGTAATCGAACACTTTAGATGAGTTTGCAAATTGCGTATATTTAGACAAAAAGTATTAGGTATTACACTGGTTTCATGCCAATATCAGCATGTTTCACTGCCATTTCAGTCATTTTGATCTTGGATCGTACCAGAACTATGGTCTTGGCAAAGTACAGTGTGTTAAATTTACCAAATAAGGATAACCTATGTTCAGAACTAATTGGTCACACCTTTCTTTTGTACATGCAATAGCATCAAATGGTTGAGCCTTTACCGAGTCATGTTTGAACTCAAATAAGTTTTGATGCGCATGAGACTACTAAACAAGCACTCACTACAGGCAATGGTGGTTGGCATCACTACAATTAACTTTGCTTATGTGATCACAGAGATAAGAGATTACAGGCCAGGTGTCAGTGATTGCATGTACAGTATTTAACTACATCACGTACATTAACTGCTCAAGGGTACCGTGAACACAAAGTTGTTACTGAAAGTTGTTAGATATGTATGTATTCTTGCAGGAAGGAAGTCTGAGCCCTAGAATGAGGTTATACTCTCTAATTCTGCTGTGAACGTCTATCCTTTTGCATCTTTGAGAAGCAACTCTTTACATTGGACATACATTTTGTAGTCTGCTTGGTCAAACCTGTCAGTTATGGGCATTATAATCTACCTTTCTGTAAAGATCTTCAGGAGCTTGGTGACCTTCTGGTGGAACAGAACCCTCTTCTACCTTAGCTGGAACTCTTCTAAATCGAGGAAGTGAAGGTACATCTACCAGGCTGGAAGCCTCTACTGGCAGAACTTTCTTCCAGAAAAGGCTAGACCCTTCATCATTGCGCATATTTCTAAGAATTTTAACAGTCATACCAGCAATAGAATATATATATATATATATATATATATATATATATATATATATATATATATATATATATATATATATATATATATATATATATATATATATTAGGGTGTTTCATAAATTAAAAGTTTGGAAACATTTTAATCCACATGGATCCCCTTGTTCCATTTGCTGAGGAGACTGATAAACCGAAGTATTAATTCAATAGTTTAAAGTTTACGGGTCCCCAGTTTGATGCTCTGGCAGATCATAAACGGAAAAAATTAAACAAAAATCTGTCAATGAATTTTTATTCAACAAACGAGTACCATTTCACTACACATTTTCACAAAGATACAAAAAACATAACCACTTCTTGCGAATCATTTGTCCATGAAATCCTTCTTGGTTTTATTCGGGTATTTCGCCCTATGCTGCATCACAGTTTTGAGCAAATACTGCTTCTGCTCTTCGTTCTTCGTCAGAGAACAGTTGAACTCTTTGGTGAGCGCGATGGCTCTTTCGGCCCGATCGTTGACGACAGAGATTTTGTTAACAGTTGCCGCTGCTTGCTTGAAGCCCTCTACTTCAGTCCACTCGGCAACTGGCTTTTTCAAGAATTCTGTGTCCAAGTCGAATGCATGGAAGAAAGCCATCGTCTTTCCTGTCACGAACTCCGCCAGGTGTTTCGAGGCAAGATTCATGACGTTCTTCCCTTGGGGTCGCTTGAGTTCCTTTTTCGATGCGGGCTTACCCAAACTGACGACCATCTGAGCCTTTTCTTCATCTGCCACATCTGCGTCGAAGAACGCCATGGCAATAAGAGTCTCAGAGATGTACCATAGGTGTCGAGACATGGCTTCTTGCGCAGCGTTAACACACGAATATCCCGACATGGCAAAGGCTTCCGCGTCACGCAGAAATTCCAGATCAACTGCGGCAGCCTTGCTTGAGGTTGCAGCACGAGTCCAACCTCGGATGTAGACGAGGGACACGAAGAGACCTACGGCTGTCAGAGCTTCCAACTCGTGACTCGACATCTTGAACTGCTTCTTCAGTAGAAATTACTTTCAAGGAGTAGATGGCTATCGCCATCCATCGAGCGTGATGGTAAGCGCCAGGGGCTCTGAGAGGGAAATCCACCACTTTTGCTTCTCCCAGGAAGATGAGAACCAACTGTAGCAGTTCCTTGTAGTCATCGCGCTGATGCGACGTGCTCACCATCCCTCTCACCAGCAGGACTGACTTCTCCCTCATAGAGTCATTGACTTGAGCAAAATCGTACGGCCGCACGTCGAACCGGTCGATGAACTTCCATTGTGCCTGAAACCTCTTGAAAACGGGTATATCGGGGCCACTTGAAGAGCCGTATGCACGCTTGAAGACGGAGCTGAGGATGACTTCATAGATGTGATGCCGACAGGGGAAGTACATGAGTTCTCTGCCAAGACCTTTCTCAATCAGGACGCAGGCCCCGATATGAATGCCGGTGTTCGACGCTGTCGTGTCGAAAGACAGTCCCCGCACGCGCTCTTCCATCCTGTGTTCCTTGACCAAATCCAAGCAAACTCGCGCTATCTTCTCGCCGGTTCCGGACGTCACCTTAGGAACGCCGAGCAACTTCTCCTTGCCGTCGCCAGAGACGAGGACGGCGATCCGGTCAACGCTCTCCTTCCATTGCTCATTGTCAGGTAGGAGCTTACCGTCCCAATGCAAGACAAGAGGCTGACCAGGACAAACTTCGTCGGATTGATAACTTTCAGCAGCCACCTTCCTGAGAGCCTTGCGTGTGCGGTACATGGTACTGGCAGAAATGGACAGTTCATCCAAGTCAAAACCTAGTGATTTAGCCGCTGCAGCGTACGACATAGCTGAATCGCGGTACGAAATATTCAGCCGATCGTAGGTAGTCGTCACATCCTGTGAGATCAGATTCCTGCGTCGCTTCTTGGTATTTCCCTTGGAGGAGGATGGAAAAACTTCCACGGTTGGGTCAACGACATCTGAGTCAGTCTCTGACGAAGTTGAAATCACTAAAGCCCCCGTATCTTCTGCAGCTCCTTGTTCCTTCCTGGCCTTCTCCTGTTGTTCCTTAATCTTGTCCAACCTCTTCCTTTTCCTAATCTCCTTATAGTGAAGCTTCATGTCAACAGGGCCCATGCTGCAGGAATTTGGATCTTCACGCTGCATGTCGAGAAAGTGGATGTCCTCCTGATTCTTCATCAATTCCTTAGCCTGTGAATGAGCAATGTCCATGATCTCCTTCGCTATTGCCTCCTTGAACATCGCCTCCTTCACTCGGAAGGACTCTGCTTTATGTGACTTGTGCTTCACAAGCCGGTCGTATTCCTTGAGAAGGGATTCCATCTTCCTCAAGGCCGAATCTCGACGCATCATGGGGATTCTCGCTCTCTCCCAAAATATGAGACAGGCATCCAGGCACAGGTTCAGGCATTTAGTACGTCCAAATTTTTGCTCCTTTTGGTGGTAAAAGTACTTTTTGAGTACTTGCAACTGAGTTGGAAGGCCACTTGATGTGATGTTCGCATCCGTCTGGCCAATAAGAAACACTTCTGTTTTCGCTCTGGTAGACACCTGGAAAAGAAAACAAACTAAATAATTCCACAGAAATAATTTCACATCGTAATTAATTTCATTAATTAAATAAAGAAAAGCAGTAACTGGGACTCGAACCAGTGTCATAGCCGTTTGGCGGCATCGCTCAAGTCGGCGTACACAGCACGCTATCCACTACACCATCTAGGGAGTGGATAGTGTGCTGTGTACGCCGACTTGAGCGATGCCGCCAAACGGCTATGATACTGGTTCGAGTCCCAGTTACTGCTTTTCTTTATTTATAAAACTGATACGTGTACACTACGTTCTCTTTGACAATTCATTAATTAAATAAATTTCAATACCGCAGTAAAATTACATTAATTAGTATCATAAATAATTACCAGCTTAGTTGTCCAATATGCAACAGACTAATTAATTTCATGTAATATTAATAATAAATATCACTACCACAGTAAAATGACAGAAATTAAATAATAGTTAATAAATTTCAATACCACAGTAAAATGAGATAATTAGTAGCATATATAATTACCTCCATAGTTGTCCAATAGGCTATACAACACGAACCGCTCAAGTGACGAAGAAAACCGTCTTCACTGCAGGCAGGCGAGAAATGAACTGACAAAAAGTCGTCAAAGTTGGGGACCTCTAAATGCAGCGCGATCTGGTTCAAACTTGCACAAACGTGTTTTCTTGTTCTTTAGAATACGGAGAAACGTGTGGATTAAAACTCCACGCTCATTTTTATTTTACCCTATAGGTATGAAACACCCTAATATATATATATATATATATATATATATATATATATATAATATATATATATATATTCTGAGTTGTTTTAACTATTCTCTGAACAAATTACAGCGCGTTCAGATCCCCAGGATACTGCTTAATAGATAGATAAATGTACAATATGTACCTTGTAATAAAAAAGTTTACAAAAAGTATTTATATATTTCTACCAAAGTGGAGGGCTTTGTAACTAGTATGACTAGGTCAAACTTTTGAGCCAGCTTCAAGTTTAGGCATTTTACTGTCTGCCGGCTGCTCTAACATTTCCTTCCTAATGTATAACTGAGACCATTACAGAACTAGCTTTTAATTTCTACTTTCCCGTTTAGGCTCCTGCCCTATCTACTTAAGGCTAGTTTAAACTGATTCACATCCTTCAACAAAAAATTTTACAGCCTTTTACCAAACCTGTTTACACGTGTGTGTGTATATATATATATACAGGGTGTCCCGTAACAAGCAAAGGGACAGTAGGCAGAGGAAAGAAACAAACAAAAAAAAAAACCGGCCAAAACACCAGAAAGCCAAGTAAAACCCTCAGAAACAGAAAAAACAAAGGAGATAACCCCAGGTGCCGTAGAGGAAACACCTACCAGAGACAGCACAGAAGAAGTGGAGCAGGATGTCTGCCCAGAGGGAGATGAGGAGGAGGTGGAAGTGGAGATGAACCACTAGCACACAAACATCTTGCCACCCCCTCCCCCTCCCCCTCCCCCTCCCCCAAGTGAACCATCAGATGATGAAGGAGACTCTACATCAGAGCCAGGCATTGATAGTATGGAAGAGATGGAAGAGGAAAGTGAGGAAGAGAAGGAAATGAAAAGGAGGATCCTAATCCACAGAGAAGAAGATGTACATCAGGAACTGAACCATAGAAGACCACTGCCCAAGCTGAAAAACACGTACAAGGTCAGAAAATATATAGAGATAGCAAACAAGGTACTACCTGCAATAACACCCCAGGAAAGTAACCTCTCAGAGTTAAACAGTCTATATTATGCAACAGCAGTCAGCGTAACAGAGATGGCAGGAGTAAAAACATTCATTCCCTGGATAGCGTAGGAGAGATGGGGTTAGAGGTTGGCGGCGATGTTGAGGGAGTGTGGAGTGCATTCCGGGACGAGTTTATGGTGCTGCAGTCTGCTGCCATACCCTCAAAACTGGTCACCCCTGCTTTAACGCAGCCTAAGTGGTTCAATCGTGACATCGCTTCGGCTATCCGAAATAGGAAAGTAGCGTATAGGAGGGCGAAGGCCAATCGTTCCCACGAGAACACTGAAGCGTATGTCCGCCTGTGTAGGGAAGTGAAGGCGAAGGTTAGGCTAGCGAAACGTAACGAAGAACTACGGGTGGCAAGCCTCTGCAAGGGGTACCCTAAGGAATTCTTCAGTTATGTTAATAGTAGAAAGCCCATTAGAAGCATGATAGGTCCGTTAAAGGACGGAAGCGGTGTTCTGCGGACCTCCGACGCGGACATCGCTAATGTGCTTAATGAGTACTTTGCGGGAGTGTTCACCAGGGAGGATACCCGCGTCATTCCTGAGCCAGGCGTGAGGCACGAAGGTGCTGGCCTGGATAGTGTTAGATGTACCGCGACAGTCGTTGCCGATAGAATAGACAAACTGAGCGCGTTTAAGGCTCCTGGGCCAGACAGTTTCTCCCCAGAGTGTTGCGAGAAGTGCGCGACCAGGTGGCTCCCCACCTGGCTACAGTCTTCAACAAATCGTTGGAGATGGGCCAGGTGCCTGGTGACTGGAGGGAAGCCAACGTGACCCCTATCTTTAAGAAAGGGGATCACGAAAGTCCAGGGAACTATCGTCCCATTAGTCTAACTTCAGTTGTAGGTAAATTATTAGAAGGGATAATAGCTGATAGGATCGTTGACCATTCGGACTCCTACAAGCTGCTTAGGGACTCCCAACATGGGTTTAGACGGCATAGGTCGTGTCTCACCAACTTGCTCGAGTTTTTCCACGTCATGTTGAGTGAGTACGATAAGAGTAGGGCGATTGATATACTTTATCTCGACTTTCAGAAAGCCTTTGATAAGGTACCTCACCGCCGGCTAATGGCGAAAGTGCGCGCGCTGGGTAACGGTGGGGAAATAAGTAGGTGGATTGAAAACTGGCTGAGGAATAGGCGGCAGAGGGTGGTAATTAAAGGGGCTAGTTCGGGTTGGGCCTCGGTCACTAGTGGGGTTCCTCAGGGTTCCGTTTTGGGGCCACTGTTGTTTATCATTTACATAAATGATATCGACGGTGGCATCGTCAGTCGGATCGCCAAATTCGCTGATGACACCAAGCTTGGGGCCAGTGTTGGGACGCCCGAAGCGATCGAGGAACTGCGTGCGGACCTAGGTAGGATAGGAGAGTGGTCCGAAAAATGGCGGATGCCGTTTAACTTGGGTAAATGCAAAATGATGCACATTGGCTACGCCAATCCCAAGTCGGACTACTCGATGTTGGGTAGTAATATCGAGGTGACTGATTTAGAAAAGGACTTGGGTGTGCTAATTAGCAGCGATCTTAAGTTTACGAAACAGTGTGGATAGGTGGAAAAGAAAGCCCAGAAACTATTGGGTTATATCAGGAGGCAATTTCAGTTTCGGAACAAGGAGATTGTGCTCTCACTGTACAATTCCCTTGTTCGGCCGCACCTGGAGTATGCTGTGCAGTTCTGGTCGCCCACCCTCAGGAAAGATATTGAGAGGCTGGAGCGAGTGCAGGCGAGGGCCACAATGTTAATCCCTTCCGTTAGGCATATGGGCTACAATCGACGGTTACGCGCCCTGAACTTGTTTTCGCTTGAAACTCGGAGGCTGCGCGGTCAACTGATCGAGGTTTTCAAGCTCTTACGCGGGTTGAACGATGTCGATTTTAGAAGTATGTTTAGTTTAAATGATAACCCAACTCGCAACAATGGATGGAAGTTGGATTTGAAACGGTTTAGGACTAGTGTGTGTGGGAATTACTTTACGTATAAGATCTGTGACACATGGAACAGGTTACCTTCGGAAGTTGTGAACAGTTCCTCTGTGGATCAGTTCAAGAAAAGGGTAGACGAAATCTTGCACACTATTTGAGTGTGTAAAGACATTTAGGACCTCAGTCTGCAGAAATTTCTTTCCCTATAAAATAGTTAATATCTGGAACCAACTTCCCTCAGAGGTTGTTTCCAGTCAAAGTGTAAATGTGTTTAAAAATAGGCTAGACAAAGTACTGAATACTCTCATGTGAGCAAACTAAATATAGAGCTATTTATATATTCTCCACTTTCCTGTAAAATTTCCTTGGCTACTTTCCAGGGTCAAGGTATTTTCTTCAACCTTTTTCCGTACCTGCCTCTGGCAGGGAGGGAGCGGAGGGTGGGGAGAGAGCCTTCTACTTTTCTATCCAGTTTTCTACTACTGCTAGGATAGTTGAAAGAAAAATAATCTTTTACAAAATTTTCCCTGGCACCCGTTGCCATTGGTACCTCCTCGGTATGGGCCGCAAGGCCTTTTGAGGTACTTCTTTTCCTTGTACTTATTTTCCTTGTAACTCCTTGTAACTCTCTCTCTCTCTCTCTCTCTCTCTCTCTCTCTCTCTGGAGGGAGGCCAACGTGACCCCTATTTTTAAGAAAGGGGATCACGAAAGTCCAGGGAACTATCGTCCCATTATTCTCACTTCAGTTGTAGGTAAATTATTAGAAAGGATAATAGCTGATAGGATCGTTGACCATTTGGATTCCTACAAGCTGCTTGGGGACTCCCAACATGGGTTTAGACGGCATAGGTCGTGTCTCACCAACTTGCTCGAGTTTTTCCACGTCATGTTGAGTGAGTACGATAAGAGTAGGGCGATTGATATACTTTATCTCGACTTTCAGAAAGCCTTTGATAAGGTACCTCACCGCCGGCTAATGGCGAAAGTGCGCGCGCTGGGTATCGGTGGGGAAATAGGTAGGTGGATTGAAAACTGGCTGAGGAAAAGGCGACAGAGGGTGGTAATTAAAGGGGCTAGTTCGGGTTGGGCCTCGGTCACTAGTGGGGTTCCTCAGGGTTCCGTTTTGGGGCCGCTGTTGTTTATCATTTACATAAATGATATCGACGGTGGCATCGTCAGTCGGATCGCCAAATTCGCTGATGACACCAAGCTTGGGGCCAGTGTTGGGACGCCCGAAGCGATCGAGGAACTGCGTGCGGACGTAGGTAGGATAGGAGAGTGGTCCGAAAAATGGCAAATGCCGTTTAACTTGGGTAAATGCAAAATGATGCACATTGGCTACGCCAATCCCAAGTCGGACTACTCGATGTTGGGTAGTAATATCGAGGTGACTGATTTAGAAAAGGACTTGGGTGTGCTAATTAGCAGCGATCTTAAGTTTACGAAACAGTGTGTAGAAGTGGAAAAGAAAGCCCAGAAACTATTGGGTTATATCAGGAGGCAATTTCAGTTTCGGAACAAGGAGATTGTGCTCTCACTGTACAATTCCCTTGTTCGGCCGCACCTGGAGTATGCTGTGCAGTTCTGGTCGCCCACCCTCAGGAAAGATATTGAGAGGCTGGAGCGAGTGCAGGCGAGGGCCACAAAGTTAATCCCTTCCGTTAGGCATATGGGCTACAATCGACGGTTACGCGCCCTGAACTTGTTTTCGCTTGAAACTCGGAGGCTGCGCGGTCAACTGATCGAGGTTTTCAAGCTCTTACGCGGGTTCAACGATGTCGATTTTAGAAGTATGTTTAGTTTCAATGATAACCCAACTCGCAACAATGGTTGGAAGTTGGATTTGAAACGGTTTAGGACTAGTGTGTGTGGGAATTACTTTACGTATAAGATCTGTGACACATGGAACAGGTTACCTTCGGAAGTTGTGAACAGTTCCTCTGTGGATCAGTTCAAGAAAAGGGTAGACGAAATCTTGCACACTATTTGAGTGTGTAAAGACATTTAGGACCTCAGTCTGCAGAAATTTCTTTCCCTATAAAATAGTTAATATCTGGAACCAACTTCCCCACAGAGGTTGTTTCCAGTCAAAGTGTAAATGTGTTTAAAAATAGGCTAGAGAAAGTACTGAATACTCTCATAGTTTAAGAATAAAACGTAAGAAAACTCTGCAGGAGATCGCTTGCACGGTGTCTCTGTGAGCAAGCTAAATATAGAGCTATTTATATATTCTCCACTTTCCTGTAAAAATTCCTTGGCTACTTTTCCAGGGTCAAGGTATTTTCTTCAACCTTTTTCCGTACCTGCCTCTGGCAGGGAGGGAGCGGAGGGTGGGGAGAGAGCCTTCTACTTTTCATTCCAGTTTTCTACTATTGCTAGGATAGTTGAAAGAAAAATAAACTTTTACAAAATTTTCCCTGGCACCGGTTGCCATTGGTACCTCCTCGGTATGGGCCGCAAGGCCTTTTGAGGTACTTCTTTTCCTTGTAACTCCTTGTAACTCTCTCTCTCTCTCCTCTCTCTCTCTCTCTCTCTCTCTCTCTCTCTCGATAAGAGTAGGGCTATTGATATACTTTATCTCGACATTCAGAAAGCCTTTGATAAGGTACCTCACCGCCGGCTAACGGCGAAAGTGCGCGCGCTGGGTATCGGTGGGGAAGTAGGTAGGTGGATTGAAAACTGGCTGAGGAATAGGCGGCAGAGGGTTGTAATTAAAGGGGCTAGATCGGGTTGGGCCTCGGTCACTAGTGGGGTTCCTCAGGGTTCCGTTTTGGGGCCGCTGTTGTTTATCATTTACATAAATGATATCGACGGTGGCATCGTCAGTCGGATCGCCAAATTCGCTGATGACACCAAGCTTGGGGCCAATGTTGGGACGCCCGAAGCGATCGAGGAACTGCGTGCGGACCTAGGTAGGATAGGAGAGTGGTCCGAAAAATGGCAAATGCCGTTTAACTTGGGTAAATGCAAAGTGATGCACATTGGCTACGCCAATCCCAAGTCGGACTACTCGATGTTGGGTAGTAATATCGAGGTGACTAATTTAGAAAAGGACTTGGGTGTGCTAATTAGCAGCGACCTTAAGTTTACGAAACAGTGTGTAGAGGTGGAAAAGAAAGCCCAGAAACTATTGGGTTATATCAGGAGGCAATTTCAGTTTCGGAACAAGGAGATTGTGCTCTCACTGTACAATTCCCTTGTTCGGCCGCACCTGGAGTATGCTGTGCAGTTCTGGTCGCCCACCCTCAGGAAAGATATTGAGAGGCTGGAGCGAGTGCAGGCGAGGGCCACAAAGTTAATCCCTTCCGTTAGGCATATAGGCTACAATCGACGGTTACGCGCCCTGAACTTGTTTTCGCTTGAAACTCGGAGGCTGCGCGGTCAACTGATCGAGGTTTTCAAGCTCTTACGCGGGTTCAACGATGTCGATTTTAGAAGTATGTTTAGTTTAAATGATAACCCAACTCGTAACAATGGTTGGAAGTTGGATTTGAAAAGGTTTAGGACTAGTGTGTGTGGGAATTACTTTACGTATAAGATCTGTGACACATGGAACAGGTTACCTTCGGAAGTTGTGAACAGTTCCTCTGTGGATCAGTTCAAGAAAAGGTTAGACCAAATCTTGCACACTATTTTAGTGTGTACAAAATTTTCCCTGGCACCCGTTGCCATTGGTACCTCCTCGGTATGGGCCGCAAGGCCTTCTGAGGTACTTCTTTTCCTTGTAACTCCTTGTAACTCTCCTCTCACTCTCTCTCTCTCACTCTCGCTCTCTCTCTCACTCTCGCTCTCTCTCTCTCTCTCTCTCTCTCTCTCTCTCTCTCTCTCTCTCTCTCTCTCTCTCTGTCGTTATATATATATATATATATATATATATATATATATATATATATATATAATTATGCTAAACAACGTTCTGAAAATTGTTTATCGCAGGAGTTTATGATATTGAAATAAACCTTGCTGTTTAATGATCAGCTACATCACACATGTCTGTTATTTTTTTAATTTATTTATTGTGTCGAAAGCAAAGGTGATCCTCTATATGTACAAAGACAGTATAATCAAATTCCCTCCTGAACATTTTCTAATTGAACGAAGTAGACAGCTGAACAATAAAAAATCATAAATATTTATGAAAAAAATATATATATACAATTATATTAAACATCGTTCTGAAAATTGGGGAGTGTAGTGGCGACAGTTTGGCTGAAGCGATAGATAATATCGTTTTAAAATTCCAATAAATTAACCTCTCCGCAGTATATTTCGAGATCATAAAGTTTGGGAGTTAATAATACGCATCTATCTGTTATTTTTAAAAAATTTCTTTATTGTATCGTATAAGAATTCCGGAATACAATAAACTTTACAGGTGCGAGAACGAGCTTCGCGCACTGATGGTTTTCTTCATGCGTAATTGAATCTGAAATCACCTTCCAGTTTTATATTTCAAAGACGATAAATTTTTCCCGATCCTATTTTCGATCGGGCACCATAAACCGATTCACAAACCATCTTCATCTACCTCTCTCTCCCTCACTCTCCCTCTCTCTCTCTCTCTCTCTCTCTCTCTCTCTCTCTCTCTCTCTCTCTCCTCTCTCTCTCGGCCGAATACAAGATAAAAAAACAAAGCGTTTCTCTCTCTACGAATGGGAATATCTGACACGCCCCAGATTTCACAGGGCAGCCAATCACAGCCCTGTGGGCGGAGCCCAGGACCTCTGTTTAGCCGCTATGCAGGCCTACGCGTCAAGCACCGCCCAAAATTCACCGATAGCCAATAGGAAACTAGCGTTTCGTGTGTTGTGGGTTGATCACAATCCCATTTATAAAAGGGGGCCCTTTCATCTCAGAGCCTCATTTCATTGTTTTTTCTGGAACAGTGATTTTGAAAAACCAACCATGACCCAGCTGTACAGCTACCCCGATTTGTTTGAAGATGGCGATGCCTCATCACTTTATGCAATTTATCTTTTCAATGCTGTGGATGGGGGCACTCTGCTTTCAACGCAGGTTGTTACAGAAATTTGTGACAGTGAGAACGATTTTCCCGCTAAAGATTTAGAGATGTAAGTAGTTAATATGTGGCTATACATACTGCAGTTCATTCAGTGTTAACTTATAAGTGCCATAATAAATGCGTTTTGAAATTAGTTTGTGCTTTATTCTCGGTCTATATATAACGTTTCAATCGGCGTTAACTTATAAAAAGACGCAATAAATGCGTTTTGAAAAATATTTTTAATTATTCTGTTTCCTTCGTGGTTATTTCGGCATATATATATATATCCCCGCAAGGGGGTTCTAAGCTCGTTCTCTTGAGTGCTCTTTGTACTCGTTTGTACGTGCTTGTTCCTGGAGGTTTCACGTGCGCCCTCCCGGCCCTAGCACCCAAGGATGATGGGGCTCTACCCTGCAGTCCTTGTCATCCTTGGTCTTTTTCCACTTCGACTGTCCCCTCCACCCTTTCTTTTTCCTCTGTCTTTCCTCTCACTTTTTCTTTGTTTTTCCGCTGAGATATGCCCTTTTAAATAGAGGCGAATCGGTTCTTCCTGAACTTAAAAAAAAAAAAAAAAAAAAAATATATATATATATATATATATGGAGTTTTATTTGCACATTTCTTGTACAGGTAGGATTTTAGAAATATTAAAAACTTACAATAGAAATACTAAAAACTATTAAGAATTGTCTGCGGGTTCGAGACCTGTTGCAGACAGACGGAGTATAGCACACCCAGCTAATCTTACTTTTGCGCTGTAAATTAGCGTACTCGCTTTTAATTATTCTCTGTTTCCTTCGTGGTTATTTCGGCATATATATATATGGTGTTTTATTTGAACATTTCTTGTACAGGTAGGGTTTTAAAAGTATTACAAAATTTTTAAGAATTGCCTGCGGGCCCGGGATCGAGACCCGGTGTCAGCAGATGTTGTCTTAGCACTCTTAGTCCATAGCTTAGAGGATAAATGGCAGGACTCATGGATAGCTTGGATGATCGGGTTGGTTGATTTTTTAATTCTTTGCATTAGACTGTATTGAACACGTCTTGTTACCTCCGGGAAGCTCGGGACATTGCGGGTAGCAAACATTTATGTAAGAGTCTAAAAGACCTGTTGTACAGCAAATTTAGGGTTCTGCCAGAACCTTTTTTATAATTCACCCACAGTTGCTGTCCGTATATATTACTGCAGAAAGTACGAAAGAGAGTGTCTTTAGCTACACTTGTACAGAATCGAAAGTTCCTTATGGTCATATTCGCTTTAGCACACAGGCTTCGAGATTGTTTTCTTATATCCGAGTCATCACTCAAGGAGCTGGTGATAGTTTGACCCAAATACTTAAACTCTTGTACTTCCTCAATTACTTCACCATTCATTTTAAACCTTATATCAGCTGGCTGATTACAGCTTTTTGGATGAAATTGCATAACCTTAGTTTTTGTAACATTAAAAAGAATATCATGTTTCTGCGAATACTCTTCGCAGACTTTTAGTAGCCGATCCAGACCTTTAACAGAGGGACTTATTAACACCATATCATCAGCATAAACTAAGTTATTTATCCTTGCGTTATCTATACAACATCCCACTGTTGCCTCGTTAAGTGAAGCAATTAATCCGTCAATATACACATTAAACCGCATAGGGGAGAGCAAGGAGCCTTGTCTCACCCCGCAAGAGGAGCCAAAACACTCGGATAGTACATTGCCCCACCAAACAGTGAATGATTGGTGGGAATACCAAAATTTCAATAAATTTAATATGTACATGGGAACCTTCCTGTCTTCTAGTTTTGCAAATAAAATATTGTGGTTCACCCTATCATATGCCTTACTTATATCAAGGAAACAGCTATAAATGGTTGAATTACTGTCAATGTATTTAGATATTGTTTCTTTAAGTACATAGGTACACAGGTCAGTTGAGTGGGACCTTTTAAAGCCAAACTGATTAGGAGATGTCCATAGGAAATCATTTAATCGGAGTAACAAGAGTTTTTCTAGTAGTTTCGAGAAGCAGGAAGCGACAGCAATAGGCCTGTAATTATTGCTGGAGAGAATGTCTCCGTACTTATTTTTTACCAGGGGCAAGATATATACCCTCATGAACTCTGCAGGGATATAGCTATGAGCAAGCATGGCTGATAGGAGCAATGATATATGCAGACATACTACGTCATTTGCATATTTTAAGTGCTCATTCGATAAGTCATCTACCCCTGTAGCAGAACCAGTCTTTAACTCTTTAATTAACCTCTTTACTTCAGAAAGTGATATCAAAGTATTTTCCCTTGTCCCTCCCATAATCGTTTCGCTGCAATCTATCTTAAGATTATCCCTACTCACACTATTAAGAATGATAGAATAGTGGTTTTTCCACAGCTCTGCAATTTCATCCTCCCCCGACACCCCATCGATTGTCGGAGGGAGGACATTTTTGACACCCGTTTGATTCTTAACAAATTTCCAAAAATTTTTATTATCGTTATTTATACGAGCTTTACAGGCTTTTGATGCTCGAATAGACTCTTCTTGTTTACATCGCCTTATGGCCGCCTTATACTGACCCCTACTTCTACACATATTCATGTATACTGGTCCTAATCTGGGTCTACCATGAAAGCACCACAAATCATAGGCGTCTTTCGATTCCCTCTTCAGGGGTGCAATAAAATCATTCCATCCAGGAATAATCTTAGTATGATAGTTGTAAGATTTAATCAGGGGGCTTCCTGCTTCTCTTAACAGGGATATTATACTATAATACCTATCTATGAGTTTACAGTGAGAATCATTTGAGCAAGGATTATTACAGGCAAGATGCAAAATTTCTAAATTATTAAAAAGGTGACTTGTTCTGTCTTTGTATTCTATTCTCTGCTGCATATTAACATTGGACCAATCGACACGATTATTCTTACCTATTGAGTTCTTGTTAAGTCGTGTTGGGCATAAATTCATAAAGTTAATTAATATTTCTAATGGTCAATGATCAGAAAGAAGGAGATCATGCAGAGTATGAACTCTAACAATTAGATCCTTTAGATTATTAATAGTGAGACAATGATCAATCCACCTGGTGGTACCACTCATATCACTAACGTATGTAAAATTACCACTGGTTACCCCTAATACCTCTACATCACTCATACTTAAATTGGCCGACTCGCACATGTTACCTAATTCTACAAAGAATTCCGAGTTCACATGTGCGTTAAAGTCCCCCATTATTATACAGTGAGAATATTTGGGGTTATCTGATAATGACTTAATTTTGTACAGCAAATCAATGTATTCATCCAGATTACTTCCGTTGTTGTATAGTAAATAGCAGTTTACAATTAATATGCAATCATTATTCACTTGTAATTCAATGCCTAACAACCTTACACTATCGCTTGATAAAAATTTTATGTGTTGACACATTTTTCCTTATTAAGAAAGCAACACCACCAAAAGGGCTTACCGTACATTAATTCATCTGACAAGTCTACTGCTGATGACGCATGGTACATACAGTCATCATGGATGGTAGAAAGGAATTTTAGCTCTAGCTTAGGTAGCCAGTGCTCCTGCAGGAGTATCAAATCTGCACTGTCGCAGATTTTATGAACATCTACAGTTGAATTCCTCACTGACCTAACATTATATGAGACTATTTTCAATAAGTTATCCGCCATGACTGATGGAAAATTTATTATTAGTAAGATTATTATTATTATACACAGTACAACTTTCAGGCATTACCGTTATGGCGCCTATTATTATTATATTATTATTATTATTATTATTATTGTTATTATTTTGCCTGTTATCAATTCTCCTGGAAAAGTGAATAAACTCCTTAACAATAATACCGTCTGGCCATTGACTCATATTATACGGGTTGAAATGCGCATTTACACCTTTAATTATTACTTTAAATGAGTTATAATACGGAGATTTCGTGTTTAGTTTATTAACTATCAATATACTGTGTTCACCAATGGCTTCTTCCATCATGTGTCGAATATCGCTTGCCTCGTTCGAGAGCTGAATTCGCGACACAAAGAGGGTGAGATTCCCCAACGGAGGCCTCGCCGCGGAGACCGGTTGAGGAAACCTTCGGGAATGGCGCTTGTTAACAGTGACCCACCCGTGCTCCTCCCTCGATCTCCCTGAGACAGGGTTCGCCTGCCTGGGGGATGGGTGGCACAACCTTTGGGGGATAGGGGACCCCTCCCTTACTCTGTGGCTTGGTGAGGGTCTGTTAGCGGTGTTTATAATCCGACGGCCACGCGTGCCCCTCCTTCTTCGGTGGGAAGGGAGCGGGTAACTGCGCACCGAGCGAGGCGTAATCGAACGCATCTCCTCTGCAGTGGGAGGCAGGGAAGAGGGCAATGATGCCTCGTCTCTCGGCATTGGACTGTCCCTGTTCCTCATTGTGAAATCAGAATCAGGGGTCCTTTCCTGACCGGGAGGTGGGTTGACCGCTACCCCTGCATGCTGCGTTTCCACCCCACCTTCAGGGGAGGAGTTAGAGGTGGGGATTTCGTTTCCCTCGCTGCCCGACGCGCTTCTTGGAGATCTGACTTGCTGAACTACTTCCGTGTAACTTGGCTTTGGGAGGAGCGTCTCTTTCAACGCATTTAACTCTGACTGGAATTGTTCTAGCGAAATCGCGTTTTTCTGATTTGACACCACGTGTTGGTGTTTCAGTTGAACTATCGACTTTTGTACCTCATTATACTGTTTGAGGATCACCGAGAAGTCTACGTCACCCATAGAGATTACCGGTATTCTATGGAAGATAGTAACGTAAAAGGTAATATTGTTCAGCCAGACTCTGTACTTCATTCGTCAGCCAGACTCTGTACTGAACGGACGCATTTTCTGAGCTCTCTGATATTGCATCTACTTTTGCATATTGCTAAGAATTTTACTTTTGGAAAGTTTTGAATTTTATATACTTGCGTTTGTATTCACATTGCTATAGTTAAGTAATTTAATATTAGTGGTTTTTAGCCATTTAGAAGTTTTCATAGCGTGCCGACTTAATTTAACTTAAACTTGTGACGGTTATAAACTAATTTTTAACTGCGCGATGCCGTCGCAGAAAGCGTCGTGTGTTAGGTGTAGGGTAAACCAGTGGTATTCGGAATTTAAAGATTATAACGGCGGTACTATGGCGATTACGGAGAGATCAGTTTGTTTCTTTTGCGAGTTAATGGAGGAAATAGTTGACATAAAACGCAGTGTACGTGAGGTAACGGAAAGACTTGCAAGGATTGATGAGGGCAGGGGTAGGGCTACGGTTGACGAAAGCCCAAACAATACTAACGTTGAAGACGTTAGTAATTTGGAGGGTGAGGTGCGTAACCTAGTTTCTAGTTTGGGTAATTTGTCGGGAAGGTTGGATAGAGTTGAGGAAGGGGTTAAGGTTGTCCGAGTAGTAGATGGGAGGGATTTAGAGAAGTTAAGGGTGGAGCTAGGCGCGTACGTTAGGTGATAGGAATCCCCCCCCCCCCTATCGAGGTTTCGAACCCTTTCGCCCATTTGGAAAGGGACGTGAATGAGGGGGAAACTATTTTAATTGGGGACTCTTTAGTGCGCCACATGGACAAAGAGTTCGTTGAACGGCATCCAACCAAGCGGAGGAGGGTCTGTCTCCCAGGGGCCAGGGTTGACAGAGTTCGAGACGAAGTGGATAGGATTGACGTTGCCTCCCGTCACTCGATGTTGGTTCTTTTTGACGATGGTAGGAGGCAACGGCTCGTATAGCCCGATACGAGAGTGCCTGACCTTTTGGAGAAATATAGGGGGTTAATTAGGTCCCTGAAGGCGAGGTCAGATAGGTCTTTAGTTCTAGGTATTAACCCTAGGCACGGGTTGGGTCTTAGGATTATGTCAAAAACAATATTTTTGAATAATAAATTAGAAGAGATTTGTGCTGAGGAAAATGTACCCTTCGTAAAGCTGTGGTCCGAATTCAGTGATCCTAGCCTTTTTATAAAAGATGGGGTGCATTTTAATGAAATAGTTAATGCTAGGCTAGGTAGATTAATAGACGAAAACGTGCGAAAGCTGTATAGGTCGAAGCCTTCTTTAAACGTTGTGGGTCCGGGGAACGCGGGCCCGAAGTTAAAAATAGTTTAAAACGCCGACCCGTGGTAAAAAATAACTTAAACGTCTTTTATTGTAACGCGCATAGTATTAGAAATAAATTAAACGAATTTAAGGCGATAATTTATTCCGGCAACTACGATATAGTTGCTATCACTGAAACGTGGTTAAATACCGTGACTCGGGACTTGTTGGGGGAACTTGATATACCGATTTTTAAACTCTTTACTAATGATAGGTTACATTGGTTTGGTGGCGGCGTTTTGCTGTACATTCGTAATTCCCTTAGGGCTATCGAGGTTAAGATAGATTTTCCGGCAGCAATTAATGCGCTATGCGTTGAAGTTAGGGCGCGTAGTATTAGTTTTAATTTTGTTGTTGTTTATCGACCTCCTGTTCGACCCTTCTGCACCGATACTAGATTTTACCCACTTCTTGGTAACTTTATTTACAATCGGAATAGTATAATTGTCGGAGACTTTAACTGCCCTAATGTTAATTATGAGAATTTTACTGGTAATGAGGAGGGTTTGAGATTGAGTTCATGGAGGATAATTTTTTACGACAGATAGTTACCAAACCAACGCGCGGTGGCAATATTTTAGATTTGGTGGTGACGAACGGCGAAAATAGAGTCGATAGTTTAGAAGTAGGCGAGAGTTTAGGATGTAGTGATCATCAAATTCTTAGGTTTAAGTTATCGATAGAAAACACTAAGGATAGTAACGTAATAGAAGGCACTGATTTTGGTAGGGCTAATATTGTTAGTTTTGCGGATACGATGAGAGTAGTGAACTGGGATAACTTATTTAAGGGTAATGAGACAAATTTGCATTGGGACGCGTTTAAAGAAAGTTTTATGAATATTGAAAGGGAGTTTATTCCTCGTAGGCCCAAGCGCGCTAGAAATCATGGTAGGCCCAAATGGTGGACTAGGGAAATAGGCGAGTTCATAAACGAGCGTAACAGAGCGTATAGACTTAATAAGCGCAATGGCACGGCAGCTAATTTTAATAGATATATCGACCTTAGACGTCAGGTTAAAAGATCAGTTAGGAATGCTAAGCGTAATTTAGAGATACTTATAACTGCGGATAGTAAACATAATCCAAAAAAGTTTTTTGAGTACGTCAATACTCGCAAGCCGATAAAAGATAACATAGGCCCTCTAGTGGATGTTAACGGCGCTTTGGCTTCTGACGCTCAGGCGATGGCTGGTATTTTCAGTAACTTTTTTGCGACAGTTTTTACCGTAGAAAACGTAAATAATGTCCCCGACGTGGACGATATCGTTCCATTTAGTAGCGAGACTATTTTGGATGAAATAACTGTTTACGAGGGCGAGATTGCGCATTATATCGATAGGCTAAAAGTTAGCAAGGCTCCAGGCCCTGACGCTTTTTATCTCAGATATTTGAAAGATTTGAAAGACGTTATCGTAGGCCCCTTAACGAAGATTTTTAATGAGTCACCCGAAACGGGAATTATTCCTGAAGACTTCAAATTAGCTAACGTCACGCCTATTTTTAAAAAAGGCGACGGCACGGTACCTAGTAATTATAGGCCCATTAGCTTAACGTCAATTGTAGGTAAACTTTTGGAATCCGTAGTTAGGGATCGTATCATCGATCTCTTAGAAAGTGGAGATTTGATTAATAGTAGTCAGCATGGGTTTCGACGTTATAGATCTTGTTTAACTAATTATTTAGAATTTTATAACGAAATAGTGCGCGAATACGATAGGCATAGAGCGGCTAACGTTATTTATTTAGATTTTAAAAAGACGTTCGATACAGGTCCGCATAGAAGATTAATTGCGAAGGTTAAAGGGCACGGAATACGCGGTCAGGTAGCTAACTGGTTAGAAGAATGGCTTCATGCTAGGAGGCAGAGGGTCGTTGTTAATGGTAGTGGATATGGGTGGTTGGATGTAGGTAGCGGTGTCCCACAGGGTTCAGTGTTAGGCCCATTGCTATTCGTAATTTACATTAACGATATTGATGTAGGATCGACTAGTAACGTGTCAAAATTCGCGGACGATACTAAAATAGGCGGTAGGGTTGTTAACGAGGACGATAGAAATAGGCTCCAAGACGATGTAAATAGGATTATGCAGTGGACGGATAAGTGGCAGATGCAATTTAACGTAGACAAATGTAAAGTTTTGCATGTAGATTCTCGTAACAATAATTACACGTACACGATGGATGATAGAAAGTTAGTGAGCGTTGACGAGGAAGTAGATTTAGGCCTACGCGTATCTAAGGATTTAAAAGTTAGGAACCAGTGCCTAGAGTCTTGCGCAAAAGCTAATAGGATGTTAGGCTTCATAGCGCGTAATTTCGAATTTAAATCTAAGGATATAATATTGGCTCCTTTACAAGTCCGTAGTCAGGCCTCATTTAGAATATGCTGTTCAGTTTTGGTGCCCGTATTTGCGTGAGGATATTGATAGGTTACAAAGGGTTCAGCGTCGTGCCACGAAACTGATTCCGTCATTGCGCAGAAAGCCTTATGAAAATAGGATTAAAGAGTTAGATTTGCATTCACTCGAAACTAGGGGATTAAGGGAGGAGCTTATTGAAGTTTTCAAAATCGTTAATAATATCGATAACGTAAATTTTGACAAACTATTCACTTTCGATAACAGCAATACTCGTAATAACGGATTTAAGTTGCGTGGCAGACGTTTCATTACTCATATCGCTAAAACTTCTTTACATTTAAAGTAATTGATAAATGAAATAATATTCCCGCCGACGTCGTGAACTCTACCAGCGTTAATATGTTTAAGAACCGTTTAGATAGGCATTTTAAAAATATTATCGTTGTTTAAAATATAAAAAAACAATTATCAACAGGAGCTCCGGTGGTGGTGGTCGAGGATGAGTCGGTTGACGATAATAACAGCTTGTGACATGCCAGCGTGTGATATGCCAGCAAAAAATTAATAAAATAAAATAAAATTAGACTAACACGAACGTAGATGTAGCTCGTAGCGTAAACTAACCCACTTTTTGTTTAACTTTACCTACTTTTTTTTTTTCTTTTTCTTATCCTCTCGTTACTTGCATGTCTGTAACTCTCTTTACTTGCGTGTCTGTAGTTTGCGTGGTATGACAGTGAGTTAAGACTGTGTTTGCATGGTTTGTAAGCGTTCTTATTTTATTTCTTTTCATCTTTCTCCCCTTTCCTATTGTCTTCGACTATTTTTCCGACTTGCCGGCAGTGGCCGGCGGATGATGATGGTGAGTCTTTTTTTCTCTTTTTCTGGATGAATGTTAACCCTCGAGTGATAGGTGTTGCTACTTAACCCCTTATTCTCTTCTCTTAACCCCCTACTCTTTCCTTTCTGTCGGGCTAACCTTAGTGTGGATCTTAGGGTCTTTCTTAGCCTCAGCTTCTGTAGATCTGTAGATGCCGGAGGGTCGACACTTTATTTATAATGTCTTTCAGGGTATTCTCGTTTCTAGAATTACCTCTATGAGTTGGGAGGGTAGCACTGAACAGGGTATTTAATTGTACCCTCGCATGTTCTATTTCTTCTGATTCATAAAAATCATGACAGACAGATACAAGAAGGTCTGACCTAATATGATCTACTTTGTCAAATATAAAACATAACAATGGATTTTCTACAACATTTACAGCAGACGACCCCATTGTATCTGTAACGGCTTGCGGGGGAGCCTAGCTGGTGAGGGGTGGTTGGGGGTGGAGATAGGGGGAACGCCGAAAGGGATCCCACTTCTCGTCCCTTTAAATCATGCTAGGGATACCACCGGTTCGATGCTCAGGCATCTTTTCATATTAATTATGTAACTATTACTAACTATGACACAAAAAGTATACACGCGGAGTCACTGTACAATTATACCGTAATGACACATACATTTCCCGCGGTCACCGTCAAAACGTTTACTATTAAACGGAAGATTCGCAGTGTATATGGTTGGGGTACGGCGGGGAAGGGGAACCGGATGGGGATGCTAAAAAGGAGTGCCCACTCCTTGTCCCTTTAAATCATGTAAGCGGGTAAGTTTGTAAATATATCTAAAGTAATAAAACCTATTTATCTATTTGCTTGGTCTTTCATTTAAGATTTCACAGGCTTTACTTGGCCTTTTGAAAATATTTTGAACAGTTTATGTAGTTAAAATTCACTCGTTCATTCGTTTCGTTCGTTCATTCGTTCGTAATTTTAAAGGGCTCACTCGCTCGCTCGTTCGTATGCCCGCTATTTCAAGGTCACTGTTTACTACGTTATAGGTCCAAGAAGGTAGTACCGGATGTCACTAGAAAATTTTGAGGATATATTATATGCATTATTATTAATTACATATTGTGGACCATCTAATCAGATTGTAACTGGGTAATCTTGGCACATTTACAAATTTTATTGTAGAGGTAACATAACGGTTCACTGAATTTAAACCCTGTTAACTTGATAGTAAGAAGGAGCACAAAACTGACAAGCGTATATATAGGGTGATCGAAAAGTCTCTCCGCAGTAGTAATAAGATATTTACTTTATTGAAGTTAGATATTTTAATGAAAATTGTACGATATCGTGAAATCTTTAACAAAATATTGGCGAAGTCTAGGCTGGTCTAAGCTGTCTTGCTACGTTACTTACTGTAAACAGGTAACAATGATATGTCATTACATTTATAGAATTCTTATATCTTCTTATGTAAAATTCCAATAAAGTACATTTTTTTGGTTTTTTTTGTTTCAAAGTATGACCGCTCATGGCCACCAAAAGAAAGGTGGATAGCAGAGCGAACACAGGACGAAGACTATGGAACAGCTCAATAAAGTAAATATCTTATTACTACAGCGGAGAGACTTTTCGATCACCCTGTATATAATAGGTCCAAGTGGCCTCGTCTTTCCAAATTAAATATATTCGAATATTCTGAGCTTCCATATACCGTTCTGGTTGTTTACTAACTTCAACCGACAAAGTTTGGACGAAAATTAGCAAACGCCTTTACGTCAAGGATCAGAAACTTTAGATTTTAGATTATTCTAATTTTTAGAATTTCGTGTGGCGAATAGAAAACGTCTTTATAAACTTAAATCCTACTCCTAAATATGAACAAATTATATACGCCTGTGTGCAGTCTTAAACAGTTACCAAACACTCAAGATGTATAAATATACGACAGGCCCCATTAGGTGAATGTCTCAACTAACCTATAAATAAAACATTTTGGATACAGCAATAACAATTATACGGTAAGAACTTTCTCAACTCTCCAAGAAAAGATAAACCTCTTAAATGTTCAAGACAATTTGATTCAGATTCCTAACTTCATACCTTTCTTTTTTTCGCTAAATGTGCCATAAAATTTGCAGGAAAAACACCCAAATGCTTAAAAATTTTCTCCATATTTATTACTCTTTTGCCCTCCAAAATGAGTGAATGAGTGTTTTATCGCGTGCAGGAGTCATTTGAAAAAAGGAATCACTCATTCTTTTATGCTTATGCAAATAACCCAAATTATGGACAAAAACAGTTATGTTGAAAAGGCGTATACGTTATTCAGTGATAGCGGCACGTACAAACCTCTAAATAGAGGTCCCATCGGAAGATGCTAATAAAAGGTTTAACAGAAAATTAAGAGAAATATTAAAAAATTCGTGTACCATTCGTGTACATCACTCTGCACGAAGGTTAAGACATCGCCATTTTCAGCATCCTCAAAAATTACCGTACAGTATGAGCCCGCTGGTAGATGTACTAATTCCTTTGGCCTAAGCATTCATTGGATAACCGAGGTATAACAAGCTTTGATCTATTTCTGGTCTGATATGAATGGATTTCTTGATGAGTTACAAAATATCTATTTACCCATTGCAAATTAATGATTTTGTTCTTGCACCACTAAATAAAAATGAAATGTGCCAGTTTGGATAACAAAGATATCATTTAAAGCATTGTTAGCGGAGTTTCCCCAAACAAGGGTGCAGTATGTTATATAAGGAAGAACAAGAGTATGATAAAGAGTTAATAAAACATGTTTAGGGCCTACATTTCTAAGTTTAAACATTATAGCTGAATATTCAAAGTGTGAAAAAGGTTTGACTATTTACATCCCCCTTACAAGTCATTAATATAAACAATAAAGGTATTCATTGTATGAAAATTATAAGTATATTTATTACTTTTGACATGTTCTTCTATTATGATAATAGATTTAATAATTCAGTTAATCCAAATGTATATTTTGAGTGCTAGTGAAAATAATGAAGTTGGTCTTATGAATATTTCAAGAAGTTTGTTTTTGTACTCGTCAAGTAGGCTTCGAATTTCAGAAATATAGTTGTAATTATGTCTTCATCTTGTGTGAGAATTTCTTGTTTGTAACGAGTAATAGAATTTAAGGTAATTATTCGTTTTTATCCCCAATCTGTTTTTATGATGAGAACAAACTTTTCTGGCTAATTATGAGGTGTTTTGTACGAAACAGCCATCTGTTTCCCGCGCAAGTTAAAAGTAAAAACCCAGACTAAAAAACAAAAACACAGACCTTGGGGACTATGGCACGAATATGTAAAAAATTATATTTTTCCTGGATACTTTTTATAATTGTATCTTTTTAACTTCACATTTATTCACCTTTTGATGTTTTACATTTTCTTAGCTACTTTTATAATTTTTAGCTTTATTTTAAATTCTTATTAAGCAATTTGTATTTTGTATGTGATCATCACAACCCATAACTAGCCTAAACTAACCTCAATTTAACGCAGTTCACCTAATAACAACCTAACCTAATCATTGCCTCTCTAACTCACTACCCCACTACCTCACAACCTTCCTACATCATAACTCTCTACTCCATTACCTCACCAACTCACCAGCCATAACTAACCAAGAGCAACCTAACCTAGCCTAACCATTGATAGGTCTCGCAAATAAGTTTCCCTAAGGAAACACGCTATGGTGGGAGCAGTCAGTATTTTAGAAACTATCTTAAAACGCAATTAACTTCTTGTATGCACAAGAAATTAATAGCGGGAGGAGTGAGTCACACCATAATCTAATGAAACGTGTGCGGCTCTGACCCAACATGAATCGCTGTATCCCACTATATTGGGCAGGTGTCTTGAGATATTGTAGAAAGAGGCGGTTCGTTCCTCCCCATCTTATTTTCAATTTTGGGTCGTAAAAAGGCTTTGTACAAAACTGACGGAAAAATTTGCCAGGACTCGAAGATTGGACTGTTCGGCGAAGCACTCGTTCTCCTTTCGTCGAAAGTGATTATATCATGGCCTGGCTCCGTGTCGGTCTTGTAATTAAAATAGATGTATGAAACTGTTTGCCGTTAAAAGTAATGTGTATGGAGGTATTATGATAATTTCGCTTTAATTTTATTGATTAGTTTTTGCATCGTAATTATTTAAAATTCGAAATCTATATAGAAAACTGCTTAACACCTAAATACCTTTTTCCATATAAGAAATACGTTAAAAGAGGTTTTATCAGCTTCTACTTTTTATACATTTACTGCTTACTAATTATTATAATATACAGGGGTGTCCCAGAATTAACTATCTATTTCAATGAAATCGGACAAATTTTTTAAAAACACACTTTTATTTATGTTTATCATGTTTAATATGTGTTAAAAATGTATAAATTTCTAAATTTTGTTCATTTTATTTTCATAATTTTTTCATTATCTGGTCCAATGAAAGACCGTCTGAAGTCATAGAATGGCAAAGAGACTCTCCAAAAGTTAACGTGTGGCTTGGAATGACCAAATCCAAAATTTATGGCCCATTCTTCTTTGCGTAAGCAACTGTAACAGGTACCGTCTACCTTGATATGCTTCAACAGTTTCTCGAACCACAGCTTCTTGATGATGGCATTCTTGATAATGTTGTGTTTCAACAAGAAGCATTGATCTTTTGGCGATAAACCTTTGTTTTTATGAAACCCCATGCAAAGAAATCCAGGGGTGTCAAATCCGGAGAACGCGGAGGCCAAGGTCGAGGTCCTCCACGTCCAATCCACCGATTCGGAAGGCGTCTGTTGAGGTATTCGCGAACAATTAGAGCATAATGACATGGTGCTCCATCTTGTTGAAACACAACATTATCAAGAATGCCATCATCAAGAAGCTGTGGTTCGAGAAACTGCTGAAGCATATCAAGGTAGACGGTACCTGTTACAGTTGCCTCCACAAAGAAGAATGGGCCATAAATTTTAGATTTGGTCATTCCAAGCCACACGTTAACTTTTGGAGAGTCTCTTTGCCATTCTATGACTTCAGACGGTCTTTCATTGGACCAGCTAATGAAAAAATTATGAAAATAAAATTATGAATTTTTTTTAGAAATTTATACATTTTTAACACATATTAAACATGATAAACATAAATAAAAGTGTTTTTAAAAAATGTGTCCGATTTCATTGAAATAGATAGTTAATTCTGGGACACCCTGTATATATAGTTTTCGTATATACAATCATTTTATAATGTTTGGAACCGTGACTACAAAATCTTATCATGCCTTTACATACAACCCAACCATAACCATTAATCGATTCAACGCATCTTATTTGTACCGATATAACAGCATGAAGTCTTATTTTATTCTTAAAATAAAGTTGCGAAGCTCTTTTCTGTCGTTTTACAATAGCAATATTGCGATCGCGCGTGCAACGGTAGCTGCAGTGCGATATTTTCTCGACGAGACATTCTGTGGATAAGTTTTCGAGGATAGTTTGCAAATTTAATTTAAAATAACGTACAGATCTCAGCACGAATTATGCTCTCTCTCTCTCTCTCTCTCTCTCTCTCTCTCTCTCTCTCTCTCTCTTCTCTATATATATATATATATATATATATATATATATAATACTTCAACTCTGAAAATACATTTAAAATAAACCCGATATATATAAGGCTAAATGTTGTAATGAAGATATGCAGTAGCTCAAGGTTGGTAATGCGCAGGAAAATGTAGCGAGTTACTGAAAAATGTAAGTTTATTTGTTTCTGCCGCGTAAAAACTATTATTAATAATGGTAATAATAATAATCCTTCCTGAGCATTTGGGGAAAACGCCTGCCTTTGCTTGATTGAATGTATCATGGTGGATTCGTTAGGCCTGTATTTATGACCTCATTAATAGACACAATAAACTTTGAATATGCGTACGAGTTTGAAATTATTTGAAGACGCTGCGGAATCACAGTCTGGGCATTTATTAAAATAGAGCTTAACAGTATTCCAATAGAAATTTGTTACCATTCGTGTACGGTGGAAAAATCTGGTTAAAAACTAAATGGATCATCTGAAGATCAGGGCCCCCAGCCTTCTTTAGTTAGCCTTATAAGACGAACTAACGAATCAAGATTTTGTAGAAGTTTATTTGATTTTTAGTATTTTAAGATTCCCTTATACAAATTTTAGCTTGTAGAATAAATATATATATATATATATATATAATATATATATATATATATAGAGAGAGAGAGAGAGAGAGAGAGAGAGAGAGAGAGAGAGCATAATTCGTGCTGAGATCTGTACGTTATTTTAAATTAAATTTGCAAACTATCCTCGAAAACTTATCCACAGAATGTCTCGTCGAGAAAATATCGCACTGCAGCTACCGATGCACGCGCGATCGCAATATTGCTATTGTAAAACGACAGAAAAGAGCTTCGCAACTTTATTTTAAGAATAAAATAAGGCTTCATGCTGTTGTATTGGTGCAAATAAGATGCGTTGAATCGATTAATGGTTATGGTTGGGTTGTATGTAAAGGCATGATAAGATTTTGTAGTCACGGTTTCAAACATTATAAAATGATTGTACATATATACGAAAACTATATATATTATAATAATTAGTAAGCAGTAAATGTATAAAAAGTAGAAGCTGATAAAACCTCTTTTAACATATTTCTTATATGGAAAAAGGTATTTAGGTGTTAAGCAGTTTTCTATATAGATTTCGAATTTTAAATAATTACAATGCAAAAACTAATCAATAAAATTAAAGCGAAATTATCATAATACCTTCATACACATTACTTTTAGCGGCAACCAGTTTCATACATCTATTTTAATTACAAGACCGACACGGAGCCAGGCCATGATATAATCACTTTCTACGAAAGGAGAACGAGTGCTTCGCCGAACAGTCCAATCTTCGAGTCCTGGCAAATTTTTCTGTCAGTTTTGTACAAAGCCTTTTTACGACCCAAAATTGAAAATAAGATGGGGAGGAACGAACCGCCTCTTTCTACAATATCTCAAGACATCTGCCCAATATAATGGGATACAGCGTTTCATGTTGGGTCAGAGCCGTACACGTTTCATTAGATTATGGTGTGACTCACTCCTCCCGCTATTAATTTCTTGTGCATACAAGAAGTTAAATGCGTTTTAAGATAGTTTCTAAAATACTGACTGCTCCCACCATAGCGTGTTTCCTTAGGGAAACTTATTTGCGAGACCTATCAATGGTTAGGCTAGGTTAGGTTGCTCTTGGTTAGTTATGGCTGGTGAGTAAGTGAGGTAATGGGGTAGAGAGTTAGTGATGTAGGAAGGTTGTGAGGTAGTGGGGTAGTGAGTTAGAGAGGCAATGATTAGGTTAGGTTAGGTTATTAGGTGAACTGCGTTAAATTGAGGTTAGTTTAGGTTAGTTATGGATTGTGAGGATCACATACAAAATACAAATTGCTTAATAAGAATTTAAAATAAAGCTAAAAATTATAAAAGTAGCTAAGAAAATGTAAAACATCAAAAGGTGAATAAATGTGAAGTTAAAAAGATACAATTATAAAAAGTATCCAGGAAAAATATAATTTTTATACATATTGGTGCCATAGTCCCCAAGGACTGTGTTTTTGTTTTTTAGTTTGGGTTTTTTACTTTTAACTTGCGCGGGAAACGGATGGCTGTTTCGTACAAAACACCTCAAAATTAGCCAGAAAAGTTTGTTCTCATCATAAAAACAGATTGGGGATAAAAACGAATAATTACCTTAAATTCTGTTACTCGTTACAAACAAGAAATTCTCACACAAGATGAAGACATAATTACAAATATATTTCTGAAATTCGAAGCCTACTTAACGAGTAAAAAACAAACTTCTTGAAATATCCATAAGATAAACTTCATTATTTTCACTAGCACTCAAAATATACATTTCGATTAATTGAATTATTAAATCTATTATCATAATAGAAGAACATGTCAAAAGCAATAAATATACTTATAATTTTCATACAATGAATACCTTTATTGTTTATATTAATGACTTGGAAAGGGGATCTAAATAGTCAAACCTTTTTCACACTTTGAATATTCAGCTATAATGTTTAAACTTAGAAATGTAGGCCCTAAACATGTTTTATTAACTCTTTATCATACTCTTGTTCTTCCTTATATAACATACTGCACCCTTGTTTTGGGAAACTCCGCTAACAACGCTTTAAATGATATCTTTGTTATCCAAACTGGCACATTTTATTTTTATTTACAGGTGCAAGAACAAAATCATTAATTTGCAATGGGTAAATAGATATTTTTTAAATCATCAAGAAATCCACTCGTATCAGACCAGAAATAGTTCAAAGCTTGTTATACCTCGGTTATCCAATGAATGTTTAGGCCTAAGGAATTAGTACATCTACCAGCGGGCTCATACTTTACGGTAATTTTTGAGGATGCTGAAAATGGCGATGTCTTAACCTTCGTGCAGAGTGATGTACACGAATGGTACACGAAATTTTTTAATATTTCTCTTAATTTTCTGTTAAACCTTTTATTAGCATCTTCCGATGGGACCTCTATTTTAGAGGTTTGTACGTGCCGCTATCACTGAATAACGTATTCGCCTTTTCAACATAACTGTTTTTGTCCATAATTTGGGTTATTTGCATAAACATAAAAGAATGAGTGATTCCTTTTTTCAAATGACTTCTGCACGCAATAAAACACTCATTTTGGAGGGCAAAACGAGAAATAAGTAACGGGAAAATATTTAAACATTTGGGTGTTTTTCCTGCAAATTTTATGGTACATTTAGCGAAAGAAAGAAAGGTATGAAGTTAGGAATCTGAAGCATATGGTCTTGAACATTTAAGAGGTTTATCTTTTCTTGGAGATTTAAGAAAGTTCTTACCGTATAATTGTTATTGCTGTATCCAAAATGTTTTATTTATAGGTTAGTTGAGACATTCACCTAATGGGGCCTGTCGTATATTTATACATCTTGAGTGTTTGGTAACTGTTTAAGACTGCACACAGGCGTATATAATTTGTTCATATTTAGGAGTAGGATTTAAGTTTATAAAGATGTTTTCTATTCGCCACACGAAATTCTAAAAATTAGAATACTCTAAAATCTAAAGTTTCTGATCCTTGACGTAAAGAAGGCGTTTGCTAATTTTCGTCTAAACTTTGTCGGTTGAAGTGAGTAAACAACCAGAACGGTATATGGAAGCTCTGAATATTCGAATATATTTAATTTGGAAACACGAGGCCACTTCGGCCTATTATATATATATATATATATATATTATATAACTCAGTATCCCGACCAAACTACTGTGCGAAGCTGACGTCGCTTAATAAATGAGAGAGTCAAAATAAAGCTCGACTGTTGCCCCCCGACTAATAAGATTTGCCATATGGGATATGGAATGCTAATAATCATATTGCTTACTACATAAAGTATGTGATATGAAACGGTTTGAAAACTTAATAAGTGAATAAAAGAAATCCAAAATATGAAATTCGTCTGACATGCAGTCAGATTGGTACATTCCAATCTTTCTGCGAGAGAGATAAATCTAAACAAAGGAAAAAAAATTTTACCATGAAAGGTGTAGAGAGTTCATCTGAGAGATCCCATGGGATGGGGTGAGACCGTCCATCTTCTCTCCCAAGAGAGAGAGAGTGAGAGAATATTTCTCGACACATTCTGATATGCAAAACATCTTGAGGCGAAGACAAGAAAGACTATCAGACAGGTGTCAGTATCAGCAATCTCTCTTAAATACTCTAAAGAAACGCAAAACAGAAAATCCATGCATTATGGCTGCAGCTTTTAATGTTTATAGGGTTAGGTTAAGCTAGTTCAGATTAGTTATGTTAAGTTTATTAAAATAGCAATCAGTAAACTTCTGGGCTTTTTTGGGACTGAGAAACCTAACGACCATTTCATATTGAGGTCCAATCATTGATGCGAAAGTAGATACAAAATATTATTATTATTATTATTATTATTATAATTAAAAAAAAGCTACGTTAGGCTTTCTACGTTGCAAAAATTCAGAATAAAGCTATTTGTGACTTACTGTTTTTCCTTATACTATATATATATATATATATATATATATATATATATATATTGTTTTCTTTTTAGGTAGATAAGGGGATGTTAGTTTAATTACAATTTTTATTGGTCTTTTTATGGTAAGACTCAGAGAAAAAATGAAATATTTTCTGTAGGTGGCCAGGTAGAAAGAAGGTTTCCTTTCAGTACGCACCATTTGTTTTCATTTAAAGATAGTTTAGCGTTGAAATGACCCATGGGTATGATGGATAGAAATTGATGTTTACAATTTTATATTTCGACAGATTAGAATGTATGATATAGAATGCTAATAATCATATTACTTACTACATAAAGTATGTAATATAAAACGGTGAGTAAACTTAATAAATGAGTAAAAGAAATCGAAAATATTAATGGCCCCTCCTTCCTGTTTATAAAAAAAGAACATCAAATATTACATTATTTCTCATTGGGTTTGTGAATGGCGGTTTACAATTGTTATATTTGTTTAAATTACTGAATTTAGAATATAGAAATAAGATGTAAGGCTAAAATTGCAAGATATTAAAAATAATATATTTTTCTATTTATTTTAATCCCATTACTATCATCAGATATTTATTACTAGTAAGCGTACCGCTTCCCGTTGACCCGCGCCCTCCCCTAGAGGTTTTAAAATTATCTTGAACCGAGTGGTGGAGCTTGTACAGAAAGGAATAAGCAATCACATTTCGTTGTTAAGCTGAGGTATGAAATTGTATGAGAGAGAACAAATTTCGTTCTGACGTAAAAGTTTTCCTCTCATTTTTTTAATTTATTTGGCCTGTACAACTATTTAATTTTTTAAGTCCAGACTTCATAAATTCAAGTTTAAAATTATGAATCCGCAGGGGCACCACACATATTGACCGGTGTTGAATTTACGTAACCACATAATTAGTACTACATTTTTAGGATAAAATAAACAATTTATTGTTACTAGACAGTTGTAAAATGAATTTCCGTACAATAACAGACATCATTTCCAATTTAACTACGTCCTCTTCAAATTTGTTTTTTGCTTTTATATATATATATTATATACATATATATTTTTCCCCACGGGCGTTTCAGGTCACATCTGTGCGAAAAATGGACGAAGATAGAAAATAAAATTTGGTACTTGTCCTTCTCTTTTTAAGCATATATATATAATATATACATTTATAGTGGAATTTGTCCTTCTAATGATTTCTTCTCTATCTAACTTGAGTTTTGTTAACGAAAAAGATTGCTGCTTTTGATAATACTGTTTCGTATTGAAGTAACGGTGCTTTATCTAACACTAAAGTTTAAAAAGTTTGTGCGTGAAATTGAAGCGCGTTTCCATGTAATAAAAATATGTAGGTATAATATATATATATATATATATATATATATATATATATATATATACATATAGTAGAGAATTCTAAGAAATTCAATGTACATGTGATTGAAATAGAGAAAAATTGTAATTGAGAAATTAATAATTATTAAGCATTGTTTTCATAAAAATTTTCTAATTTTGTTTGTTGAAACCGTTGACGAAAGTTAATTAAAAATTTCTGGAAATAAAATTCAAGTTAATACGGTTAAATTTTACGTGATAAGTTTTCTTTTTGAATTGAAATTTACCCACACACAAAGTGTTCATTTATGTTTCCTGTAATAATATGATTGTTCATTCATGTATTATATATTTTTTTCTTCTTTATTTCCGGCCGAATTGTGAAATATACTTTCCTATACTAATATTTTGTTACTACTGTGCCTTGTATGGCTATATAAGCCAACTTGTTAAATGATTTATTCTCTATCTAACTTGAATTTTGTTAATGGAAAAAATTGCAAAATAAATAACTTTGTTGAATAAACAAATAAATTTGTTAAACGACATTAGTAAGTTTATATATATATATATATATATATGTGTGTGTGTGTGTGTGTGTGTGTGTGTGTGAGCTCGAATTGCACATTCGTTTAATATATATATATTTTTTCTACATATATCGTTATACGTTTTGTATATTTTCAAAATAATTAATATATATACAAACGCAGATGGGGTGAGAAGTTTGTGGACGGAATGAGGGAGGTGGGGAGATGACCGTGTGTTTTGAATTTTTCCTGTACTAATATTTGATCGAAAATTGTGCTATTAATAATAATAAAAATAAGAATTAAGTAATAAATATATTTCCTGTAATAATATGATTATACGTTTGGTATATATTTTCCGGTACTACTATTTCAAAATATAACTATTTTTCCTGTACTAATATTTGATCGAAAATTGTTCTATTAATAATAATAAAAATAGGAATTAAGTAATAAAATTATTTATTTTTTCCTTGTACACAATTATATCATTTGTTTGGCTTTCTGAATAATTAATTAATTGCTATTTCTCAAATCGGTCTTCTAAGACTGTTAATGGATGAATATATGGGTTAATTTAGTCGCTCGTTCGTATGTATAGGAATGTGTGTGTGTGTGTGTGTGTGTGTTTGTGTGTGTGTGTGTTTAAATTCCAATTATTTATTTAATAAACAGAATTTCCTTTAAAATAAATAGTTCTCTTTAAGGAGAAGATTCATCTGCTGTGGTAACGAATTAAAATAATTGGCAGTACCTGACAACTATCATCATATAAATAAATGGTGGTACTTAGCAACTCTCCCTAATATAAATTAAAATAAATGGTGGTATTTTGCAACCGAATGGCTGAATAATATAAGGAATAATTAAATAAATATTGCTATCTGGCAACTCAGTCTTCTAGTCTGATTAATATATGAATTAATTTAATATATAACGCAAACTGGCAACTCAGCCTTCTATTGGCTGATTAATATATGGTTTAATTAAATATTTAATGTTATCTGGCAACTCATGCCCTGAGGCACTGACTGCGACACTATAAGAGACCGGGTGTTGGACGACGGAGTCATATGAGCTCGGCTTCTAGCCGAGCAAGGATCTCTGGTCCTTTCTCTTTCTGGCCCTTTGGGTGGTGAGGAAACCCCTTCCCTCCCATAGAGGCCTCTTAGGTTAGGTATGTCCCTTTGGGGGGAATAGCTTGGGGGAGAACTCCGCCTCCAAGTTGCATGCCCCTTGCAATCCCATTTTGGGATTGGCAACAAAGGTTGGTACTCTCTCTCTCTCTCTCTCTCTCTCTCTCTCTCTCTCTCTCTCTCTTTCTGCCCCTTTGGGGGGAATAGCTTGGTGGAGAACTCCGCCTCCAAGTTGCTTGCCCCTTGCAATCCCATTTTTGGGATTTCCAACAAAGGTCGGTACTCTCTGGGTCCTCTCCACTCCTCTCCTCTCTCTTTCCGCCCCTTTGGGGGGTGAGGCGTCCCCTTCCCCACCCAAAGAGGCGCCCTTAGGATAGGCATGCCCCTTTGGGGGGTTCAGTTTGGGAGAGAACTCAGCCTCCAAGTTGCATACCCCTTGCTGTCCCTTTTCGGGGCTGGCAACAAAGAGGGGGGGCCTTGGCAACGAAGAGGGGGCGGGGCTTAGCAACAAAGGGGGGTTGGCACTCTTGCAACAAAGGAGGGTGGCACTCTTGCAACAAAGAGGGCACTCTTGCAACATTACGTAACATTATGCAATATTATGCACCATTGCACACTCTCCGTTTGGGGTGCATACTACTATAGTATAATATACTTTCTCACACGTTTCTCATATCATTAACTACTAAAGAGTTTTTATCGTCTTAACCTGTATTTATGTTACTACATCCCTACTTTCTATACACAAAGGTCAAATCTATGCATCTACAGGGTGATTCAAAAGTTCGGAATCATAGGAAATACATATATATATATATATATATATATATATATATAATTGAAAAAGTAAATATTCCTATGAATCCTGACTTTTGAATCACCCTGTACAAAGCCTTTTCAATCATCGTTCGTTTGAACAATGATTTGAAAATGAAATGCTCCATTGTGAATAAATGACATTTATTTAGTTCAAAGACTCCTATATGTATCATTTCCACGTTGATTTGAGTCTCAGCAAGATTCTTCATTAGATAGACATCGAATTCCTCATACAGGTAGATTCACGAGACTGAAATTTCGCTCACTATCCTTAAATCATCGAATTAAAGAAACTTTCCATTCTGTAGTAAATGTTGAGGATGAGACGCCACATTAGGACGACAATGTACGAAGTTTTTTGTAGAATAATATATTACAGGAGAAAAAATTCATACGAGATGATATGACGTATAGTTTCGGAAAAAAGTTCGACTAAAAAGCATAACAGACTTGCTAATTAGGAACAATTGTTTTTCTTTTTGAAATTTTATTGCTCACACAAACCTAAGTTCGTCATTTTCATAACTCAAAAATTTTAAATTAAAAATAAATTAAAAAATCAATCGACGCGACGCAACCTAAGATTTGTCAAACGAGGATCTGCTGTAGCTCGACCAACATCAGGCTGAAGAGACTTCTGTTATTGCTGCAGAAGCTGAGCTTCTGAGAACACTGAACTGTAAGTTGCTCTCGGAAGCCTTTGTTTACCTGAATAAGGCTATGACTATCTTCACGAGAACGATCCAAACCTGGAGCGAAGCACTGCTGTCAACAGGAGCATTGAACAAAATGAATAGTCCCACACTTGCTACAGAGAGATTTACAAGCAGATGAAGAAGACCTCTACTAAACAGTTAACCATCACCACATTCTTCATGAAAAGGCAGCAGACTCCATCCGTGTCAGGCAGTGAAGAAACGGACGATCCCCACACGCCTCCCTCAACTTTCTTGGAGGCGGGTAACTCTGAGTAAAACCCCCTAAACCCACTCCCGCACCTTCGAAGCAGTGGCATTTGCTACGCCTAGCCAAACACCATTACTGTACTGGTGAGAGTTAAATTATTTTTTATGTTTCATTATGATTTTATTATGTTTTATTAGCTTTGTTCTGAATGTACAGTATTTATTTTCTATACTCTGCTTCATTATTTATATTATTCATGTTTTTTTTTATTTGAGGACCGAAACTATGCAACACATTCCCCAATTAATACATTGTCCCTACTATAAATCGTAATCCGCTATACGACTTTTGCTGTACGACCCTACCTCAGGAACACATAATCCTGGTCGTATAACAAAGTTTATCCGTATATACAGTATATATTTATATATATCTGGAGATCCATTTGAACGATTTAAGAAGAGCTTACACAGAAAACAAAGACTTCTGCAACCTTCTATACCTTCAATACAACACTCAAGACATTTAGTCAGATCATCAATAATGCAAACAAATATATACCCAAGGGCAACATTAGGAAATACAACCCAAATTACACTAGGGAAATTGCCCACCTCATAAGGCAACTTAACAACCTCAAACATAACACACAAACACCACACAAGGAAGCCACAAAACAGCAGATACAACAGCTCAACACAGAAATAAACAACAAACTTAAAGAAACAAACAGAAACATTTAGGGAATTCATATCAACACTAAACCACTCCACAGATATATCCAGGCTATACAAGACTATAAACAGCATTACCCACTCTAACAGCGGCATTCACACCTCACACGCGGCTATCTGTCGCAGCCAAAATAATATCCCAACATATACTCAACAAGCTAACATTCTAGTTAATCACTACGCAAAGATAAGTCACTTAAACAGAGACAACAACCAGAAACACGCAGACAGACAAACAGCCAGACACAAGAAAACCTACAGACTCGACACGACCATTACACCCTTCAATACAGACCAGACCACCAACATCATGAAAAACATTAAGAATTCGAGGGCTACTGGACCAGACAACATATCTAACATACACCTTAAACACTTGGGTCAACAGGGAATACTAGCTCTCACAAACATCAGCACATATTCATACCAACACTATTATTCCTGACATATGGAAACAAGGTAAAATTATTACACTACTCAAACCAAACAAAAATCCAACAGAACCAGCTTCCTATAGACCCATTACTTTACTATGCTCACCTTCCAAAGTAACAGAAAGACTAATCTTACAAATCACCAACCCACACACACCACAATCGCCTACTCAACATGGATTCAGTCCTCACTACTCAACCACGACATTACTCACTAACCTCACGTAGCACATGGATGGCATCAACTCCAGACGACCAGCTCAACGTACACTATTAGCAACAACAGACATTAGTAAAGCATTTGATGCTATCCCACGTTTCCCTCTCATAAACAAAATACTCAACACAAACATGCAAAATAACACCAAAAGGTGGCTGAGCAACTATCTTTCAGGAAGATACTCACATGTCACATTTAATGGCAAGTCATCCAAAAACAAACTTTTCCGAACGGGGTCCCTCAAGGCTCTGTTCTCTCACCAACACTGTTCAACTTATACAATGCATGACATTCCAACACCCATAAATAACAAGCTTACCTTATCATCATATGCAGATGACATCACTCTAACATCCACCCACAACATCGACACCGCTACAAATAACCTACAAACATACATAAATAGTATGCAAGACTGGCTCACACACAATAGACTCAAAGTAGCGCCCACAAAATCAACCATCACCTTACTAACAAGCAACAAAAAAGAACACCAGATAACTCCACATCTTACACTAAGCAACACCAACATTCCACACACTCACAGGACCAAAGTACTTGGGGTCACATACAATACATCATTATCTTTTGCAAATCATATTCGGGACATTAAAAACAAATGTACATCAAGACTTAACACGCTTAGGGTACTAACAGGCACAAACTTTGGACACCAGCAGGAAACAACATCACTCGTATACAAACAATATATTCGCTCAGTTATGGACTATGTTAGCACATGCAGGCACCCATTATCTTAAACACACACATAAACACCTTACAGACAATACAAAACAACGCACTTCGTATCATTACAGAATGTACTCAAACAGCACCAATAGAACACCTGCACACAGAAACAAAAATACTGAAAGTTAGGGAACATTTAGACATGAGGGGAACACAATTCATTGCAGCAGCGACAACTAACCCACAACACCCTTGCCACTACATGTACAATCATGCACCAACACCTCGCACCATTACGGTAACACCAGAGAGACATTATAACCAAATACTCCATTCCATACCACTCCACACAGACATCCCACAGTACAGAAAACACATACACACACACACCTAACCCACAAAGCACTGACACGACCCGGTCCGAATGCGGTCGTAGGTGCGAAGCCGCCACCCATTGACAGGTCAGAGACCAGCCTGAGCAGATCGAATCGAGTTAACTTAGCATGATTCCGATGTGGACATCACCCCAATTTACAGACATATAAACACAGACTAGACAACTCCATAGACGACACCTGCCACCTGTGCCAGGACACACCACAAACAATTGAACACATTATGGCAGACTGTACCGTTCTGTACCGTTCTAGCACAACATAGAACACAACACAACATCACTAGTGCGCTGAACCTCTGGTCCACTCCGGAGATGACGATCGGTTACCTGCGTGCCGCCGCCGTCTTGCTTGATCAGGGCGGGCTGATCGGCTAACCAACAACAACCTTCTGTTCGTAGAAATATTATCTTCTTTTGTTTTACATCACTTAAAAAAGGAGTTTTCAAGACCATGTCTTCTACCTAAATAAATTATGTACCCTTAATTAACCCTATAACGTCTGGTGTCAAGAATTCTTGACACTTCAAATACGAAGCTCTTATGGGGAGAAAATGAAAAAATTTGAGGTTTGGACGAGCTCTAAGATTTCTTTACGTTGCAATAGCATATTGCGCTGAAGAAAATATAAAATCTGGCGGTTGCTGGTAACTTATTCACTTAAGCTGTGAGATTCATAAGACGTGGATGCGTGCAGCTATAGTGTCCAATTTTACATATTTCTACAGATCTACAGAAGCTAAGGCTAACAAAGACCCTAAGATCCACTCTAAGGCTAGCCGGAGAGAAAGGAAAGAGTAGGGGTTAAGAGAAGAGAAGAGAATAAAGGGTTAAGTAAGGAGCAACACCTATCATTCGTGGATTAACATTCATTCAGAAAAAGAGGAAAAAAGTCTCACCATCATCATCCGCCGGCCACTGCCGACAAGTCAGAAAAATAGTCGGAGAAAATAGGAGAGGGGTGAAAGATGAAAAGAAGTAAAATAAGAACGCTTACAAACCATGCAAACACAGTCTTAACTCACTGTCATACCATGCAAGCAAACTACAAACATGCAAGGAGAGAGAGTTACAGACATGCAAAAAAAAAAAAAAAAAAAAAAAAGTAGGTACAGTTAAAGAAAAAGTGGGTTAGTTTACGCTATGAGCTACATCTACGTTCGTGTTAGCCTAATTTTTTTTTTTTTTTATTACTGGCATCACACGCTGGCATGTCACAAGCTGGCATTCATCGTCAACAGACTCATCCTCGAGCACCACCACCAGAGCTCCTGTTGTTAACTTTCTTTTTTTAATTTTAAACAACGTTAATACTTTTAAAATGTCTGTCAAGACGGTTCTTAAACATATTAACGCTGGTAGAATGAACGACTGACGCGGGAAGATTATTCCATTTATCAATTACTTTAAACGTAAAGAAGTTTTTAGCGATATTAGTAATGAAACGTCTGCCACGCAACTTAAATCCGTTATTGCGAGTATTACTATTATCGAAGGAAGAGTTTGTCAAAATTTACGTTATCGATGTTATTAACGATTTTGAAAACTTCAATAAGCTCCCCCCTTAATCTTCTAGTTGCGAGTGAATACAAGTCTAACTCTTTAATCCTATCTTCATAAGGCTTATTGCGCAATGACGGAATAAGTTTCGTGGCATGACGCTGAACCCTTTCTAACCTATCAATATCCTCACGCAAGTACGGGCACCAAAACTGAACGGCATATTCTAAATGAGGCCTGACTAGGGACTTGTAAAGGGGCAATATAATATCCTTCGATTTAAATTCGAAATTACGCGATATGGCGCTATGAAGCCTAACATCCTATTAGCTTTTGCGCAAGACTCCAGGCACTGGTTCCTAACCTTTAAATCTTTAGTTACGCGTACGCCTAAATCTACTTCCTCGTCAACGCTCGCTAACTCCCTATCATCCATCGTGTACGCGTAATTATTGTTGCGAGAACCTATATGCAAAACTTTACATTTATCTACGTTAAATTGCATCTGCCACTTATCCGTCCACTCCATAATCCTGTCTACATCGTCTTGGATCCTATTTCTATCGTCCTCGTTAACAACCTTACCGCCTATTTTAGTATCGTCCGCGAATTTTGACACGTTACTAGTCAATCCTACATCTATGTCGTTAATGTATATTACGAATAACAATGGGCCTAACACTGAACCCTGTGGGACACCGCTACCTACCTATAACCACCCCGATTCACTACCATTAACTACGACCCTCTGCCTCCGAGCACGAAGCCATTCTTCTAACCAGTTAGCTACCTGACCGCGTATACCGTGTGCTTTAACCTTCGCAATTAGTCTCCTATGCGGAACTGTATCGAACGCCTTTTTAAAATCTAAATAAATAACGTCAGCTGCCCTATGCCTATCGTATTCGCGCACTATTTCGTTATAAAATTCTAACAAATTAGTTAAACAAGACCTATGGCGTCGAAACCGGTGCTGACTACTATTAATCAAACCCCTACTTTCTAAGTGATCGATAATACGATCCCTAACTACGGATTCCAAAAGTTTACCGACAATTGACGTTAAGCTAATGGGCCTATAATTGCTAGCTACCGCGCGGTCGCCTTTTTAAAAATAGGCGTGACGTTAGCTAATTTGAAGTCTTCATGAATAATCCCCGTTTCGAGTGACTGATTAAAAATCTTCGCTAAGGGGCCTACGATAACGTCTTTCAAATCTTTCAAATGTCTGGGATAAAAAGCGTTAGGGCCTGGAGCCTTGCTAACTTTTAGCCTATCGATATAATGCGCAATCTCAGCCTCGTAAACAGTTATTTCATCCAAAATAGTCTCGCTACTAAATGGAACGATATCGTCAACGTCGGGGACATTATTTACGTCTTCTACGGTAAAAACTGTCGCAAAAAAGTTATTGAAAATACCCGCCATCGCCTGAGCGTCAGAAGCCAAAGCGCCATTTACATCCACTAGAGGGCCTATGTTATCTTTTACCGGCTTACGATTATTTACGTATTCAAAAAACTTTTTTGGATTATGTTTACTATCCGCAGCTATAACTATCTCTAAATTACGCTTAGCATTCCTAACTGATCTTTTAACCTGACGTCTAAGCTCGATATATCTATTAAAATTAGCTACCTGGCCATTGCGCTTGTTAAGTCTATACGCTCTATTACGCTCGTTTATGAACTCGCCTACTTCCCTAGTCCACCACTTCGGCCTATCACGATTTCTAACGCGCTTGGGCCTACGAGGAATAAACTCCCTTTCAATATTCCTAAAACTTTCTTTAAACGCCACCCAACGCAAATTTGTGTCATTACCCATAAATAAATTATCCCAGTCCACTACTCTCATCCTATCAGCAAAACTATCAAAATTAGCCCTACGAAAATCAGGGACTTCTATTACGTTACTATCCTGGGTGTTTTCTATCAATAACTTAAACCTAAGAATTTATTTCATAAACATAATTATAGGTAAGTTACATTATTCATTAATTTTGTGCTAATTTGTCGGCAAAACAATGTATTTATGATATAAAAGTCTTAAAAATATTATTAGAACCTACATTTTTTTATCATTTTTGAAATCTAAAGAAATTTTAACATTCGTCTGAGAACTGAAATTTTTCACTTGTTTGACAGAAATGAATACTTCATCTTTTTATGGAGGAGGGTCCCACTTATCCAGAACTTTAGAAAGGGGATTGGAAATGAGTGATATTAGTGATGACAATGAAGAATTGGAAGAGGAAGTCATTGATTTTGGTATGAATTTTATTGTAGTTTGCTAAAATAATAGTCTTTGTTAGGCTATATATTCACACAACTTTTTGCCAAGAAGTGTTACATCGCATTTCAGGGTAAATATTTACTATTACACCAGTCTCCGGTAGAAAGTTTTAAAAGCTGGTTTTCAATGTTTTTCAATGTGCTGAATTCAAAAATGATACTCATTTCCGTTGCAAATGATTTGTTAAAGAGTTATTGAAGCTTAAAGCTTTTAAAACTTTTTACCCTTTTTTACCTGGAGGACCCCCAGTGGGAACCGGGAGTTTTTGGGTGGGGAGAATCGCAAAAACGAGTGGTTTCTGAAGATTTTGAAAGTCAGATTAATACAAAACACATCAAAAACCATAGGAAAAATATAAATTTCTCCTTCAAAATTGACCGAACCTAAAACAACCTAAGCAAACCTAACCTAACCTAACCTAACCCCTAACGTTATCCAAAATTATATAATCAGACACCGAAAAATCACAGCGCAGTCTTTTCTTAGTCTTGGGAACCGGGTAGCTCTTATGGCACCGCCACACGTTGTTCCTCACGAAGAGTACGATCCGAGTCACAACGAGGATATTTCACCACTTGAGGAAGAACACCGTGTGCCCGAAGAAAAGCTGTAGCTTTTTCTGAATTTCCATAAAATTCGGCGATACAGCGAAAATAATCAAAGGAGCACAAACCACAGGACACCGTGTCCATTAACTGATTCAAATTAAAATCGGTGGAAGCGCCATTTTTTTACCCTTTTCCCGTTAGAGAGTTTAAGCTTCAATAACTCTCTAACAAATAATTTGTGACGGAAATGAGTATCATTTTTTAATTCAGCACATTGAAAAACATTGAAAACCAGCTTTTAAAACTCTCTACCGGAGACCGGTGTAATAGTAAAGAAATACCCATTTCAGTATCTATTTTTTGGGTGTATATTTTGAAAAATTAAACTTTTTCATTCACAAATAATAAATATATAGATAGTTACTTTTAGACAACTCTGTAAATGAGTTGTAGGAGTGCTAAGTCATTTATGTTTTTAGGAAGTGAATTTATCCCTGATGAAACATCTGGAAGAAATGCAAGAACTGATAGAAGGTGTTGATGATTGTAAGAAAACTGTTGCAGAAACAGCACCTGGAAATTCGGCAGCAAAACCAAAATCTTCCAAGCCAAAAAAAACGTGGAGAAGCACCATTGTGGCGGATCATTACTGATGAAAATTCAGCCAGAGAAATGCCAGAATGGTTAGGACATCTTGATGCATCTGATAATGTAAAACGACCAATTGAGTATTTTAGGGATTTTTTTTCTTCAGACATATTAGATCATCTTGTTGAACAATCCAATAGTTATGCTTTGCTACAAAATCCTAACAAACCTCTAAAATTGAACCGCAATGAGCTGGAACGATTCCTAGGAATCCTTTTAGCTATGTCTATGGTAAAACTATCCAACTCTCGTCTTTATTGGAGCAACAATCTTCACTGTCCCATGGTTATTGAGGCATCGGGTAGAGCTCGATGGAAACAGATTAAAGTGAATCTTCATTGCAGTGATAACTCGCAAATGTCATTGTATGATGACCCTAACTATGATAAACTTTATAAAGTAAGACCCCTTATCGATCATTTGCAACATAAATTTCTGAAAATTCCTATGTCTCAGATGCTCTGTGTGGATGAACAAATTGTCTCTTACAAGGGAGCATCATCCTTGAAACAATATATCCCAAATAAATTCCATAAATGGGGTTATAAAATATTTTCACTTTGTTCTATCAAAACAGTCCAAGGGGAACCTGACTTAGGTGCAAGCTCTAATATTGTTTTGCAACTAGCGCAGTGCATACTAGTGGGGCTGAATCATTTGATTTACTTCGATAATTAATTATTGGTTCACATCACTTCCTCTTGTGACTACTTTGGCAAAGAAAAAAAATTTACTCACTGGGAACTGTTAGGCAAGCACGTTTACCAGGAATTCCTTTTTCTAGTGACAAAGAGCTTATAAAAAATGGAAGAGGTTCTTATAGAGAAGCGAGTGCTTTAGTTGATGATGTTGAAATTAGAGCGGCAAAATAGGCAGAAAATAGATGTCTCTCTGTTGTCAACATTTTCCTCTGCCCAACCATTGGAAGAATGCAAACGTGAAAATGTACAATAAGTTTATGGGTGGTGTGGATCTGATGGATTCACTTGTTGCCCTCTACAGGTTTCACACAAGATCAAAGAAATAGTATCACAAACTCATCTTCCATTTTCTGGACATTACTGTGGTGAATTCAAGGTTACTTTACCCAAGGGATTGTAAAAGCATTGAAATTCCTAATAAAAAAGTCATGATGTTGCAAGAGTTCAAAATATCAGTTGCAAATGCATTGTTACTTGAGGGTAAAGAAAAAAATCCACCTAAACGAGGTCGTCTCTTTTCAAGTAGCATTGACTCAATGCATGCCAATAAAAAAGCTAGTAGGGGCCATGCTACTAAGACGAATCCTATGTCTGAAATTCGTTCTGATGGTTACCATCATATTCCTGAGATTGCAGAAAAAGGGGGTAGATGTAAAAAAGCTATATGTAAGGGGGTTACAGTGTTTAACTGTGGGAAATGTGATGTCAATCTTTGCCTCACGAAAACCAGAAATTGCTATAAAGAATTTCATAAAGAGTAACTAAATTGTTTTCTTTGATCTACTGTAGTGTACAAATTAGATTTCAGTTGAATTATTTCAGACAACTGTACAATGTATAATGTTTGAATTCAAGTATGGAACAATGGTATGACATTTTTCTTAGATTCACACTTGTGTTTCAATAAAAGAAGGAAATGTTTATTTCATCTAAATCTACATTTTGTCATTTTTTTTTGTTCCTCTATTTACAAAATTGTTTTTCAATAAAGTGAAATTCTTGGATTATTAGTTTATCTTTCCTTGCATGTGAATGTATAGAAAAAAACTTGTTAATTTTTGCTGGTAACTATCATTATCAGTTTTGATATCTTCAGACACCAAGGACGAAGTTAAAAGTAGTTGTTATATCATCTAACAAGAAGTTTTGATACCCCAAAGAGGAAAAAAAGCTTCCCCTAGAATGCACCATCAAAAAGAGGTTATAAGTTCTAAATTTAGACGGTTTTATTTTGAGTGTGTAGTACTTTCACTGAAAATAACTTTTTTGTGGGGTTCACTTGATAATTTTTATCATTTTCACGCGATCATTCGAAACTATCTCATGACGACCTTTTTTTTTTTCAACACTTCGTTTCTTTCAATAACTTTCAAAGAGACTGTTTATAAAGCTCTTAGAATAAACACAAAGGAGAGCATTAGGTGAAACTTGGGTCAATGGGTGTATATACAGGATTCCTTCAGGAATAAAATGGCGTTCCTATTTCTTTGTATATAGCAGAGGTTACACCGCACACTATATAACTACAATGTCAAAACACTGCCTGCTATGAATATGACTATCAAACTAGTATATATATATATATATATATATATATATATATATATATATATATATATATATATATATATATATATATATATATATATATATAACCATAACGGAAAATTTCTTTTCTTCGCCTCCCTCATATGGGTGTAAAACTCCAAACACGTGGGCAAGAACAGCCCACAAAGGAACGCTTATTTTACTTTGTTTTCACCAAAATGCCGGCCAAATCTAAGCGTCACGGGAGCCTATGAAAGTGCTAGTCCACTTCAGATCGCCCTCATTTGCCGGTTTATTGCATCTTCACTTCACATCCTGCTCTCCGTTCATACAACACGTAACGCCACTCGATCTTAGCCGGCTGCACTCCTTCAAAACTCCGTTCAAGGATACACGAAGTTGATAATCTCTGTTAAGGCCTACTACGCTTTCATCACCTCCCCTCCCCCGAAGCAACCTCACTTCTGCAAGATTCAAATACCGTCATCCTTCCGGCCTTTTGCCTCACTCAACGTTCATCCTTTTCGACCTGCGAATCTTCATTTCCTTTCAACAAGTTTTTAATCACCTAAACCGGCGTAGGCCCTTCTGTCTTCAGAGTTACCCTCATCGAAACCCATGTCTGTAACCCTCACATAGACCACAAGCTCATTGGGCCTACTGAGCTCTTCTTTCATCGTGCCAAACGGTTTTGCGTAGCCAACAAACTCAATATACTCTCACCCTGAGCGAATAGGCTCTTCAAAGTGTCCTCAATACCGTTCAAGCTAACTCATGTATTTACAACCACACTTGGGCCTATTCGTAACTGTATCAATACCGTACTGTTATTACTTCAGTTATTACTTACTTAATTATTATTGTTGTGTTCAATACCATATATCTGGCCAACAAGTATTTTTCATCAGATATAATTATGGATGGGCTAGATAGCTGTTGGGACGCTGATTCCAAATCTGTTTTTAGTTTTCCTCTAGCACGTCTAGTTTTCGAGATGAGACCGATCATAATATAAATAATAAATATAATATAAATATATAATATAATACTATATAAAATATATATAATATGCATATAACTATATATAATAAAATATATAATACTACATATACACAATATATAATATGCGTCCTTTATATAATATAATATATAATACTATATATACACAATATATAGTATGCGCCCTTTATATAATATAATATATAATACTATACGGTGTATATACAATATATAATATGCGTCCTTTATACATGTAGCGGAGTATTTTGTCGTTGCAGCTTAGGAGTAGGTTTTTGCTTTACCATTTCTGTACCGTCATGTATGGCATTTTTCTCGTTTCAACTTAGGCTTTCCGCATGTTGTCTTGTGGTATTTCAGGAGAGAGCAGTTGCTGGCCACAAATTTGCAAACGTTGCACATGCACACTAGGGTGGATCACTTTTCACTTTTTTTAAAAAATTATAGCTGGTCAAAGTTTTTCCCATGATGTGGTTCAGTGGAAGTACACTGACACCATTTTTACCAAAATCGATCAATATTTAGGGGTCGCGCATCGACCTTGAAAATTTAAATTTTTGAAATTTGGCCAAATTGACAATTTTTTACTGAATAAATATAAATCATCAAATAACCATATTTTCTGAATCCTCTCAGTGAAAGAAATCCTCTCAGATACTTACCAAGTTGATCGGACAAGTGGTTTAGAAGTTACACTCACCTAGAAATAACATTAAAATTTAAAATATCGTATTTGTCCCCCGTTATGGACGTAATCATAGCATTAGTAGCTGGCGCATCCTAAAATCCCAATTACACAAACACGCTATGTCTATGACCAATATTTTTACTAATCACAGTTTGCTTTTTACAGATCAACTGTGTCAATTGATTCTTGTTTGATAAGTCTAGACTTTAGTACAATGGATAAACTGTTAAAAACCAGGAGTGGGAAGACTGAAAGTTACTTATTCTGGAAAAGAGAAAGCAGCAACAGCAGCACCACCTTCTCTAAGGTCAGCCACGGACGTCTTCTTAATTGGTCAGCCATCTTCCTCGATCGGTGGTGCCAAATTGCCAACCACCCATCAAGTTCTCCAGTACTGTACTTCTTCTATGCCAAGCACGAAACTACTGACAGGAAGGCCGCCGTAAAAGACACGGTGGCCAATGTTCTGGCATTTTGGAACATGGCACGTATAAAGACGATCACGAGGCGTAACTGCGAAAGAAAACTGGAGTTACTGTGGGAAGAGTGGCGCTCGCTGCAGAAGAGCAAGATGAGAGACAGTGACGCGGGAAAAGGCAGGGAGAAGTTTTCAGAAAATCTGAACAAGCTCTGGGACATCGGAGCTCCCGATGCTATTGAAGAGATACAGAAAAGTCGACTGCTCTCAGACAACAACAAACAAGAAGATATTAAATTTTATGAGGATCAACGGGGCCTGCGCCAGGCAACAATGAGTGGGAATGATAAAGTGTTCGTTGTCAAGAGAAAACGGCAACTCTCAAGACAACAATCTCGTGATGAGCCAGGCACCTCAAAAACGAAATTAGGAACCGAAGCTGAGAGCGACGATGAATCTATAGAAAGCAGATCATCGAGCAACTCCGAATCACAGCTAGAACCACCATACCGACAGCCGAGAGAATCAACTGTATCAATCAGCCTTCCTCACCGCATCCTCAATGCACCGGCTGTTATTGAAGTGGCTGATCGCTTCCGGATGTCCAATAATCAGGTGTGTATATATCAGTAATGATCTTTCCTTGACAAAGATATAATAGACGTAACGACGGAAAATTTAGTGATTATTTTGTCACATAAAAACCATACGCATCCTTGTCAATTTCCTTTCAATTTCGCACATAGGTGGCAAGTGTCGTGGCGGCAGTCCTACGTTCGGCAGATCCGCCCGCAGACCTGGACAAATTCAGTATCTCGAAGGACACGTCTGACCGTGGAAGAGTGGCACATCGTTGTGAAGTGTCGACAGCTGTGCAGAAATCCTTCGTATCTCCGAGGCATGCTGTCGTCCACTGGGACGGTAAAGTAATCAAGGTCAGTTTTGCCCTCACCGTGGACGACAGTGAATTAACATGTTCCAGTGACGACAGTGGATTGACATATTCCAGTGGACGATGATGGATTGGCATGTATGACATACGTTTCAGGACTCTCTTGGATCATTGGAGCACCGCCAGGCGATTCTCTTCTCCGGAGCTCCCCACTGCACAGAAGGAAAGTTGCTGGCCGTTCCGACTGTTGCTGACGGCACCTGTCTGTCCCACGCCCAGGCGACCTTTCGTGCTCTCAAAGACTGGGAATGCGAGAACAACGTGATTGGACTGTGCTTCGACACAACTTCCTCCAATACGGGGAGGGTGCAGGGTGCGGTGGTCCGGCTGGAGAACATGCTTGGTAAACCGCTCTTCCAGCTGGGCTGTCGCCATCACGTTATGGAGCTCATCGTGGGGGCAGTGGTCACCACCGCGTTTGGAAGAACCACAGCACCAACTGAACCTTTGTTCCCGTATCTGAGGAGACGGTGAATTTCAAGTCTAAGGCGCATTTGTTTTCTCCAATGATTTTTTGCCTTCAGAGCAATTGAGATATCAGCGTCCTTCTACTAATGATGTTAATAGCAGTCGAAAAGGGAAACTTCAGTCGTTTTCATGCAATATTTTCATAACTCCCCTTTCAGATGGGACAAGCTCGACCTCTCGACTTATCGCGAGCTGGAGATCGAGCATTTGGCGGAGGTGACGTGGCTGATGGAGCTCCGAGATGAGGCAGTCAAGTTCCTCGGCACCGCTTCTGGTCTTGTCAGAGAAGACTACCGAGAAGTGGTGGAGATTACACTCCTGGTACTCGGGGCCCAGCCACGTCGTGGCACACACTTCATGCGCCCAGGAGCCTACCATCATGCGAGGTGGATGGCCAAGGTTGGTATTTTGAATTAGAAGTTAAATATTGTATTGCCTTCTGCAAACAGCCATTTGAAGTCCCTACCAGAAAAAAATAAGATAAATAATTTACCATTAAACAAACTTATATGGAGTGGTATCGGTATTTATACATCACAGTGCGTATTCGTTTCAGATCATCTACTACACGAAGCTCCTGATGTTCAGCGGTCAGCTGGAGTTCGACGACGAGCTGGTACAGAAACTTCAGAGAGTGGTACTATTTACTGCACTCCTCTACGCACCTGCCTGGCTGGCGGCTCCTGTCGCAGCTGATGCCACGCTGAATGACCTTGTGTTGTACCAGCGTCTTCTGCAGTACAGGGCAGTGGATCGCGAGATTGCAGAGGCTTCACTGGCAGTGATCAGGCGGCACTTGTGGTATCTGAGGCCTCAGACCGTCGTTTTCGTCCTCTGCAGTGACAAAGTGGAAGACACTGTAAAGCACGAGATGGCAAAGAAGCTGTGCCGCCTCGCTGTGCCCGAGGACTTCACGTATGACAACGTCTCGGTTGATGACATGACGCGCCTTCCGGACCTGATCGATGAGTCATCGTGGTTCGTGTTCACAGGCCTGCGGGTGTGCGCGTCTACGTGGCTCACTATGCCGGTGAATAAGTGGGATCAAGATAAGAACTACTGTGATCTGAAGAATGTCATCTCGCATCTGAAAGTTACCAACGACGTGGCAGAGAGAGGGATAAAACTGATAGAAGATTACGCGAACACTGTCACAAAAGACGAGTCACAGCTGCAGGGTCTTCTTCAGCTCGTGGAAAAGAGCCGGAAAGAACTAGGTGACTTCAAGAAGTCGTCACTTGCCAAGATGACGTAGCGCAGAGGGAAAGGGAGTTAGCAGAGAGAGTCATTGCGCACGCCTTAAGATGACGTGTGTTCTAACCACGATTCATACAGTTTTTGAACCTAGTTAGGGGTACCGGAGTAAGTGCCTTTAGTGATATCGGTAAACCGTTTTAATACAAAATACATTTGATCTTTCCTTATTCGTTTTATCTTATCCTAAAAAGCAGACAATGGCAGACAGCATATGAAGGTACGGGGACAAATACGGTATTTTAAATCTTAATGCTATCTCAAGGGAAATCTTTGTTTACTGTGAAACACAAGTTATTTATGCAGAAACTTTAAATATATTTACAGTATTACGTCGATACAATATATGAGAAAGAGAAAACTTCATCAACTTGAGTAGTCTAAGCATCATCATCCTGTTTGCATATACGTTTTGTGTTTCGTATTTATCAATTATTACGAAAGAATTCTTTTATAACTTGAAGAGCATAATCATTTTCATTAATCAGTAAAGTAACATAAATATCATCAACTGTTGCTGCAAAATAGAAGTCAACATCTTCCTTCCTTGACTAATCAATTTTAAAATTAGAAAGAGCCGTGTTGAGCAGAAAACTGAGATTTGTTTATAAAAAACGTCTGAACAGGTAGCGAGAACAACGTGAAAAAAGTGTTAGCAGCTGACGAGGAAGCTTCTAAACAGTGGCTGCATCCTCCAGCGCAGGACACGTCAACGCGAAGAGGCGACGTCAAACCAAAACATCAACGCGCTGGTGGCCAAACTTCCTCAAATCTCCGTGCAGCGGGCTGTCTACGGTTGGCCAGACTGGCAGTCGACGGCCTGTTGCGTGGCACGGTCAGAGTGCCGATCGGCTCCCGGGGCCGGACCTATTCTCAGCGTGCTATTTTTTCAATTACAGGGAACAATTGCGTGCTCCCCGAACTACTCTTACTCTCTGGCGACATTAAGACTAATCCAGGCCCCACTACAACTTACACATGTCACCATACACAAAGACATAGACACAATAGCACCATGAGACACATACAGAAGTATAATATTAACATATTACAGTACAACGTAGATGGCCTCACAAACAAAATCATGCAGCTTAGGGAATTCGTACACAAACAAAACATTCACATAGCACTTATACAAGAAACAAAACTAAAACGCACACACAAAACACCCACCATCCCTGACTTCACGGCGATCCGTCAAGATCGTACTGGGGGTAACGGGGGTGGACTCATCACTTACATACGTAAAAGCATTAGCTACACTGATGCTACCCAAAACATTACAAACACAATCCAAGCAGATAACACGATAGAAATACAGGCAGTTAACATTAAAACACGCGCAAAACACAACACCACACTAATCAACATTTACATCCCACCAGATAGTTCACCTCAGGTGCCAGCCAATTACAATCCACAGTTACACAATTTTGCCTCTCTCACTAATGTCATCTTAGGAGGAGACTTCAACGCCAAAGACACTAGTTGGTACCTGCACAACCAAAACAACACCAGAGGCGCCAACATAGCCACACAACTAAACAGCCTCTTCATTCTTAACAATACAGAAGAACATACACACATACCACATCAAGCAGGATACTCAAACTCCTCCCCAGACATAACGTTCTGTTCCCCCTCACTAGCAACACATACACAATGGAGAACAGAAAAACAACTGTCATCAGACCACCTGCCCATCATCATTACAACACATTCTACACTCTGCCCCAACAGCCTTAGGCACACTTACAGAAATTACAAGAAAGCTGATTGGGAACAGTTCAAAATACAGACTGAGGAACAATTCACCACATTAAACAGCACACCCATCATAAACATCGATACAACACTCAAGACATTTAATCAGATTATCAATAATGCAAACAATACATACCCAAGGGCAACATTAGGAAATACAACCCAAATTACACTAGAGAAATAGCCCACCTCATAAGGCAACGTAACAACCTCAAACATAACACACAAACACCACACACAGAAGCCATAAAGCAGCAGATACAACAGCTCAACACAGAAATAAACAACAAACTCAAAGAAAAACAAACAGAAACATTCAGGGAATTCATAACAACACTAAACCACTCCACAGATACATACAGGCTATACAAGACTATAAACAGCATTACCCACTCTAACAGCGGCATTCACACCTCACACGCGGCTATCTGTCGCAGCCAAAATAATATCCCAACATACACACAACAAGCTAACATTCTAGTTAATCACTACGCAAAGATAAGTCACTTAAACAGAGACAACAACCAGAAACACGCAGACAAACAAACAGCCAGACACAAGAAAACCTACAGACTCGACACGACCATTACACCCTTCAATACAGACCAGACCACCAAGATCATCAAAAACATTAAAAATTCGAAGGCTACTGGACCAGACAACATATCTAACATACACCTTAAACACTTGGGCCCACAAGGAATACTAGCTCTCACAAATATCAGCACATATTCATACCAACACTGTATTATTCCTGACATATGGAAACAAGGTAAAATTATTACACTACTCAAACCAAACAAAAATCCAACAGAACCAGCTTCCTATAGACCCATTACTTTACTATGCACACCTTCCAAAGTAACAGAAAGACTAATCTTACAAATCACCAACCCACACATACCACTATCGCCTACTCAACATGGATTCAGACCTCACCACTCAACCACGACATTACTCACTAACCTGACGCAGCACATCATGGATGGCATCAACTCTAGAAGACCAGCTCAACGTACACTATTAGCAACAATAGACATTAGTAAAGCATTTGATGCTATCCCACGCTTCCCTCTCATAAACAAAATACTCAACACAAACATGCACAATAACACCAAAAGGTGGCTGAGCAACTATCTCTCAGGAAGATACTCACATGTCACATTTAATGGCAAGTCATCCAAAAACAAGCTTTTTCCGAACGGGGTCCCTCAAGGCTCTGTTCTCTCACCAACACTCTTCAACTTATACATGCATGACATTCCAACACCCATGGATAACAAGCTTACCTTATCATCATATGCAGATGATATCACTCTAACATCCACCCACAACAACATCGACACCGCTACAAATAACCTACAAACATACATAAACAGTATACAAGACTGGCTCACACACAATAGACTCAAAGTAGCGCCCACAAAATCAACCATCACCTTGCTTACAAGCAACACAAAAGAACACCAGGTAATTCCACAACTTACACTAAACAACATCAACATTCCACACACTCACAGAACCAAAATACTAGGTGTCACATACAACACATCATTATCTTTTGCAAACCACATTCAGGACATTAAAAACAAATGTACGTCAAGACTTAACACGCTTAGGGTACTAACAGGCACAAACTTTGGACACCAGCAGGAAACAACATCACTCATCTACAAACAATATATTCGCTCAGTTATGGACTATGCTAGCCCATGCTGGGCACCCATTATCTCAAACACACACATAAACACCTTACAAACAATACAAAACAACGCACTTCGTATCATTACAGGATGCACTCAAACAACACCAATAGAACACCTGCACACAGAAACAAAAATACTAAAAGTTAGGGAACATTTAGACATGAGGGGAACACAATTCATGGCAGCAGCGACAACTAACCCACAACACCCTTGCCACTACATGTACAATCATGCACCAACACCTCGCACCATTAAGGTAACACCAGAGAGACATTATAACCAAATACTCCATTCCATACCACGCCCCACAGACATCACACAGTACAGAAAACACATACACACACACCTAACCCACAAAGCACTGACACGACTCGGTCCGAATGCGGTCCTAGGTGCGAAGCCGCCGCCCATTAACAGGTCAGAGATCAGCCTGAGCAGATCGGATCGAGTTAACTTAGCACGATTCCGATGTGCACATCACCCCAACTTATGGACATATAAACACAGACTAGATAACTCCATAGACGACACCTGCCACCTGTGCCAAGACACACCACAAACAATTGAACACATTATGACGGACTGTACCGCTCTAGCACAACAACGAACACAACACAACATCACGAGTGCGCTGAACCTCTGGTCCACTCCGGAGAGGGCGATCGGTTACCTGCGTGCCGCCGGCTTGCTCGATCAGGGTGGGCTGATCGGCTAAACAACAACAACAACAACTTGGTACGTATCTGAGAGGATTTCTTTCACTGAGAGGATTCAGAAAATATGGTCATTTGATGATTTATCTTTATTCAGTAAAAAATTGTCAATTTGGCCAAATTTCAAATATTGAAATTTTCAAGGTCGATGCGCGACCCCTAAATATTGATCGATTTTGGTAAAAATGGGGTGTCAGTGTACTTCCACTGAACCAAACCATGGGAAAAACTTTGACCAGCTATAATTTTTTAAAAAAAGTGAAAAGTGATGCACCCTAAATTGCACACCCTTTTATTCTTTAGTGTAACAGTCACATGTCTAGTTGCGTCTTGTGTTTTGTTTTGTGTCGCCCACTTACACATTTTATTTTTTTAAGTGATTTACATCAACCCACTCATTGATCATCATGCCTCGAAAGTGTAAAAATCACCCCCGACAATTTCTGTTACTAAATCCCAACGGCGTACAATCACGATAGATCTTCGGAAAACTTACCGGTTATACTTCAGCTGTCCTCTAGGCGACCAAGATAAGGTGTTGGCACCACATGTTATCTGTATCGCTTGTTCGAACGGATTACGTGTCTGGTTGAACCAAAGGAAAAAGTCGATGCAGTTCGCTATACCCATGATATGGAGGAAGCCGAGAGACCATCATGGCGACTGTTACTTTTGCAATGTTAACATAACTGGATTCTCCATGAAGAACAAGCATAACATTGTTTATCCGACGTAGACTCCGCGATCGATCAGACCGATGACACGATGACACGATGCCGATTTCGGTACCTCCACACTCCACAGCATAGACTCGATTCTTTAGAAGACGAAAGGGAACCTGACGAAGGAGCGATTGGCGGAGATGCTGGATCTTCGGCTGATCTTGACTACACACCTGACGAAGAGCAATCGGGGAGGTTTACCTAAAACGCGTTGAATGACCTCATTAGAGACCTAGCTCTCTCCAAAGAGAAATCAGAACTTCTCTCCTCGAGACTAAAGCAGAAACACTTACTTGAGAAGAACGTCCGAGTGTGTCACTATCCTAAACGAAACTATGATTTGGCGAACCATGATTTGGCGTCATTTTTTACAGTAGACGGTCCGCTCTGCTATCGCTGTGATATCAATGGACTTTTCGAGAACTTGTCACAGGTGCACACACCATCTGAGTGGCGCCTCTTCATTGATTCCTCACAGCGAAGCTTGAAATCGGTTCTCCTGCATAACGGGAACGTAAAGCCGTCCAACCCGATCGCCCACTCCGTTCATCTAAATGAGACGTACGATAACATGAACTTGCTACCCGAAGCAATCTAATACAGCACTCATCAATGGAATATATGTGGTGATCTCAAAGTCATTGGTATGTTAATCAGCATGCAAGGAGGGTTCACGAAATACTGTTGTTTCCTATGACTACGGGACAGCCGTGCTACCGCGGATCATTACATCCGACGTGACTGGCATCAAAGAAGCATATACAAGCCAGGAACGGGCAGTGTCCAGTGTGTTCCTTTAGTTGATCCAAAGATTTTCCTGCCACCTCTCCACATTAAGTTCAGCTTAATGAAAAATTTTGTGAAAGTAATGAGTAAGACGAATTCGAGAGGGTTTCGATACCTTGTTGAGAAATTTGCAAACATCAGTGCCGTGCAATTGAAGAGAGAATCTTTGTGGGGCTCCAAATCAGGGAGGTTGTGTAGGAAGAAAGCTTCAATGCCTTAGACCGGCAATCGGAAGATCCCGAGTTCGATTCCCGGGTGGTTACCTCATTTTTCATTTGTTCGTTCTCCCTCCTCATCTTGTGCGGAACGTTCTTCTATACAAGCGTCGTTCTTTACGTTAATTATACTGTGTGTTGTTTGCAGTTAAAATGTATATATGTGCGGCATGCGGGAGGTGCCCCCTCAGGTCATTGGTTTCTGCTCGTATGTAGGAGAATTACGGCTTCTGATTAATCGAGGCCCATGGTGTAGTGGTTAGCATATCTGACCGGCAATCGGAAGATCCCGGGTTCGATTCCCTGGTGGTTACCTCATTTTTCATTTGTTCGTTCTCCCTCCTCATCTTGTGCGGAACGTTCTTCTATACAAGCGCCGTTCTTTACGTTAATTATACTGTGTGTTGTTTGCAGTTAAAATATAATATATATGTGTATATATATATATGGGAATGAACTCGGAATGGTTCCCTGAGGTTTTTTATAATACACACAGACCGTGCATGGAACAAGGAACTCTTTTAGGAAAATTAAATCCACTATAGTCCGAATAAGTAATGGTAAACAGCAAATACTATAGTTTTTTCTTTTTTATGAAGCTAGCCCGAAGCTGCTTGCCTCACCAGCTATCTGCAAAGCAGATAGGATCCAGCTTTGGGGCAGGATCTAGGGTTTAAAGCAGCCTACCCCAGCTACATTTAGAACCTCAATATAACCTTCAAATTTTTTGAGATGCGTAGTGAATGATAAAAAATATATAAAAAATATAATTTAAAATACTGTATTTATAACTTTTAAAAAAATGCTGATGTCATTAATTTTATAGTTACTTCTTATAACTATTCACGATTTCGATAGTCACACACTTATAATACTATAGATGGCATAGTGTTATACTGTAGGTCGGTGACACAGTGTCAAATATCGGCTGGACCGAGCCGGGTACATATTTTATAAACTTCTTAAGTGCCGGAAACGGGCTTCAAAATAAAAAGAAAAAACTGGCCGGGCCGGACCCAAAACCCAAGGATTCGTTGATACATGTATAACGGCGGGGCTAATGTCTAACATATAAGCGTTTTATGCATCGTTTCATTATAATTAAAATGTAAATATGTTTTATCCTTCCGATTAGATAACTATGTGCCTGTAGATATCGTTTTAACTAATAAGGATGACTCACGTTCCATATAGTCAGTCTCTTCGTCTCAAAATCCCCTTAACCCAGTGTAAGGGAATAAATTTCAATTTGAAAAGTATCCATAATTACTTCAATATTTAATTAATGACTCATATAATATCTACTTTTCGCAATGAACGTGTGATATTCATTATTTTATTTATCAGTGGTTCTGTTAGAAATATTTTAGGTAATTAGATCGTATGAATGAGGGGGTGGGGCTACACTTTCCAATGAACACCTTCATTCCCTTTTCATTCTTTATTAGGGGTTACCACTCTGGTCTTTATGTAACGTTTTTGCTAAGTGCAAAGTTACCTGTCGGATATAAATTTGTAGTCAATTCAACAAAAGTTTAATTTCTGCAGTAGTATGTTTGAAAAAATAACGAGTACAAAGGAATTGCAGGCAACATGATTAATAATAGCAACATTGCAACATGTCGTTGCGCTGTTGGACAAACTCAATACCTTATTAAGTTGGAAAACTTAATACCTTATGGGATAAATGGGGATATGTGAACGCGGCCGCGTAAAGTCTCCCAATAATATCATACTTAGATACATAGATTTTTTATTCACACATAAATTAATTTTTCTACCTATATTGTATATAAAATAAGAACATAATAAAATCATAAACATAATGATATTTACATATGATAAATAAAAATATATTAAATGAAAATATCACGTATCTTTCCTTCACTCTTTCGGATGGTGCGTACGGTAAACTCATTCACGTGATACTCGCGGCCAAGTGATGTTATGTTCATACCACCACGCAACTTATTTAGAATCCTTATTTTTTCGGCTAATGTCATGACCTTAAGAATTTTCTTCTCTTCACTATCACTTGCAGATACTTTACGTTTTGGTGCCATACTGCTGTCTAAGGGTAATAGCATAACAACGACAAAATACGACAGAAACAATCCAACACAACTTCACTGAAATTAATGCGGAACTTAATGAGACAAAAGGTGATGTGAGGGGTGACGCGAGAGGGAGGGAGATGCGGGAGTGTTGGAGAGTGTAGGAGAAAACACTAGAGCGCGCATTGGCACGCGTACAGTACTACTGTATTAGAGCGTGTTTGGCGGACCGTGTATAATCAAATTTTTTGCTTTCGGCAAATAATTGTTCGCATTTATTTTTCCGTGTACAAGCAAATTCGGGCTGGACAAACACTCGTTGGAGGAAGGTTTACTGTATAGGCCTATATATAACTACTTATTTTAGTTTCTATTAGATGCATAACATAATTATTTCGCTAATTAACGGAATGTATTACTTAAAAACATTATTGTCGATTAAATTTCTTAACACCTCAAAATATTTCACCATTGAAATTTCGTTTACTTTAAAAATGATCTTTCTCAATAATAACAATACTACATCAGAGACGTGATTATTTTATATTTATTTAATCCATAAATCCTAAAGTATATATATATATATATATATATATATATATATATATATATATATATTTCATTATATGTAAGACGTTCGAGAAAAAGGAGACTCTGAGAACAATCTAGAGCCGCGCCCTCGCAACACAAAGGATTTAGATCATTTTGAGAATTATATTATTCATTCAGTACTCCCCCCTCCAGAGTTCACTCTGGACTCTTGTCCAAATAGAAGTCACACGCTAGTGACGCAAACCACTCACGTTAGTGACGTAATCACCTCGCGCGGGTGACACGGCTCTACTTCCGTTCCTTCTAATATAAAGAAGGGGCTCAGCGCCCTGAGATTCAGATTCCACCACAGGACTCAGACGGTATTAAGAGGGCTTATGCTTAATTAGACGGAGGTAAGAAGTCCGTGTCTCTCGACTCTGAGAAACTTAGTCTATAAAACTAGAATTAAGGACCTTATAAATTCAAAGACGTCAAAACGACTTAGTACTTGCTTAAATTGATTTCTACATTGAAAGCACTATAAATTCAAGTACAGTAGGATATCTGCCGACGAGTTTCCTTGTCCCTAACGAGCCCTTAATTATCGCACTCTACTGAACACACCTGAGGAGGTAAGATAGAGCGACGACTTCTTCAGGTCATCATCATCCAGAGTACGATCTGTTATACGGAACACAACACAGAAGAGTATAACATATATGTAAATATAATAACGATAATAATAATACCGTAACCCCTCGCTAACTCGACAGATTTGGGGGTCTACCCTCGTCGAAATACTGAGAAATTACGAATTACTACGAATTTGAATTTTTTAACCCAATTCGATTTGTCTCTGATGCTAATTCGCGCTTTGTACGAACCCATCCTCCCCTTTCGACCTGTCTCTAATGTTAATTTACACCAGAACGCAATATTTTTGTATGCATACAGAAGAATACGTTTTCTAAATACACGTATATAATGTATTAATAGAGAAATCATAAATCTATGCAATCAAGCATAAATTGATACTTGATAGCGTGGCGAAGTATCGCGCGCAATTCGACTCTCGCGTGAATTTTATTCGAATTTTTTTCACATTTTATAAAATGTTTTCACACAATTTGAATTCTCAAAAATATTAATTCGACTAACACTTAGTCGAATTAAAGCGAAATTCGAATTAGTGGTTGTCGAATTAGCGAGAGGTTACGATAATATTAATAAATAAACTCATTAATGAAAATAATATAAAATTTCTCTTTCTCTCAAGACACTTCGGCGCCAAATATTCCACTACGTTCGAATATTTATTTTAAACTTAAATATCTTCCTTCGTAAAGAAAAAATTAGGCTGCCCCTATCACCCGAAAAATATCTCGCATCTCGTTTACTCTCCCATTCGCCAAGCTGATTTTCTTTCGGCTCCAGGTTCATCCATCGTAAAGAAAAAATAAGGTCGCCCCATCACCGGAAAAATCTCTAATAATAATAAGGTAGAGATGTGATTCTTTTAGTTTTAGACCTTCGTACTGACAATTTGAATAAAATTTCTGAAATACATGACAACTAGCATACATTATCTTAATGTGAGAGCAATTTATTCGGGAGAGAGCCGCATGAAAATAATATACAAAAACCTCTTTCTCTGTGCACACAGACGTACAGTCATGGGAATAAAGTAAACACACACACACACACACGTGTGTGTGTGTATATATATATATATACACACACGTGTGTGTGTGTGTGTATATATATATATATATATATATGTGTGTGTGTATATGTATATATATATATATATATATATATATATATATATATATAATATATACACAAAGGCTGATCAAAAAGTTCGGAGACAGATGTAGTTTATTGCAAAACTAAATGTCACATACCTAATCAAATTTGTCTCCTTCAAAGAGTTCTCCTCCTGATTGTAAACATTGATTCCAGAGGTTCAGACACTTATTGAAGCACCTGTTACCCTCTTCTTTCGGAATGTTCTTCAATTCTCGTGTCGCATTTTGTTCGATCTCTGGTACTTCTTGAAATCTTTTTCTCTTGAGGGTGTTTCTCAGCTTGGAGAACAGGAAAAAGTCACAGGGTGGCAAATCCTGCGAATACAGTGGTTGGGGAACCAGTGGAATGTGGTGCTAGGGTGTGTCGAATTTTTCAACTTTCAAATTCCAAATATGAGGGGTGCTAAAAAGTTGCAGCATGACTTAGGAATTCTAAAGATATTTTTGTTAATTTAATATAATTTAGTTTTGCTTGGTAAGAAGCTACATAAAAATAGTGACTTTTTTTACTTTTTTGTGGAATTATATAATAATTATTATATTAATAATTATATATGCTGTATATATAATGTACTGCTGTTTTTGCTTATTTCACAGGTTGAAACATATTCATCAGTGTGCTGAAGATTACTTGTCCGTCAGCGCTACCATCCTAACCAGTGGGAATTGACCTACAATGGCTTCTAAAAGGAGGACAAGACTGGGGACATTCACACATATGAGCAACCTAATTGGAACTGGTAGAGAGTTGTTGCCCTCTGAACTCCCAACTCTGCGAGACGTTCTGAAATGTGGGCTACTTCTAAGAGAACAAAGTGGTGAGGATATGAGAAACTACCCAGCAGCCAGTCTTGCAAAGGACATTTACCCTAAAGTGCTTGAAAAGTGGGAACGAGCAAACAGTTCTTTTGTAGCCCCCGTTGTAAATTCACGAGTCACAATCTTAAACAAGATCCAAGAGAGCTGGGAGCAGGCCAAAAACATATCTCTTGGGAGAGGAAAGCTACATGTCAAAGAGGCTTTCATTGCAAAACTTGACAAGCTTTTTGACATCCTTAGTTGCAAGTGTAAAATTGTTCTCTGCTCTGAATTTGGCTGCCTTGCAGATGCTGGTTGCAAAAACGAAACTCACATTAACTGTACATGCCCTAGGGAGATGAAGATCCCTCTGAAGGAACTTGCTTTCATTAAAGGTCAGAGAGACAAGTCTGGTTCTATTGGACCACATCAGATTGGCTTGCCAGATCAACCTGAGCACAACAGACAAGTCAAAAAGCAGAAGCGGCAAGAAGACTAAAGAAGAAGGCTTGCTGAATATAAGCAGACAAGTAAGCAGGATGTTTCAATGCCATCAAATGAAATAATTTTCTCTGATGATGAAAATGAAGAATAAATAGCTGATGCTCAAGATGGAAAGGATGGAAGTTATGAAGTGACATTAGAAATACCAAGCACGTCTTCAACTTCCAATAAAAAGCCAGAGTACAACACATTAGAAATACCTAATGTTGCTAGGCGTAGCATCAGATATGGTGTTGGCCTGCGTGCCACAGCTGCCATCACCACTGCTGCCTTTATGGATGCTGGCTTGATCACTGAAGAAGACAAGAGACTTGTAGTTGATCACAATACAGTCAAGAGGGCCCAAGAAAAAGTTATGAGATCCCTGGATCAGGAATTTGATGATCTTTGTAAGAAGGGTGAAATTGACTGCATCTTCTTTGACGGCCGTCAAGATACAACTAAAGTTATGCTGAAAGCAGACAATTCAGATCGTCATTTCCCCAGCATCATCAAAGAAGAGCATTATTCTGTGTGCAGTGAGCCAGGTGGAAGATTTCTCTACCACTTCACTCCTGAGAAAGGCTCAACGAGAAAAAAACCTGCTGAAGTTATTGCTGATAATCTTGTAGATTTCATGAAGAAGAAGGGCATTGATAAAAGCCTGCTGGCCATTGGAGGTGATTCTACAAATGTTAACACTGGCTGGGAGGGTGGTTCCATGCATTAGGTAGAGGTCAAGCTTTGCCGTAAGCTGATCTGGTTGGTTTGTGCCCTCCACACTAACGAGTTACCGCTGCGACACTTGATCACAGCACTGGATGGGAAGACCTTGTCTAACAACAAGTGGACAAGTAACATTGGCAAGATGCTAGACACTGCAACCGAACTTGAAATTGATCTTCATTCACCAAACTCTCAATTGGAGAGCCTCTTACTTCACTGAGTGACAATGTCGTAAAGGATCTCTCTACTGATCAAGCGTACGGGTATAGGATCACACAGGCCATAAGGACAGGAGAACTTCCCACAGATCTGGCCCTTCTTGAAATTGGTCCAGTGAGCCATTCAAGGTGGTTGACAACAGCAAACAGGCTTGTCGCATATGGGTTTCAAAACATGGCCTTAAAGGCAAAACCCTCAACAACGTAAGACTGATAGTGGAATACATTGTTGGTGTGTACTACCCCTGTTGGTTCAACATCAAAGTGAAACACTCTTGGGTGGAAGGCCCACGCCACATCTTGTTTCAGCTGCGGCTAGTTAGGCTGCAAAAGAAGGCTGTAGTGGATGCTGTTTTGCCAACCATCAAGCGCTCAGCATGGTATGCATTCAGCGAAATGATAATCCAGACACTCTTGTGCTCAGATGACAGTGAGGAGAGGAGAGCTGGTGTCCAAAAGATTGTTGACATGAGGGGTGGAGATGATGACACACTTAGAGATCTTTCTGTACGTCCCAGGAAGACACCTTCCATCAACCCCAGTGCTTCTTCCGTGTTGGAGCTGACAGACTGGTCTGACGGGGTATTTGAACCTCCTTTGACATGTAAACTGACTACAGCGGAAGTAAAGAAGTTCTTTGACAAGCCTATGCAAGTTTCACAGTGGCCCTGTCATGCTCAGTTAATAGAGACGTGTGTGAAACAAGTCACAGAGGCAGCAGGCAGGGTGTATACACATGAGAAACGTGAGGGCTATATCAGAGGCCAAGAAGCAAGTCGGCGGCTGATGTCCAAGAACGAATCAAAGCAAGACTTGATGAAACTTGTTGTTTAAATATTTTTTTTTACTGATGTCATTACTTTCTAATGTTGTTTTATGATTACAAGGATATGTTTTATGATTACTAGGATATGTTTTATGCAGAGAAACTAAAATTTTTATAGCATTACCTGACATTTTGAGAAGCTAAAATTAATAGATGTTGTTTTCCGAGAGCAATTTATGTGCTTTTTAATCAAACGTACATTTACCAAGCTAAGTGTTGAGCAATCACAAAAATAATAGCAGATTTGAATTCTTCACATCCAAAAACATATTTTTAAAACCCCTCAGTGAAGGAATTGGCAAAAATTAATTTTCACCTCCCAAATTGACACACCCTAATGTGGTGCTTCGTTAAGAATTCCCTTATGAAATTCCCGAAGTCTATTTTTACGGGCATTTTGCACCTTCCATAAGGGAATGGACGATGATTTCTAACAGCTGTAACGAAATACTATCGTAATTGGCCTTCCCTCATATTCTACAGTGCCTTTTCGTGATATAATTATGTATTCGCGAATTTATATAGAGTTAATTTTATTCGCAAGTGAATTTTATTGTATCGTATATTGAAATGTGCTTTTTTTATTTTGGTAGGAACGCATGAAGACGGGGAAATGTAAGTATCGTAGTGGTGTCATGCAAACATAATAATTTCACAGGAATATATATATATACAGTATTTACAGGTATGTATATTGAGAAGTGTTTTTACCGTTCTCCAGAGCAGAATCGGGGATTCTACTATTTCATTCTGTAGAGAATCGTTCGCTTTTTCTGTCCCAAGAGATTAACCACATTTATGAAACTCTACATCCGGGATAATCGTCAGGTCCCTTGTACATTAGGAATGCACTATGTTGTTCTACACACGAATTGTAAGTGAAAAAAATTATATGTTCACATTCCATCCTCGCGAATGAGACTGATCTGATTTCTGTCAACGAGCTTAAAATACAAATTCTCTTTTATTTTGATCTGTGTATATATATATATATATATATATATATATTTATATATATGATTGACACAGACCGTGCATGGAAAAAGGAACTCTTCTAGGAAAATTAAATCCACTAAAGTCCGAATAAGTAATGGTAAATGACAAATACTATAGTTTTTTCTTTTTCATGATGCAAGCCCGACGTGGGCAACGGGTCACTTACAAAGAGGTCCCAAAAATATAGCTTCCCTCACCAGCTATCTGCAAAGCAGATAAGATCTAGTCCCAAAGCTGGATCCTACTTGAAATAGGGGGATTAGTTTTTATTTTTAATTTAGAAAAGATTCCCGAAGCTACTTCTCTAATACAATTATAGCGCACTCGCATAATTTATAATTAGCCTGGTACAGTGTCATATCAGTAAACAATTTTCTTACCAGATCACTTTATTTTTTGCGACGATTATTTTTCCTGTATCCTCTCTACATTTTATTAGGCAACTCTCGGCTAAATTACGGAACTAATTATTTATTTTGAGGAAGGTGAATTTTCGAAAAGAATTCTATAATATTCGAGAAATCGTGTCAGTATAATTTTTAGTATCATATTGAAATTGCAGGTCTAGGTTGGTGTGACAGTCCATTCTGTAGTTTATTTTCCTATGAATCGTAATTTAAGCTGAAGGCCTAAGGAGGTGTGACAATCCATACCACAGCTTTTATTTTAATCCTCCTGAGAAACGTAATTACAAGTATAACCCAGGCATGTAATTTTGATCATACCTTCAGACACACAAATACTTATATACATATATATATATATATATATATATATATATATATATATATATATATATATATATATATATATAGTCAGAATGTTTTTACACTTTTTGTTTTAAAACGTTTTTATTAAAATCTAGCTATGGTATATGGTAATTTTACACAACTGATTTAAGCGAACAGAAGCGTAGTTATAATTTACGTAAACTTAATTTGAACGTAATAAATTTGTTAATTTTTTCTTTTAAAGCAGTGCAAAAGGGATCATTTTGCAGAAGCGCTCTAGAATGCTGTGGTTAAAATCCAACTCAGCGCCACTGAGATTGAACAGGGCGGTGAACCAGAAGTTTTACACCACAGCCGTCAGTCCTGTAGAGAATCACAACGCGAATGCAAATTAATTGCAGAAATAATGTAAGTTTTTTCTGTATTGATCGAAAAGGATAAGAATGAGCGTCGATTATAGTATCCTGTTTATTATTATTATTATTACAAGGTGAAATGAGGTGCGGGATTTTTAATACTTATAAGCTATTTCCACATATTTTAAATTAGAAAAATGCATCACACTAACAACCTTGTTTGTAATCGCATTCTGCAGAACAACATATATATATATATATATATATATATACAAGGTTTGTCTAAATTATGTTAACACTTCTATGGAAGAATACTTTCGATAGAGGTGTTATATATTATGTTAACACTTCTATGGAAAATTCTTCCATAGAAGTGTTACCATAATTTAGAAACACCCTGTATATTAGGCCGGGTCGAAAAATTAAATTTGTGAATTTCCACATGCCTGTGTCCAAGAAATTTGTAGATGCACTATAAATGCTCAACAATGATTAAAAAACTAAATTGATCAAGTTTTAGATGTTCCGCAAGTCCTCTGAAGATTGCAAGTAAAACGTAAAACATTACAAAAAACTTTAAAACTTTTAAAACTTTATTTAAATACGTAAACTTTATTAATTATTTGGCAATTATGATTTTTTATTAAGATTTTCTTGTATTTTTTGTATTCTTGTTGCGATTAAGTTTTTTCTTGACTGTGTTTCGTCCAGAATATATGTAATTTATATATACAGTTTTTCTTTTCAGAATTGATTACTTGAATAGTTAAATACGCGTTGTTACACTAACAGAGTGACTTTTCCAAATTATCCGAAATGGCTGAGGCCGTAAAAGTGAAAGCAACTGTTGAAAAAAATCATGAGTCCAGCTGTTTCCCTATTTTGGGAAAGCTGAGCTCAGTGGAAATCAACTTCCCCAATATGAAGATGTTTCAAAAGAATATTATAAGCAAGATATCTCTTACTTATAGCTATTGAGAGGAAAAAAAGCCAAATGCTAATGATGTGGCAAGAATAGTTGCATCAAAGGTAAAAGAGATCTGGAAAAGTGCATCAATTCCAACAATATCAGAACAGCAAATATTAGCCAGAGTAAAGGATTGTCATGAAAAATCTAAAAATATGATAAAGACTGGTAGAAAAAAGGAAAGATTTTGAATCTAAACTGACCGTGTTCAAATCCAAAAATCAAAGGCTTTTTGATATTGCTTCCTGCAAATGTCAGAGCCAATGGACTGCGATAACTTTCATACAATTCCTGATTCTGACACATCAACAGATACAGATAGAGAGCGTGATGATGATGATCACATTGAGCAAGGTATAAAGAAATCAGGTGAAGCACACAAGCTTACTCGCAAATTGCCTTCATTAGCAAAAACTTGTGACCGATTTGGAATATCAAACAGAGCTGGTGCAGCCGTTGCCTCTGCTGTTCTGGAAGATTTTGGTCTCATTACCTCTGAAGATTATCACAATGTTGTGGATAAGAATAAGGTGAGACGGCAGAGAAAGAAGATCAGAGAGGAATTGAGTAAATCAAGTGAAGAAAGTAGAGAAACATTGTATTTTGATGGAAGAAAGGACTTAACTAAAGCAAATATCTGTAAGGATGGGAGGTACTACTGTACAACAATTACTGAGAAACACATCACGCTTAAAGCTGAACCAGAATCAAAATATCTTGGGCACTTCACTCCTGTGACTGGAAATTCAACTAACATTTCTAAGGGAGTGATAAAGTTTCTTAACAGTAACAATATTAAGGTAGACAATCTGAAAGTCATTGGATGTGATGGAACCAATGTAAACACTGACATACATAATGGAGTTATCAGGCAACTAGAGGTACACTACAATACTCCTTTTCATTGATTCGTGTGTTTGCTGCATACCATTGAGCTACCTCTCCGCCATTTGTATAATTATTTGGATGGTAAAACCAAAGGACCAAAAGCCCTTGCTGGAAATGTTGGCAAAAGTCTTACTGCGTGCGAAAAGATGGCAGTTGTCAAGTTTGAAGCAATCAAATCAAGTAATATGCCTTCTATTCCGGGGGATCTCGATCTAAGCCAAGATCAAAAGTATCTCATGGAAATTTATAATGCAGTCATAGAAGGCCAATGTTCCCAAAACCTTGAAAATCGCAACCCAGGTTCTTTGAACCATGCCAGATGGCTTACGACAGCCAACAGGATAGTTAGACTTTATGTTGCAACCAAAAAGCAGTCAGAAAACTTGAAAACTCTGACCGAATTCATTGTTCGCGTTTATGCCCCAACGTGGTTTAATATAAAACGAAATCCATAGTATTACCAGGGACCAAGGCACCTCTGGTTTATGATATCTAGTTCAAGATACCTATATGAAGAGCTTAAGGCAGTCATTGATCCTGTTATTGAGAGAGGGGCATATTTTGCTCACCCAGAAATTGGTCTCGATGTTCTTTGATGAAAGGCAAGTGATGAGAGAGTTAGCTTTCCGGCGCATTCTCTTAGCCAGGGAAAGTGTGTCCTCGGGCATTAGAGAATTTAGTCGGCCTAAAATTAATTTTTTGGTAAGAGACTACAGAGATTTAATTCGATTTGGAGACTACCCAAGACATGAACCACCTCTGACAAAAAGCTTGACAAACACCCAGTTAGAGCTTATCGTAAGGGGTGATGAAACTAACCCTTTATTAAAAAAGTACCCATGTCATTCAGAAGCTGTGGAAAGACATGTCAAACTTGTAATAGAAGCATCAGCTTCTGTTTGTGGCCAGGAAAACAGAGATGGTTTTATAAAGGCAAGAATTGCTTCAAGCTCAAACATGCCTACATTTGAGTCAAACTGCGAATACAATTGTCAATAAACTACATGTAAAAACTAATGGAAGGGAGGTTGGGCTGGACATGGTGTAGAATTCGACCTACAGCCACCTCCTCGTGGTGAATTCTGGGTGATTTGCCTTGTAAACTGTCATGGCAAGTCAGCAAAGAGCTGTAGTTTACTATCTATACGGAGTATCGGAAAAAATCACCAAAAACTTTAAGTGACTTGTGGAACCTCAAAATATTTATATAAAAGCTTGAAACTTTGTCATGATACTTCCTATGTAGGTACACAAACTTTCGTAATACAGGGTAAATTAAACTTCCTCCAAAAATTCTTTCAAGCAAAAACGACCCGGCCTACTCTGTATATATATATATATATATATATATTGTTTACAGTTGAAATAATAATGTGTTCAATATTAATAACGCGCGAGGTAATGATTAGTCTTTATATAAAGTTGGTGAATGACACCAGGCTAAAATGGGGCCTGCACAAATGGTGTTCACATGGTGATGGCTTTCGTGTCAATGGTTCTTCGGAGAGGGACAGTCGAGGTTCGATGGTGGCGTGGAATACTTGAGGTAGTCCTTGTAACGAGGTTGAGGAGTGAGGCATAACATAAGGACTTACCTTGAGTGGATCCTCGCGATGTAACATCATCTTAGTCGTGGTTGTATGACGTCATCTTGGTTGTCTTTGTGTTGATGGAACATCGCTAAAGTATTTGAAAACGTCTCTGCCACTACACAGTCGTTCCCGATTTTTAAAATAAACGGCTATCCAATGGCGCCCTTCTCGACTTCTCACGTCTGTGTTCACGATAAATACGCCGCAGTCTCTAGTGATTGGAAGTTTTACCGTTTCATTCTTCGCAAACACTCAAATATGTTTGCCAAGCGTGAAGTGATCATTCCTCATCTCCCTCTGGAGTGTAATCGTGTCCATTTTTAAAAGTCCGTCATGACTCCCCTAAAGCCGTCAACTTCGATTAGGGGCTGAGACTCAAGATAAACTGCTATGGTAATAGAGTCGACTAGCCGGTTGTGGAATTCAGGTCTAAAAGGGTACAGGTTGACCATCTCGACGAATTCGTTCTGCGTTACTCCTGTATGTAATCCGTCACATCCAACGACGTTATGCGCTAGGTTGTTATATCCTCTCGCGCAAAGTGAAAATTCGTCATCTGTAGAATAGCTCGTTTCCAGTGATCCCCCCCACCTAAAGCCAAACCGTTGACACAGTTACATTTTTAAGGCCAAATTTTTAAAATTTAAATGCAGATTTTTTATATTTTACATTCATAGAACCGTGTTCCTGATTCCAGCTTATGAAATTTCCTCTGGCCCGTTGGACAGAGACCAGTTGTTTTCACATCGGATCAGTAATTTTCATAAGACAGCTGGTCCGAGTGGCCAGCGATGTTTTAAGCCTAATGCTATGCTGGTAAGCCTAGTACAAGCCACAGATAAGCACAATAAGCACAATACCTTACAACCTTACAAAGGTTCAGCGCGATGATTCCTCAATTCACGAAGGTCAAGCTTGTCATCCCTCCTCTCGAGTTGGACTGGTATAGTAGTGAGTTGGTTACTTGTGCTCTCCACCTCACATAGCCAGGTACACCCAGCTCATCGTGGATTGTTCTGAGCCAGGCGTCTAATCTTCTTTTGAAGATGTCCACTCCAACTCCCCTTCGTGTTTCTTAGGTCTTTGGGCAGCTGATTAAACAGTTTTGGTTTCTCTCACAACAAAACTATTTTCTTTTAGGGTTAAGGATGTTCCCTGTCTCGCTTTTAATTCGGATACACGACACACTCTACCTTTTCTACTTCTCACAGTTGTTTGTGGAGTTATAGGGCTCAGAGTAATATTAGGGACTAGTTTCTCCATTATTTTCCAAGTGTAAATAATGGTGTATCTCTCTCTTCTCCTTTCCAGAGAATATAGGTCTAGTTCGGGTACCTTTCCAGTAATTTAGTTCTTTTGCACCCCTTGATCTCGGCTGTGAAGCTTCTCTGAATCCCTTCCAGCTGTCTAATGTCTTCTTTTTTATATAGAGATGTTAGGCCCGAGCAGTACTTCAATTTGTGTATGATCAGGGTTTTCAGGAAAGGAATCATTACATTCCTATCCATTCGTTTAAAGGTTCTTAATATCTGCCCTGTTATTCTCTTTGCTCTGTTTACTGCTCCCTTATTTTGTGTTTTAAATTTTGCATCATCAGTCATTACAACCACTAAATCTTTTGCTGTAGAATTTCTCTGAATTTCCTGTCCATTTGGGATATAATATTCCATGGATTTTTGGTCTTCTCTTTTTCCGTACCGTAATAGCTGAAATTTCTCGGTGTTAAACTTCATATTGTTGTCTTCCGTCCACTTGTAGATTATGTTCATGTCGGTTTGTAGAGATCCTATATCTTCTGGATTTCTTATTTTTCTACTGATCTTTGTCATCCGTAAAGGATAGTACTGTGCTGTCTCTGGTAACGTCTTCATTTATGTCAGTTAGCATGATTATGAAGAGTAGTGGAGCTAATACTGTTCCTTGTGGTACTGAGCTGAGGACCTCTGATTCTGACGAAGATACTGCTTATGTATATATATATATTATATATATATATATATATATATATGTGTGTGTGTGTGTGTGTGTGTGTGAATGTACTATATATATATATATATATATATATATCCCCGCAAAGGGGTTCTAAGCTCGTGCTCTTGAGTGCTATTTGTGCTCGTTTGTACGTGCTTGTTCCTGGAGGTTTCACGTGCGCCCTCCCGGCCCTAGCACCCAAGGATGATGGAGCTCGACCCTGCAGTCCTTGTCATCCTTGGTCTTTTTTTCCACTTCGACTGTCCCCTCCACCTTTTCTTTTTCTTCTGTCTTTCCTCTCACTTTTTCTTTGTTTTTCTGCCGAGATATGCCCTTTTAAATAGAGGCGAATCGGTTCTTCCGGAACTTAAAAAAAATATATATATATATATATATATATATATATATTAGGGCGGAGTGAAACAACTTTTTATTTCAAATTTATTTGTCTCACTGGTTATTTGGTGTATTAGAACATAAAAATGATGTATTCAGTCATTTAATGTTTGTAACTCAAACCATCCCTTGCATTTTTACATAAAAGCAAAATGGCCATCAAATGGCTCATAACTTAAAAACTAAGTGTTCTATCCAAAAATATAATTGAAGAAAAACGCTTTATAATGCAAAACTACACTTAAAAAAACCCATTGTGCATACATTTTATTGAAATAAAATTGTATATGGTCTCACTTGGTTGAATGCGATATAAAACCCGCTTATCTCAAATATTATTATTTTTTCAGGAGAGGCATCAGATCCTTTTTGGTTTGAAGTGAGAGAAGCAGAGAGCGACTTTTTATTCTTGACCTAATAAATCCGTCTCTTGATTCCTGTGATATTAGTGATGCTGATGCATCTGTAACCAACTTCATGGCTCTTTCAACTTTGAAACTTTTTGTTTCGTACTCAAGCAATTCTTCATCATACAATTTAGAAGTGAGAGGTGGTTCACTGATATCAATCCTATCCCAGAAGATGATGTCTGTCCAATGTGATGCTTTGAAGTTAAATTCTGGTACTCTAAATTCTCTGATTGCCCTTGTATTGGCTTCCTTATACTTTCTTGTCTGTATTATTCGATCGATTGCAAATTTGCGCAGCTTTTGCTCACTATTTGACAGCATTGACAGAAGAATATTTTCCGAGTAAGCAAAATAGGCCTTCCGTGATATATAAGGTTGGACAACTTTTTTATATCTTGGGGTAACAGGTTGAACCTTTTTATCGCATCAAAGTTATGTTTGGGTCCATCAGGCAGATACGGTTTAAATTTTATACTGAACCAGTTAGGACCATAGTTTGTTACTATGAACAGAACAAGGCTACGTAACTCTCTGGAGGGACTCTTTTGGGAGACATAATAACGACATAGTCTGTTAGCTAGAATTAACCATCTAGAGTTGTTAAGGAGACCAGGCTTGAGTTTCTCTAGGCTTCCGTCAACATATCTTTCTCTTATGGCCCCAATTATTCTGAACATGTAGTGTTGATCATTACTTAAATCTTCTATGAGCTCATCTGTGAGAACTGGGATGCTATCGGCCCCATCCGTAATTGGGGAGAACTTTACCACAGGCATCTCATGGCAAGTCTTAAGAGCATTACCAATAGATCCACTGAATGGTCTTGGCCTAGTTGTTTTTCCATCGTATCGCTCAAAGAGATGCCTTAGGGGAAGTTCATTTGTATGTAACATACAAATGCTCCATTCAATGGTCGGTTCTTCTTCTGCTCGATGAAGTGGATTATGCCACCTTTAGACCCAGTGTTGACATTCGTACTGTCGCACCCTATCACCTGGAGATTCTAGTCTAGTGTCACTTCATTCAAGTAACCGAACAACGATTCAGATACATCACTTGCTTTTCCAGATTTAGGTCTCAAATGATTAAGGTATTCTCCACCAGGCTCACTCAATAGTACATAATGTTCTTCAACAATTATATCCTGGAATCATTTACCATCTTTATTTTTCTTTACCAACGTCTTGTTTTTCTCCCATCAAAATATAAAGCTTTAACATCACCATAACTTTGTGCAGCTTCAACTTGCAACGTTTTTCTCAATTTCTGTCTCTCTCTTCTCATCTTACTTCGATCAATAAAAAAGTCACTGTCTTTTTCAATAATGATACCCAAATCCACCAAAGTAGCTGAAGCAATGGCCGATGCAGCCTTATCTGAAACACCAAGTCTGTCGGCTTCCATAGGGAGATTGGGTAAAGGGGCTCTCATTTGAATGTTGGAGCATTCATATTCAGACTCAGTTGTTGAACTTTCTTCGGTACTTGAGCGATCAGCATTAGTATCAGGTGAAAGCACATCATTAACGCCTACCTTTTCGAATTCTTCATGCATGATTATTTTTCTTCGCTTACTTCCTTGTTGCTCCTTAACTTTCTTGCATTTCTTTTTACTCTAGATCTTGAAAGGGTAACCATAATTCGCATAGTCCTCTGATCCTCAAGGAATTCCAGTTCTTCTTTGGGTATTCTTGATTCTTTTGGACAAACACAAATAATATTTTTCGTTACATCCGCTTTTTCGGCAGCCAAAATCTTGGTGCGAAACGAAGTTGCATTTACAGGCACAAATTTCAGAGTTCTACCAATAATTTTTTGAACAATTCAATAAGCTTCGCACTGCTTTTGGGTCGAGTGAGTTGCGTAACCTTGTCGGTAAAGCGTTTCAGCTTGGTAATTATGGATTTTTACTCATTGAGGGTATTGATGAACGTTCCCACACGTCAACCAATGCTTCTGCTATCGTTTCGAGAATATCATTATTTGTCAATTTTGCAGATGAGCCTTCCTTCAGTAGAAGAAAATATCTCCCAACCTTCATATTAGAGGGTAAGACATTATGTGGCAATTCACTTGGTATTCCGAACAGAAAATGTTGCTTCACTGACTGTCTAGTTAGTAGAGATTTTGCCATATTTAGATCTGAGGTTAAATTTCAACAGAAATATCACATTATAAAAATCTGAAAACATACAAAACACGGAATTAGTTAAAACATTATATATAAGCTGTAAAACTAAAATGTAAACATATTTTACTCAATAGTCTTTGTAGCCACCCATGCTACAATATGCAGCATGCGGCTCCTACCCCCATCGCTTATCAGCCATATGCAAGATGTCATTGACCTCGTGTGAGACTGATATTTAGATAAGCGTCTGTGTGTTCTAAGTAGTTGGTGATTAGTAAGTATCGCTTGTGTTGTGTGAATATATTTACTCGTTATCATAGTTATAACCAAATAACGCACAATATAACGCGATATCTTCTCTCGAAAACCGATAGATATTATACTAGGGGTCTTTCAAAATATGACTTTCCGCCATTTTGTTTTCGGCAAAAATGCGGCGGGTGGAGGGTCCAAAAAGAAAATATTATCTTTTTAGAACTTCTAAAGGGTCAATACACCAAATCATGAGTGAGGCAAGACGGTTTAATATTTTCACTCCACCCTAATATATATATATATATATATATATATATATATATATATATATATATATATATATATATATATTATATATATATATATATATAGAAATGAAAACTATGATGTACTATAGACAGACTTTGCTAAAGCGTTCGACAATTGTGACCACGGAATCATAATACATAAACTGAAATATATGGGAATAACAGGAAAAGTAGGGAAATGGATATATAATTTCCTTAGTGAGCGGCAAGTCGCTACAGTACAAGGAGTATCTTTATCAGAATCAGAGGTCCTCAGTTCGGTACCACAAGGAACAGTATTAGCTCCACTACTCTTCATAATCATGCTAACTGACATAGATGAGGACGTTACCAGAGACATCACAGTAACATCCTTTGCGGATGATACAAAGATCAGTAGAAAAATAAGAAACCCAGAAGACATAGGATCTCTACAAACCGACATAAACAAAATCTACAAGTGGACTGAAGACAGCAATATGAAGTTTAACACCGAGAAATTTCAGCTATTACGGTACTGAAAAAGAGAAGACCTAAAGTCCATGGAATATTATACCCCAAATGGACAGGAAATTCAGAGAAATTCCAGAGGAAAAGATTTAGGGGTTGTAATGACAGATGATGCGAAATTTGAAACACAAAATAAGATAGCAGTAAACAGAGCAAAGAGAATAACGGGTCAGATATTGAGAACCTTTAAACGAAGGGATAGGAATGTAATGATTCCTCTACTGAAAACCCTGATAATACCCAAATTGGAATACTGCTCGGTCCTAACATCCCCATATAAAAAAAGAAGACATTAGACAGCTGGAGAGGATCCAAAGAAGCTTCACAGCCAAGATCAATGGGTGCAAAGAACTAAATTACTGGGAAAGGTTACGAGAACTAGACCTATATTCACTGGAAAGGAGAAGAGAGAGATACACCATTATTTACACTTGAAAAATAATGGAGAAACTAGTCCCTAATCTTACTCTTAATCCCATAACTCCCCAAACAACGGTGGAAAGTAGAAGCGGTAGACTGTGTCGTATTCCCAAATTGAAGGCGAGACAGGGAACATTCTTAACCCTGAAAGAAAATAGTTTTGTAGTGAGAGGACCAAAACTGTTTAATCAGTTGCCCAAAGACCTAAGAAACACGAAGGGAGTTGCAGTGGAAATCTTCAAAAGAAGACTAGACGCCTGGCTCAGAACAATCCCCGATGAGGCGGGCGTACCTGGCCATGTGAGGTGGAGAGCGCAAGAATCCAACTCACTACTTCACCAGGCAAACTCGGGAGGAGGGGCGACAAGCTTGACCTCCGCGAAATGAGAAATCATCGCGCGGAACCTTTGTAAGGTTGTAAGGTAAGGTAAGGTATATGTATATATATATTATATATATATATATATATATATATATATATATATATATTATATATATATAATTATATATCATATATATTGTATATATACAGTATAATATATATATATATATATATATATATATATATGTAAAAGGACTCCAGTGTGTATTATTTCTGTTTTTGTGTCTAATGTATTTTGATATAAATATATGTGTTAAATGAATCTTGTGTGTATTATTCCTGTTTTGCTCCTAATGTATATACATATTTTAACCCATCTTTACCGAATGTATTTCATGAATGATAGAGAGGACGAAGTAGTTGTTGTTTTATTTCTCCTTTACACCATGTAAACAAATATCTGTTATTCTGTTAATGGAAATGAGGGATGTGTATATAAACGATACAGAGTGGGTGTGTGTGTGTGTGTGCGTGCGTGAATGTGTGTTTGTTATTTTTTGAGTGATACAGATATTTGCTAAGTAAACAGACCGATGTAATTTTCCTTTACGAAAAATGTACACACAAGGAAATAACTGTATATATGTATGTGTACATACAATGATTGTGTTTAAACTGCATACGATTGGCTGTGCTGTCATATGTATGTGTAAATGCCATGATTGTGTGTGTGTGTGTATCTAAGTCATATACGACTGGCTGTGCCAACTGGCGGGTTCTGAAGCCATCCAGAGAGTTCAGGAAGGGTACATTTTACTTCAAGAATTTGATGTGAGAGAAGGTGTCGCTCCAGTTAACCTATATATATATGTATATAAATCTCTAACCGAGCGCGATTGGCTGTATTTTCTGGCTGTGTCCATGACTGCCTACCCTCTAAACAAACTGCCTATGAGCCGCTTACGCCATACGACTGGCTGTGTCATGGCTGGCATCTAAGCCAAATGAGCCACAGCCACCGAGGGAGCTCATGGAAGGGTTCAAAATGCTCCGACACGTCACATCGAAAGTATCTTTTCCTCTTCCTCTCTCTCCTCTCCTCTCCCCCTTTTCTTTCTTGTGTTTTATTACCCTTGTTAGGTTAGGTTACCCACTACCCCCTTGGAGCTCTAGCCCCAGCCCCCTTCATGCATAATCCCCTTGTAGGGTGTAACGCCCACCTCCTTCATGCATAACCCTCTCTTCCCCTTTGGAGGGTCTAACCCTCCATCCCCACCTCATCATGCATAATCTCCTCCCCTTTGGAGGGTCTAACCCCATCCTCATTTTGGATGCAATGTTGTAACGTCATGTTGCAATGTTGTATGCAATATGGCAATTGCTGGTCATGGTGCATACAATTGATTTGCACTTGGCATTTTCGAGAACATACTACTTCTACTCCTTCATACTTGGCCAGCGTCCGTAGTTCAGTGGGTAACAGTTTTCCTATAAGCGAAATGAGAACATTGCGTCCAGGGTTTCGAACCCCCGATGATGCTGGTAGCATTAATCAGGGAGTTAGAGTAATGGGTCGCATTAGTTGGTCTGAGTGCTGTGCAAGTTTTTAGCCCTCCTCACTGGCCGTCAGTAACTAGTCTACACTATGGGAGCCACTTTGAGTCAGCTGTAAAGCTGTTCTGGCTTCTTCTTTTCCTTGTAATTCCTTGTAACGCTAATGTACGGAATACTACATCTATTGTGATGTGTGAAAATAAAAACGCACTCTAATAGACAGAGTTTATTTCCACGACAGTTTCGACGCCCACTGGCATCCTCCTCAGGTGGATACAGAAACACGAATGAACCAAAACAAGAGGGAAAAACAGTCCAGGGACCGACCGTTAAGAAATTCGCACCTAGGTTAGATCCCATTCTCTCGACACCGGAAGGGCATTTTCATTAAGTACATTCGCGCAAATTTAAAACTATCTTCCTGTTCTAAACATACAGATTCTATTATTTTTTTTATACATAATTATTACATTTATAATTAAATTTATTACATTTAATATTGCATAATTATTTATTACAGAAATTATAAATTTATTATTACATTGGTTATTACATTGTTGTTTATTATACAGAACTTATAAACCGAAAAACGAATGAAAAAAGCCGATTAGGAAATAATCCAGAGACCATTGAGAAATTCGCACCTAGGTTAGATACCGTTCTCCCGACACCGGAAGGGCATTTTATTACAGGGTCCGCTTATAAGTACATTCCCACAAATTAAAACTATCTTCTTGTTCTATACATACAGATTCTAATATTTTGACATAATTACTGCATTTATTATTGCATTTACATTTTTTTTTAACATTTATTATTATTACCTTTACCCTAATTATTAAATTTATAATATTACCTTTATTATTACATCTGTTGCATTTATATTTATTTCCACATTTATTACTTCCATTACTACATTTACTAAAAGCGAGTAAGGAAACAATCCAATCCAGAGACATTTAAGAAATTCACACTTAGGTTCGAACACGTTCCCACGACTCCGTAAGGGATTTTTTGACCAAGAATCTCATTACAGGGTCTAACTTATAAGTACCTTCACACAAATTAAAATTATCTACTTTTTCTATACACACAGATTCTATTTTTTTTTGACATAATTATTACATTTATAAAGTACCTTACTTGATTCCAATCGCATGATTATTTTGGCTGGCGTGATAAAAAATGGCATTATTAGTATTACAACTTCTGAAGGCATATTTGTGTTCTTTAATACGGGTTTCAATATTTCTTCCAGTTTCTCCCACGTATACTAAATCACAACTTTTACAGGGAATGCTGTAGACACAGGCTTGTTCCTCTTTTGCAACGTTATTCCTAACCAATTTACTTTTCACGGTAGACGAATATTTGAACGCCAAAGCAAACTTAAACTCTTTCGTCAACGGTTTTACTCTTTCTAAGCCGGCAATGTAAGGCAAACTCACATATTGTTTTTGGTTAACTGAAGGTTCCCGAGGGGCATAAAAAGATTTTCTGGCTTTAAAATACGCCTTTCTGATAAACCACTCAGGATATTTTAAATCCTTAAAAATGTTCCAAATCTTTGAATTTTCCGGGTCCAGCAAATGTGGGCTACAAATCCTGAGTGCTCTTAGAAACATGGAAGAAATAATTGAGCTTTTAACCCCTTCATCATGATATGAAAAATAATGAATGTACGAATTACAATGAGTAGGTTTTCTATAGACCAAAAACAATATGTGAGTTTGCCTTACATTGCCAGCTTAGAAAGAGTAAAACCGTTCACGAAAGAGATTAAGTTTGCTTTGGCGTTCAAATATTCTTCTACCGTGAAAAGTAAATTGGTTAGGAATAACGTTGCAAAAGAGGAACAAGCCTGTGTCTACAGCATTCCCTGTAAAAGTTGTGATTTAGTATACGTGGGAGAAACTGGAAGAAATATTGAAACCCGTATTAAACAACACAAATATGCCTTCAGAAGTTGTGATACTAATAATGCCATTTTTCATCACGCCAGCCAAAATAATCATGCTATAGATTGGGAATCAAGTAAGGTACTTTATAAATGTAATAATTATGTCAAAAGAAAAATAATAGAATCTGTGTGTATAGAAAAAGTAGATAATTTTAATTTGTGTGAAGGTACTTATAAGTTAGACCCTGTAATGAGATTCTTGGTCAAAAAATCCCTTACGGAGTCGTGGGAACGTGTTCGAACCTAAGTGTGAATTTCTTAAATGTCTCTGGATTGGATTGTTTCCTTACTCGCTTTTAGTAAATGTAGTAATGGAAGTAATAAATGTGGAAATAAATATAAATGCAACAGATGTAATAATAAAGGTAATATTATAAATTTAATAATTAGGGTAAAGGTAATAATAATAAATGTTAAAAAAAATGTAAATGCAATAATAAATGCAGTAATTATGTCAAAATATTAGAATCTGTATGTATAGAACAAGAAGATAGTTTTAATTTGTGGGAATGTACTTATAAGCGGACCCTGTAATAAAATGCCCTTCCGGTGTCGGGAGAACGGTATCTAACCTAGGTGCGAATTTCTCAATGGTCTCTGGATTATTTCCTAATCGGCATTTTTCATTCGTTTTTCGGTTTATAAGTTCTGTATAATAAACAACAATGTAATAACCAATGTAATAATAAATTTATAATTTCTGTAATAAATAATTATGCAATATTAAATGTAATAAATTTAATTATAAATGTAATAATTATGTATAAAAAAAATAATAGAATCTGTATGTTTAGAACAGGAAGATAGTTTTAAATTTGCGCGAATGTACTTAATGAAAATGCCCTTCCGGTGTCGAGAGAATGGGATCTAACCTAGGTGCGAATTTCTTAACGGTCGGTCCTTGGACTGTTTTTCCCTCTTGTTTTGGTTCATTCGTGTTTCTGTATCCACCTGAGGAGGATGCAGTGGGCGTCGAAACTGTCGTGGAAATAAACTCTGTCTATTAGAGTGGGTTTTTATTTTCATATTTTGACCTTCACGTAGAAAAAAGTGAAGTTTTTTGCATTTATTATTGTGATGTGCTTTTCATTATTGCCTGATCTCAAATATATGAGTGTATTTGTATATATGTACTGTATATATTTAGGGTGGGACGAATTTTTTTTTTCATCTATTTCTCCATGGGTACAAAAGTTGTGTAATGATGTCTATAATAACTCTGCCAAATATTGTTCAGTTTTGTATTCATTTACTGGTTCCGCAAGGAGCAAGTATATTTTGTTATTTATGCAAAAGAATTAATGTCCAAACACTGATCACGTCTTACAAAGCAAATCGTAAAATTTAATGGGTTTCGACTATTTTGCTAGAAAAAACACCTTATATAAAAATTTTGTCGTATTTTGATACTAAAGTGTTGTACCAGTTGCTACTCCCAATTAAAAGCTGCTGATGTTTTAGATAGAACTTAGTTGCACAGTGGACGTTGAGAAGAGAGTTAGTGTCGTTATACAGTAGATACAATAAAATTTGATACTTATTTGATAATATTACAATACATCATAATATTTATATTATCATATTAATATTATCATCTAACTAATAATATACATTTTGCAGCACTGATTATAAATTGTACAAGGCAAGCCAGAAAAAAACAGCCGTCAGCATTCTCACAGGTATCAGAATTTGATGCTTGGCCCTTTAAAATTAATGTTTTGCCAACAACTTCGGATGTTATTTCGCATTACCAGTATGTAAGATTAGAAATCAAATCATTACCAACAAATGCTGAACCAAAAGTGACAGAGATAGCTGAGAAGGTTGCTTCTGATATTGCGAACATATGGGATAAAGCTTTAATTCCAATCATCTCCCATAACAGCTTGATAAGGAAAATACGAAAGTGTTAAGACCAGTACCAGAATTTGATGAAGTCAATTAAAAGAGCTGGAACGCCTACTTTTGACAGTAAATGACAAAATTTTCTCAAGGGAACAGCTAAGTTGTTTGATGTAGCTGCTTGCCATTGTACAGTATTTAATCTCAGCTTGCAAATGGGGCAGCTCGTAGAATTCCTATTCATGAAAGAAAATTTTTGACTGACCATAGAACTGGAGGAGTTGATTTACCACTGACAAAAAATTACAAAAGCGCACTGAACGCAAATTAACCAGTCGGAAGAGAACTGAAGATGAAGCAAGCACAATTCAGACCACAGCATCTCTGAACTTTTCATCATATGAAACAGATACAAATGAAAACTGACAATTCTGATACTGAGATCACATTGCTAAGTAAAGCAAATAATCCTTTACCCATGACACATCAGATGAAAATTAGTATGCCTGTTTTGGCAAGAACCTGTGATAGATATGGTGTTTCGGATCAATCTGCAGCAGCTATTACTAATGCTGTGATGCAAGACCTTGGCATAATTCACAAAGAAAACATGTCCAACGTTGTAGACAGGCACAAGCTCAGAAGAGAGCGAAAAAACGAAAGGGCAGAAATGGAAGATTTTCCAACAGAAACACCGTGCAAGGAATTGTACTTCGATGGTCGAAGGGATAAGACATGAGCGAGGGTTAAACAAGGTGGGAAATATTATCTGAGAAGTAGCACTAAAGAGCACATTACTCTTATTCAAGAACCACAGTCAATTTTCTTAGGTCACACCACTCCACTGTCAGGCAGGAGCAAAGCTATATTTAATTCCATTATCTCATTTTTGGAAGAAACTAATGTTAATACAGATACACTTATTGCTGTTGGTTGTGATGGCACAGTAACAAATAGTGGGACTAAAGCAGGTGTGATTAGACTCTTAGAAGACGATTTCAGAAGACCTTTGCAATGGATGATATGTATGTTACACATGAACGAACTTCCTCTACGACATCTTTTCCACCATCTTGATGGCTGTACATGTGGACCAAATGCATTCATGGGTGAACTTGGCCAAACAATAGCCACATGTGAACAACAAAAAAATGTGAGATTTGACCTAATTCCTGTTGATTTACCACAGTGCTCAGAAAATACAGAGTTAAGCACTGACCAGAAATATTTGTGGGATATTTGTAAGGCAGTATCATCTGGCAACTATTCGGAAGATCTTGAAAGACGCCATCCTGGCACTGTAAGCCATTCAAGATGGCTGACAACTGCAAACAGAATCCTGCGTTTGCACATGGCAACCAAAAATCCTTCAAAGCCCCTTCTAACTCTGGCCGAATTTGTTTGCAAGGTATATGCTCCCAACTAGTTCAGTATAAAAGTTTATTCTTCATCTATAGGTGATGCAAGAAATTTGTGGCAGATAATCCAGAGTTCCAGATACCTCTTAAAAGACTTGAAAGCAGTTGTTGACCCTGTAATTCAGAGGAATGCTTATTATGGTCGCCCTGAAAATATACTGATTGCCATGCTTGCTGATAATCGAGATCATGTGAGAAAGTTGGCGCTTCGACGGATAATGGCTACAAGAGCTGAAAAAAGCAGTCATACAAACATTAGGCATTTCATGGTTCCCAAACTGAATTTTTTGTACATCTGAATACTATGAATTAATCGATGACTGGTAAAGAGATGGAAGGCTGGAACCTCCTCTAACCCAGCATCCCCAATGAGGAGCTGATACAGTTTGTACATCAAAAAGGCGCGCACCAAAATTAGAGTTCGATAAACTACCTTGTCATACTCAAGCTGTTGAACGTGCAGTACGCCTTGTTACTGAAGCTTCTGCAGCAGTTTGCGGATCCAGGAACGGAGATGGGTTCATCCACTCTGGATTAAGATCAAGAAAAATAATGCCTCATTTCAACACCAAATCATATTACAAGTGTGAATAAATTCTCTGACAATCCACCAAGGTAGGGAGGTTGGGGTGGATTGGGTGGAACCCGATGTGCAATTACCTCGTGGTGGGTTCTGGGTATATTCATCCACATATTGGGTGAACATAGCAAAGAGTTGCACTCAAATATTGAACAGTGCTTTAAAAAAGCATATATTACAAATATCCGATTTTATATTAAAATGTGCGAATTTTTAAAGTTCTTGCGGAACCAGAAGATAAAAGGCTTCGGCAAAAATATTTAAACAGAAAATTATCTCCATCAGTACGCAACTTTTCTACCCCTGAAGAAAACGATAATCGGAAGTTATTTTTAGACACTACTTTTCACTCCATCCTAATATATATATATATACACACACACACCACACACACACACACACATATATATATATATATATATATATATAATATATAAATAAAGAACGACGCTTGTGTAGAAGAGCGTTTCGTACAAGATGAGGAGGGAGAACGAGCAAATGAAAAATGAGGTACCTCCCAGGAATCGAGCCCTGGATCATCCAATTGCCGGTCGGATATGTTAACCACTACACCAAGGACCCGATTAGTCAGTACTCGTAATTCTCCTACATACGAGCAGAATCAAATGCCCTGAGGGGGCACCTTCGTATGCCGTACATATATACATTTTAACTTCAAACAACACACAGTATAATTAATGTAAAGAACGACGCTTGTGTGTTGTTGCAGTTAAAATGTATATATGTACGGCATGCGAGGGTGCCCCCTCAGGGCATTTGATTCCACTCGTATGTAGGAGAATTACGAGTACTGACTAATCGGGGTCCTTGGTGTGGTGGTTAACATATCCGACCGCAACTGGATGATCCCTGGTTCGATTCCTGGAAGTACCTCATTTTTCATTTGCTTGTTCTCCCTCATCTTGTGCGGAACGCTCTTCTACACAAGCGTCGTCCTTTACATTAATTATACTGTGTGTTGTTTGCAGTTAAAATGTGTGTATATACAGTATATATATATATGAAAATTAACTATCTATTTCAATGAAATCGGACAAATTTTTTAAAAACACATTTTTATTTATGTTAATCATGTTTAATATGTGTTAAAAATGTATAAATTTCTAAATTTTTTTCATAATTTTATTTTCATAATTTTTTCATTATCTGGTCCAATGAAAGACCGTCTGAAGTCATAGAATGGCAAAGAGACTCTCCAAAAGTTAACGTGTGGCTTGGAATGACCAAATCCAAAATTTATGGCCCATTCTTCTTTGCGGAAGCAATTGTAACAGGTACCGTCTACCTTGATATGCTTCAGCAGTTTCTCGAACCACAGCTTCTTCATGATGGCATTCTTGATAATGTTGTGTTTCAACAAGATGAAGCACCATGTCATTATGCTCTAATTGTTCGAGAATACCTCAACAGACGCCTTCCGAATCGGTGGATTGGACGTGGAGGACCTCGACCTTGGCCTCCGCGTTCTCCGGATTTGACACCCCTGGATTTCTTTGCATGGGGTTTCATAAAAACAAAGGTTTATCGCCAAAAGATCAATGCTTCTTGTTGAAACACAACATTATCAAGAATGCCATCATCAAGAAGCTGTGGTTCGAGAAACTGCTGAAGCATATCAAGGTAGACGGTACCTGTTACAGTTGCTTTCGCAAAGAAGAATGGGCCATAAATTTTGGATTTGGTCATTCCAAGCCACACGTTAACTTTTGGAGAGTCTCTTTGCCATTCTATGACTTCAGACGGTCTTTCATTGGACCAGATAATGAAAAAATTCTGAAAATAAAATTATGAAAAAAATTTAGAAATTTATACATTTTTAACACATATTAAACATGATAAACATAAATAAAAGTGTGTTTTTAAAAAATTTGTCCGATTTCATTGAAATAGATAGTTAATTCTGGGACACCCTGTATATAATATATTAGGGTGGCTATCGGCATATAGGGCCAAAAAATTTATTTTAACTTTAGAGTTTGGAAGGCCGAATTTTGTTCTTCGTCATGAGAAAATTTAGCATGCCATTTTTTGAAGCAATCAAATCATATTTAGGGGTGGCGCACTGCAGTATAAAAATGTAGAGTAACGTACTTTTAATCAATAGTAAAATACACCATTTATTTCTTTGCAAAATTTTCAGAAATTATTACTGAAATATTTATATGAAATATTCATATGTTTTCAGATATATAGGTGTATTTATGATATAATATCAACATATGTAACTACTTGTGACTTTTGGCATCTGAAAAACTCAAATCCTCAATTAACTACATGCTGAGGAAGTGCGTATGTGGTTGTAATTCACGCTCCATTTATTTCACTGTTAGGAGTTTCACGCACTAAAATTTTCAATTTTTTTGCAATTATGGCTAGTACTAGTTATAGTACTCGTTCTAAAACAGATATATGGCTTGTTGGTCCAACTTTACCAAAAATATTGCGCGATAAACTCTCTTCTCAGCAGCAAGTTTTGGCATATTTTTTTTACCACCATTCAGAGATGAAGCTCCCTTTGAAAGATAGTGCTAAGAACACTTTCATCAGTGTTATGGGTTTCTGGAAGAAAGCCAGTATTCCACCTGCGCATGAACATGATCTTATTAAGCGGTTGTTCAAACTTCATTCTGAATGGAAAGCATTACAAAAAAGTAAGTCCCGTTGATCTCAAAAACAAATTTCCAATGAAACACAGTTAACATCACGACTCAATGAACTATTTGACATTGCACACGAGAATGCTGTCTATGATGAAAATAGAAGATAAGAAATTTCTTATTGCTCAGCGCAGTGGAAGGAAAGGTCACATTGATAAAGTGACAACAATCAAGGAAAGAAATAAGATAATTAGAGAGCAAAATTTTATTAGCCGCAAGAGAAAACATGAAAAGGAAATAGAACTACAACATCTAAGCAAAGTTGCAACAATAGATTCAAGTACCAGTAGTGATAACGAGTCGATCCACTCGAAAATAGTACATTTCAAAAATTAAAGTTTTTCTCAGGGTGACACCCAACCACAATTGAAGAAAGCCAGACCACAAAACATAATGACTGCCGAATTAGCGCAAGCACTAGACCATACAAAGACCAGGAACCGAGCAGCAACTCATATCGTTGCTGCTACGGCAAAGAGTTTAGGATATGATGTAGAGTCACTATCGATCAATAAAAATTCTATTCGCACTAAAAGGATGAAAATTAGAAAAGAAACTTCAGCTAATATCATTGAACACTTTGTTCCGGAAACCCCCCTAGTAGTTCACTGGGATGTGAAAATGCTACCTGATATCACAGGAAAAAACTCTGTCGGTCGTTTGCTTGTGGTAGTGACTGGTAAAGATATCGGCAAGCTTCTTGCAGTCCCTAAACTTACCTCCGAAAGTGCAAAAGAAATTGCAAAGGCTGTTCTTGAAACTGTAAAAGAATGGAATTTAACCAACCAGATCAAAGCTATGTCGTTTGATACCACGGCAAGTAATACAGGAAAGAGAGGAGGTGCCTACATCCTGATTGAACAAATGTTGGACAAAAATCTTCTTCACCTAGCCTGTCGTCATCATATCCATGAGATTATAGTTGCAAATGTATTTGGCGTCCTTTCTGGTCCCTCATCAGGACTGATATTGCTTTATTTAAGCGATTACAGCTAGAATGGAGTAACATTGATGAGTAAACTTGAACCAGTGACTGGCGATAAAGAAGTGACCTTAGCAGAGCATTTTTTAACCTAGTGAGTGGGCGACATGAATGTCACCCAGTGAAGAAAATTTGTCGCCCAGTAAATGAAATTTTAGGATACTGGGCGACAAGGAATTTTCAAAATTTGTAAAAATAGAATTGTCTTGGGAGTTGTCTTGGGAGCATTGTCTTGGAAGCCATATAAATACGTATAATACATGCACATATGCCACAATTAGAACTGTTTATCCTAAATGTAAATATAAAATTTACATTGAATATTTATATATAGATAATGCTAGTGTTATTTCAGACCACACGGGGATGGTGGCCTGATTAGGGAACATCCGGATCCATAGTAACCTTAATCCAGGGGTGTGCTGGGTCCGGTTCGGCCCGGTTCGCCCGAACCGGTTGTTAAATTTTGATTGGATCACCGAACCGTTTGTTTGTTTTTAACAAATATTTAAGAGTCAGTAGAAATTTATTTATATCTAAATTTTTTTTATTTTTTTCAGGATTTTATAGAAAAATATAAGTATCACAAGCAGTGGTCGTTTCAATATTTATTTATTTTTTGAAGAAAAATTAGTTTATTTTTAGATAATCATGTCATTAGTGAGTATAAAGAATATGTTAAATAATTTCTGCCAAAATGTTACAAAATGCTGTTTGGAAAAGCTAAAATGCATTGGTTTCCGGGGCTCCGTCCCAGACCCCCTAGCTTAATGACTCTCGCCATCGGCGCTCGCCGATTTACACCCTTATCTGTATCAGAACCGGGTGTTAAGAAATTGGCAGCACACCCCTGCCTTAATCCCCCACCCCACTTCCCGATCTGCCTGTGTCGCCCACTAGGAAAAGCATAAAAAATGTTCTGGACCTTAGGCATATCTGAATGGAAGGAAATAATTGAATTCTGTAAAACTAACATAGAAGAATGTCAACCAAGAGATGATTACAGAGAAACATTAGAATTAACATTGTTGTTTCTGGGAGAAGTGCCCCCAAGAGGAAGAAGACTGATGCAACCAGGTGCTTCTCATCGTGCACGTTGGCTTGCAAACGTAGTTTATTCTATAAAGATTTATCTCCTCCGTTCATAGGTTCGTCTAACATCAAGAGAAATATTATCTTTAAGAAGATTCAATTTATTCACTACAAAGATTTATGTAAAAGCATAGTTCCAATGCCCCCAAGCAACTTTAGCTCCTCCAAATGACCTTGAGATCCTTCAGCAATTAAAAACTTACCCAGACACTGTCGTCTCCAAATCTGCAGGCAAGGCATTCGGTAATCATTTGTGGTATTTAAGTGAACGTCTGATTGGGCTCTCTTTCTTTGATGATCGTGTACCTTTAGAAATGAAGAGATTGATCGTCGCAGCTCTAAAAAATGAAGGAGATAAATGCCCTCCAAATAGAATTTGTTCAACGATTGCTGAAGGCAAAGATCTGTCATCATTTGTCACAGCAAACTCTCGACAACTGTTCTCAATTTTATGGTTGGAAGATGACTTTCTAACTTCTGTGGATCCAGCTCAATGGGAACAGATTCCTGATTATCAAAACGCTTCCAAGATTCTTAAAAGCATGAAGGTTGTCAATGATATAGCAGAAAGGGGAGTAGCATTGATAAAGGACTTTAACGCCTCTGTAACGAGAAATGAGGAACAGACACAGTTTTTGGCTTCAGGTCGTTGAGGAAAATCGTAAAACATTCCCAGATGCAAGAAAGAAAACATTATTTGAAGGTCTCCAAAGTTCAACCAGGCGACAATGAGTTGTTAGCACCAACGAAACCCCCCTCCATTGAGAGGATAATACTCACTCTTATAGGTGAGGGGGGACTTGGAGCTGAACTCAAAAAAGACTAAGCTAAAATTTTCTGCACTCTTGCGACACCTCTAAAACATTTCCGATCTGTATACAAATTGGTATTCTGAGTCTTTTAGGAAATAAGAACAATATTATGGGTTCCGAACTTAACTTTTTGAAGATTATGTTTATACAGCCACCCTAATTATATATATATATATATATATATATATATATATAATATATATATATATATATATGTGTGTGTGTGTGTGTGTGTGTGTGTGTGTGTGTGCGTGTGCGTGTAAAAATGAACAATGACTAATTCCTATATAATCAATATTAATTTTTACATGAGAAACCAAAATCGCCTGAGCGAGTTTGGATAGAATTTCAATGTTTGCTTTCTATTTTTTTTCAGTGTCACAACTATGCGACCTACCATTTCTATGGTTGAGCAGTATACATGTTTGTGCCATTAGAAATTCGCTGTGAGAAGCGAATGTCCCTTAACTGTGTCTCTCTAATTCGTCTCCTTTAATTTCTCTCAATAATGACTTACACTGTACGTATGACATAATTTGAATAACTATAACGTCATAAGGTAACTCAATTCCCTTCACGTTTTCCATACCTTGAATACTGAATCACGTATTTAGTATGTGGATGTCTTTCATATTCAATGTATGGTAAATTCTTTAATAATAATAATTAAAAACTTCATCCTCTATAAGTCATTATTTATATGTTGTGTCCTGTCTGGTGTTATGTAATATAATGTTATTATTCGACCATATTCATCCATACGTCCATATCTTATCTTGACCGTTATCTTTTATTAATTTTATTACTTATTCATTCTCCTACCTATTGTCTCCTGATGCCCTATCAATCGATCAGTCCATGTTTACTCGTGTCTATATTACGCACACAACCTATTGTGTTACGTACCAATATGTGTACTGTACAATAGTTTATGCATGCGTACATGTTTCCTAATGATCATGATTACGTACATAGTTACGTACATGTAAATACGTCCACATGTATTCTTTTTACTTTTTCTTTTAATTATTTCACTCTTCGCAAGATATTCATAAATGCTTATGTAAGTGGTCAAATTCCGCTAACCACAGCAAAAGCGAACGTTAAAACATTAGCATGTGTCTTATGTTATATATATATATATATATATATATATATATATATATATATATATATATATACCGTATGTGCCCATGCACTTTGCGTTATATTCCTTACATCTTAATTGTCTATAAATATGAAACACTGTAAAAACAAAACAAAGCTATAGTTAACTGTTTAATTGTAATTAACTGTAATACTTTAATATAATGTAATTAATGTACTTTAATGAAACTGTAATTAATGATAATAATTTATAATGTAATTAATGTACTTTAATTAATGATAATAATTTAATATAATGTAATTAATGTACTTTAATAAAACTATAGTTAACGATAATAAGCGAATGTGAATTAATTGGTAATCGTAATTGTAATAAACCAAAATTACGACGTACTCAGTGATGTACTTGGGATTGTACTCCATGTACGACCCGACATTATGTCGCCATTTAGGAATGTATACACGGCGATACTGTTATTATTTTTATTATTATTATTTTTCCGTTGGGATAAATTTTGATGTGCTTTCTACATGGCCAAATAATTGGTGACTTGCTCTTTTTAAAATTTTTTAATCATTTTTAGATTTAGCTTAATGAATCCTGAGAAACATTTTGCAATGTTCATAAATTGTATACATTCTCTCTTCGTTATAAAAGATGAAGTCATGTCTTGCCTAAGCATTTAATTGTAAATCTTAAACCTTTAATTTTTACTCATATGCATATTTTAGTGTAAAGATGCATAGTTCAATTTTCACTTTTAGTTAACTTGGCAGATCATGACAGCATCAGATCTGAAAAAACCCGGTTTAAGATAAAAATATGGCTTCATCTTCAAATATCTTGTTTATTCGTTCAAACATTATCACAGCTAAAAAATTTACTTTATTTTCAAATATTGTGCAAAAATAATGCAGCCTTTTTCAACATTTAATAATAATGATGTTAGCAGTTTTGGGGTATATAAACCCACGAAATTTCTTCCATGTTTATTCTGATTCAAACTACGAGGCTGAGCATTACCGGTAACATTTTAGCAGTAAATTACAGTAAGAAACAGTCTTTGTCTTCTCCTTCGAGCCGTGCTCTTTTCAGAAAAACTTAGTCATTAAAATCTCCCGATACGTTACAAGAAGAATCGGGGGGGGGGGGGGACCCTCAGAGAATTCAATAAGCCTCTCAGAATCCTCCAAGCCACTAAAGAAGAACTCGGAGAGTAGTATAGAAGAAACTACTGCAAGTAACAGATCCGTTGCTACCTCCTAACCAGAACCCCCGTCTACTTCGAACCAACCCAGGCCATAGACGGAGGGGCTAACATATATATATATATATATATATATTATATATATATATATATATTAAAGATACCCCACAAGTCCATGAAACAAACTCTTCCTTATATGTTTTTCCTATCTTATTACTGTTATTATTAAATGTTTTTCTCTTTAGGAAATAAATCTTTGGGAAACCTATCTCAGATTACTTTCCATCTAAAGGTGTTCATCTTCGGGGATTTGAGTTAAGCCCATCAATCTCCAAGAGTTTTCTCGCAAGTCTTTTTGAGCACTTTAAAAACTCGAAAAAAGAAAAGGAGAAAGGAAGAAAAGCAAGGAAGAAGAAGAGGAGGCATAAAGATGATATTTGTTGCTTCATTACCGCTAATAAAGTTTTTTTCTGAAGATTTTTTATTTTATTTATTTTTCATTTATTTCAGAGTTCTGTTCCTTCATGTTCATATTATTTTTTTTAAACGGGTGGGGTAGGGTGAGTCGGGGCGGGGTGGTAGTCATTTTTGGTCAGGTTAATTTTGTAAATGTTGTTTCATCTTTCCTCCATTCTTTTTTTTTTTCTTGCGTATGGGTTGTTTTTCAATTTGTGTAAAGTTTGAAACCTTTTCAGTATTTCCTTGGATTTTGTGGTTCAGACCTCCATTTTTCTTTACCTTAATTGGTGTTTTTTAATATATGATATATATATATATATATATATATATATTATATATATATATATATATCGTAAAGAACGACGCTTGTATAGGAGAACATGCCGCGCAAGATGAGAAGAGAGAACGAACAAATGAAAAAATGAGGTAACCACCCGGGAATCGAACCCGGGATCTTCCGATTGCCGGTCAGATATGATAACCACTACACCATGGTCCTCAGTCGATCAGAAGTCGTAATTCCTCTACATACGCGCAGAAACCAATGCCCCGAGGGGGCACCTTCCGCATGCCGTATCTATATATACATTTCAACTGCAAAGAACACGCAGTATAAATAACGTAAAGAACGACGCTTGTATAGGAGGACATTCCGCGCAAGATGAGAAGAGAGAACGAACAAATGAAAAAATGAGGTAACCACCCGGGAATCGAACCCGGGATCTTCCGATTGCCGGTCAGATATGATAACCACTACACCATGGTCCTCAGTCGATCAGAAGTCGTAATTCCTCTACATACGCGCAGAAACCAATGCCCCGTGGGGGCACCTCCCGCATGCCGTTTATGCGCGTATGTAGAGGAATTACGACTTCTGATCGACTGAGGACCATGGTGTAGTGGTTATCATATCTGACCGGCAATCGGAAGATCCCGGGTCCGATTCCCGGGTGGTTACCTCATTTTTTCATTTGTTCGTTCTCTCTTCTCATCTTGCGCGGAATGTTCTCCTATACAAGCGTCGTTCTTTACGTTATTTATACTGCGTGTTCTTTGCAGTTGAAATGTATATATATATATATATATATATACACACACTGTTTTTGTTTTCCTTTCGCTTCTTTCAATTGAATAAAAAAATATCCTTTGTAAGCTAATTGGACGAAATTTGGTTAAAATTTTTGTTGTTTTTCTCGTGTAGATACAGCTTTTTTTTTTGTTTATTTTAACCAATATTTTTTTCAAATATTTTTCTTATAAAAATTGTTTATGAAACCATTTTTACAGTCAGTTCAAAGGTGCGTCATCTCTGAACATATTTTGGAAAGTCACTTTTGACTTTATTTTTTAACTTCGATAAAAAATTTTAAGTTTTCTCCTTTAGAATTTTAATTGTAGTTTAATTGAGTGAAAATATTTTGTTAACTCTACTTTCATTGTTCTTTTTACCCAAACTTTCATCGTATTTTTCCCGTACGATTTACACGCATAAATGACCCTTCGGACCCAGCGCCCATAACTCAGTCGGTAACACCGTTTCCCTATAAGCGAAATGAAGACACTGAGGTCAGGGGTTCGCATCCCTGTGGCACTAGTTAATAATAATTGAGGAGTTAGCGCAATGAGCCACTTTAATTGGCCTGATTACTGTGTCAGTTTCTGTCCAGCTTCACTGATTATGTGACTCCCTTCCTACCAATAGCTGTATTCTAATTGTTTGTAAAATGTTTATAAACGTATATACTCTATATATTCTGTTCCTCGCTTTAAAAATTTGTTCAGTTTTGTAGATAATTTTTTTTCATCATTTTTGGCGTTCTGGACTTTTTAATGTAATTTCGGAGTCTAAGAAGAAGACTGTGGCACCAGGTGTTAATTTTCTCTCGTTTTTGGTTAGGTGCGACCAAAAGGCCTCGTTTCTTCCAATTTGGTAATTTTCATGATATCCACGTACTGTACAGTCACTGGTACGATCTTCATTTGCTGGGTGATTCAGTCAAAACGATGGTTCATAAAATTATATATATATATATATATATATGATGTAAAATAAGGCACTGTCGCGACGAAGTATGGAAAAGGAAACCACTCTTCAGGAAGACGTAAATTTTTATTTCTTAACACCAATACAGTTTCGGCTCCGAGCGAGCCCTCCTCAATTGGTAATGAGCGTATAAACAGAGAACAGAGTTTATATACACGTGGAAATTAATTATCAGGGATTAGCTGACTGAATTTTCCCATCCTCTTCTCAGAGGATAGTTAAGTGACCCCTCCGACCCAGCTTTGACCTGATAGATGAATTTGTGTTGCCTGGGGGTTTTTGGAGAGTAATGTTACAAAATTCTTAATTTTATTACATATAATTTTGTTAAAAGAGAATTGACCATCGGATAGATTAAAATTTTGTATAGAGCCTATAAGCCTAGATTCAACAAGTCTACGTTTAACATTATTAGATTTGAAAACAAAGTTGCATTTATTGAAATCTATTATCATACATAGTTATAGTCCCTAACATGACAGAATACCGTACTTTTTTCATTCCCCACCCTCACATCTCTCTTGTGTTCATAAATTCTCTTACTTAGGTCCCTTCCCGTTTCTCCCACGTATACATTATCAGGACATTCTTTACATTCTTTACGTGTCTTTTTCGTTCTTAGGTTTGTTCCCTATTAACATATCATTTATGCAGTCCCTGATTGATTGATTGTATCCACAATCAGTATCTACAGATTTAAGATTGTTAATCTTACAAATTTGGATAAATCTTATAAAAAGTGAGTATCATTAAATGTTAAAATACTTTTGGTTAATTAGATTGCTTTTAATATATTGTATATTTTCAATGTTGTAATTTAAAGTCTTAACTGTAGGTGGTCGGAAGATTTCTCGGTATTCATTATTGACGGAGACGCGACTCGCTACTATTTCAAGGTAAGAGTTAAATCGGAATTTGTGTATTAAAGTTGTAATATTTGGTGACATTAATTATAGGAACGAGTGATGCTCATATTATAAGTCACTGGTGTAATTAATTCGTCCATCAGAAGCTGTTAACGATTTTAAGAAAATCATTGCCGTGAAAGGTATTGTGAACTTCACATGTCGTTTCAAATAGTGTGTGGATTCTGTGATGCTCTCTTTATTTTTATTACAAGGAAAAATTATTTGAAGGTTCATGAATTGTGACTGTTCAATAGGGTGTTTCATACCTATAGGGTAAAATAAAAATGAGCTTGGAGTTTTAATCCACACGTTTCTCCGTATTCTAAAGAACAAGAAAACACGTTTGTGCAAGTTTGAACCAGATCGCGCTGCATTTAGAGGTCCCCAACTTTGACGACTTTTTGTCAGTTCATTTCTCGCCTGCCTGCAGTGAAGACGGTTTTCTTCGTCGCTTGAGCGGTTCGTGTTGTATAGCCTATTGGACAACTATGGAGGTAATTATATATGCTACTAATTATCTCATTTTACTGTGGTATTGAAATTTATTATTATTTAATTTCTGTCATTTTACTGTGGTAGTGATATTTATTATTAATATTACATGAAATTAATTAGTCTGTTGCATATTGGACAACTAAGCTGGTAATTATTTATGATACTAATTTATGTAATTTTACTGCGGTATTGAAATTTATTTAATTAATGAATTGTCAAAGAGAACGTAGTGTACACGTATCAGTTTTATAAATAAAGAAAAGCAGTAACTGGGACTCGAACCAGTGTCATAGCCGTTTGGCGGCATCGCTCAAGTCGGCGTACACAGCACGCTATCCACTCCCTAGATGGTGTAGTGGATAGCGTGCTGTGTACGCCGACTTGAGCGATGCCGCCAAACGGCTATGACACTGGTTCGAGTCCCAGTTACTGCTTTTCTTTATTTAATTAATGAAATTAATTACGATGTGAAATTATTTCTGTGGAATTATTTAGTTTGTTTTTTTTCCAGGTGTCTACCAGAGCGAAAACAGAAGTGTTTCTTATTGGCCAGACGGATGCGAACATCACATCAAGTGGCCTTCCAACTCAGTTGCAAGTACTCAAAAAGTACTTTTACCACCAAAAGGAGCAAAAATTTGGACGTACTAAATGCCTGAACCTGTGCCTGGATGCCTGTCTCATATTTTGGGAGAGAGCGAGAATCCCCATGATGCGTCGAGATTCGGCCTTGAGGAAGATGGAATCCCTTCTCAAGGAATACGACCGGCTTGTGAAGCACAAGTCACATAAAGCAGAGTCCTTCCGAGTGAAGGAGGCGATGTTCAAGGAGGCAATAGCGAAGGAGATCATGGACATTGCTCATTCACAGGCTAAGGAAATGATGAAGAATCAGGAGGACATCCACTTTCTCGACATGCAGCGTGAAGATCCAAATTCCTGCAGCATGGGCCCTGTTGACATGAAGCTTCACTATAAGGAGATTAGGAAAAGGAAGAGGTTGGACAAGATTAAGGAACAACAGGAGAAGGCCAGGAAGGAACAAGGAGCTGCAGAAGATACGGGGGCTTTAGTGATTTCAACTTCGTCAGAGACTGACTCAGATGTCGTTGACCCAACCGTGGAAGTTTTTCCATCCTCCTCCAAGGGAAATACCAAGAAGCGACGCAGGAATCTGATCTCACAGGATGTGACGACTACCTACGATCGGCTGAATATTTCGTACCGCGATTCAGCTATGTCGTACGCTGCAGCGGCTAAATCACTAGGTTTTGACTTGGATGAACTGTCCATTTCTGCCAGTACCATGTACCGCACACGCAAGGCTCTCAGGAAGGTGGCTGCTGAAAGTTATCAATCCGACGAAGTTTGTCCTGGTCAGCCTCTTGTCTTGCATTGGGACGGTAAGCTCCTACCTGACAATGAGCAATGGAAGGAGAGCGTTGACCGGATCGCCGTCCTCGTCTCTGGCGACGGCAAGGAGAAGTTGCTCGGCGTTCCTAAGGTGACGTCCGGAACCGGCGAGAAGATAGCGCGAGTTTGCTTGGATTTGGTCAAGGAACACAGGATGGAAGAGCGCGTGCGGGGACTGTCTTTCGACACGACAGCGTCGAACACCGGCATTCATATCGGGGCCTGCGTCCTGATTGAGAAAGGTCTTGGCAGAGAACTCATGTACTTCCCCTGTCGGCATCACATCTATGAAGTCATCCTCAGCTCCGTCTTCAAGCGTGCATATGGCCCTTCAAGTGGCCCCGATATACCCGTTTTCAAGAGGTTTCAGGCACAATGGAAGTTCATCGACCGGTTCGACGTGCGGCCGTACGATTTTGCTCAAGTCAATGACTCTATGAGGGAGAAGTCAGTCCTGCTGGTGAGAGGGATGGTGAGCACGTCGCATCAGCGCGATGACTACAAGGAACTGCTACAGTTGGTTCTCATCTTCCTGGGAGAAGCAAAAGTGGTGGATTTCCCTCTCAGAGCCCCTGGCGCTTACCATCACGCTCGATGGATGGCGATAGCCATCTACTCCTTGAAAGTAATTCTACTGAAGAAGCAGTTCAAGATGTCGAGTCACGAGTTGGAAGCTCTGACAGCCGTAGGTCTCTTCGTGTCCCTCGTCTACATCCGAGGTTGGACTCGTGCTGCAACCTCAAGCAAGGCTGCCGCAGTTGATCTGGAATTTCTGCGTGACGCGGAAGCCTTTGCCATGTCGGGATATTCGTGTGTTAACGCTGCGCAAGAAGCCATGTCTCGACACCTATGGTACATCTCTGAGACTCTTATTGCCATGGCGTTCTTCGACGCAGATGTGGCAGATGAAGAAAAGGCTCAGATGGTCGTCAGTTTGGGTAAGCCCGCATCGAAAAAGGAACTCAAGCGACCCCAAGGGAAGAACGTCATGAATCTTGCCTCGAAACACCTGGCGGAGTTCGTGACAGGAAAGACGATGGCTTTCTTCCATGCATTCGACTTGGACACAGAATTCTTGAAAAAGCCAGTTGCCGAGTGGACTGAAGTAGAGGGCTTCAAGCAAGCAGCGGCAACTGTTAACAAAATCTCTGTCGTCAACGATCGGGCCGAAAGAGCCATCGCGCTCACCAAAGAGTTCAACTGTTCTCTGACGAAGAACGAAGAGCAGAAGCAGTATTTGCTCAAAACTGTGATGCAGCATAGGGCGAAATACCCGAATAAAACCAAGAAGGATTTCATGGACAAATGATTCGCAAGAAGTGGTTATGTTTTTTGTATCTTTGTGAAAATGTGTAGTGAAATGGTACTCGTTTGTTGAATAAAAATTCATTGACAGATTTTTGTTTAATTTTTTCCGTTTATGATCTGCCAGAGCATCAAACTGGGGACCCGTAAACTTTAAACTATTGAATTAATACTTCGGTTTATCAGTCTCCTCAGCAAATGGAACAAGGGGATCCATGTGGATTAAAATTTGTCCAAACTTTTAATTTATGAAACACTACTGTTCAACCAATCGAAATAGGAACGAGTCTGAGAACATATTTATCTCAACGAGTCAGGAACAACGAGGAGTATATACGAGTGTTTTGGGACCTCTTATAAAGGAGTTCGATTCACAAGTGGACCTGTATTGTGGAGTTAGTACCTGAACCAAGCTAATCTTGAAGAATGCCAAAAAACTTCACTTTTTTCTATGCGAATGTCAAAATATGATAATAAAAACCCACTCTAATAGACAGAGTTTATTTCTCCGGAAATAGTTTTAGCTTATATTAAGTTTTGGGGTTTTAGTGATCCGCCCATTTCATCCATTGGGCTAATCAGGGTGAGTCTTACGTCCCGTTTAGGTTACACTAGGTTAGGTTGTTGTTTTAGGTTGATTAGTTATTTCCCACGTGACCAACTTGTGGCCAGTCACGGGTCCAAACCTCTGGTGTCCTCGAAACTTAATATTTATCATAGTTTTGTTTCGGATACATTTATTTACCCTTAATACAGGTCACTCTCGCTTTATGCGGGGGTTGCGTTCCACAAAAAGCTTGCATAAAGAGAGCAATTTATTACAGGTACAGTATTTAATAGGGATGCGTTCCAGGACCTCTACTGAACCTCCCCAAAAAAGTTTCTAACACACTTTCATAACAAATCCAATGAAAAACCAACCAATAAAATAAAATAATCATCTGACATTATATATATAAAAAAATTAACCCTTTCTCTCCGGGTGTGGCATATAAACTACACGTCCAATTTGCGCCCAGATCCGGGTGTGGTAAATAAACCAACCAATATTTTCTGAACTCCGGATGCAGTTCATAAAGCAAAGATATATCCCTCTCTTTCCACCGTTTGGGGTTGATAATGGGGGGGGGGGGATATATGTATTATAATTAGAATTCATTAATTCGAATTCATATAATTTGCTTCAAAGCTATGCACGAGTGAAAGGTTTAAAAGAAATAATGGCCAATATACAGAAAAGAACCGCTCCTGGGTTCAGATAATCGACTGTACTTTTTAGACCAGTTTTTGACGATGATTCTATGTATGATAACACTGCCCAACAAAAAAAACGTTTTTGCTGGTGATTTAATTCTAAGACCTGTTTCTGGATAATATTGATGTGCTGATTTCAAACATCACCTTAGATTTTCTCCATCACATCAGGTTTTCGTACAATGTGCAATGCAATATGCCTATTTTGGGTGATCCATGAAGGGCACTTATCAAAATTGATGATTTTTGAGACCTGTTAACAGCTGTTTTGCTGTTAAAATTTTATCTGTGGAATACGCAAATATGTGCATTAAATCTAAAGGTCATGTACAACATATTAAAATCTTGGGTATCTGTGATTTCCCCAGGTGTGAGCTTGACGTCATCATCATGGATTCATTTTTTGCTTATTTAAACACTTTTAATCACTTTATGCGTCAATATTACCATTGTATATTAAAGTTCACTCCCTGCACAATTGTTTACCTTTCCATGCTGATTCTGAGTATGTAAAAACTTATTTTTTGAAAAGAAAAAAAATTGGGCATAACCCTGCCAAAATGCGATATCTCCGTATTTGATTGCTCGAAAACCTGACGTCATAGGCAAAAACTAAGGTGATTTCTGAAATCAGCACACCAAAGTTACCTAAAAACAGGTGTTAGAATTAAATCAGCAAAATTGGTGTTGGGCAGTGTAATCGTTTCTTGTGCAATTGTTCAGTTTTTTAGTTATATCCTGTACATTTTTTTGGCCAATTACCTGACTATTTTATCATGTGACGAGAAACCGAACACACTACAAAATATCAACCAATCACTCTTTCTTTTTTCCTTTGTGGGTGCTGGAGACGCTGTTAGGTTGAGTTAGGTTAGGTTAGGTTTTATACATGTTTTTATCCTGGAGGGTAACTCCAGAAAAACATATTTGCACAGGAAATGAGTATCACCATTGAAAAGAAGAGTATGGAAAAACTGTACATGCTTACAATATGGTATCGTATGTGGTACCTTCATTTCTTAATTAAATATAAATTATTAATTCATTGAATTAAATATCTACAAAATTGCCTCGGAATTGGCGACACAGCCTATTGGGAATGAAATTAATTGCCATACATAGAATCCCATATGTAGGCATTGGGCCTGCATGACAACAAGAAAACCAAATTAATTATTTCGTATTCAACATTTTCCATTGCTGACTCATGAAAATTACATCAAGGGAAGAGTCAACGAACTTTGCAAAATCAGCAAATAATAGTGGCTTGCTCGGAGCTTGCTTATGTTAAGCCCTGCTTTTAAGCAAGGAAGATCTACTTTATCTTCCTATAAGTTCTGAGTGACTAACATGTGATATAAACCTAATAACGCAAAAGGATAGGCCTATACCTTCAGGAATTTAAATATAGTGACTGCCTATATTAATTACATCAAATCAACTCGTTTTATAACTCCATCGTACCGCGGCCTTACATCGAAAAACATCGTCGCGACCTACGAACAGAAGCGAGGCTCAACGAAATAAAAAGGTAAGGCATTTCTTTACCATTAGGCAGCGCTAAAACAACGAAGGCAAATAAATTTAACATTAACCACTGAAAACAATACATAAAGAGGTCTTTTGAAGATCTACAAATACATAACTCTCTAACGAAAAACATAGGACTTTTGTCGTTAACTCTCCACTGAAATCTGCTGGAAATTTCCAATGGATGAGGGTAACAGGCAATCAACTCATAGCCCTACAGAGTTTTTTCATATGGTGGCCCGTCTATGGGACCGATCCCTTTACCTTTACACTAACACAAACTTTAGCTTTACACTAATCGTAAACAAAGCCTTGTTCATTTAAAAGGCTTAACTCATTTTAAGCCCTATAAAAAAATAGGCATATTTCAACCTAAGCCTATTTAGTAGGCCCACTTTACTTCACCTTAACTAATAGGCCTAATATACTCATACACTAAAGGCCTACTTCAAACACTACAATTTGCAATTTAAATATACAAGAAGCCTACCTCACAAAATAGGCCCTGCTGTTTACACTCAACGCCTATCCTAACTAAAAACACTAAATTTTTAATTCATCCTGTGGTGTAAGTTATAACATTTATTTCAGCAATTTAACTTACTCATAAGACTCTTTAGCATCACAAAATTTAACTCAGAACTTTAACATCAAAGAATTCAACTCGGAACTTTAACATCACACAGACCTAAAGCAATTGCACGAACTCAAACCTACACCCACCTAACACACACTTTCAAAGTCCTATTTGACATATAGGCGCAACCTATTCTATGTCCTATTTGACATATAGGCGCAACCTATTCTAAGTCCTATTTCACCTATAGGTGCAACATTCTAAGTCCTAGTTCACATATAGGCATAAAACAGACAAGGCTTGATATAAGGGTCTCAAATGCAACATTTGAGGATCTTTACTCAGCCAAATTGGTTACCTAACACAAAACTCAGAAATAAAACCTGCGACAAAATATTCATTTACACAGATACATACAGTATATAAATATATACATACAACTCCAAGAATCAAATTCTTCATTTAAGGAAGAATCACTCAACAGATTTCATCAACAGACACATGCATTCCTTGCAAACAGATTGGATTCCTTCAAAACCCCAAACCTTCCAGACCTTAGGACACGTAACATTTACTCAATCATACCTACGTGTATTGACTTCACTGGAGTGGTGAATCCAAATTTTGAAGACCAACTGGATTCAGAGGAATAAAAAAAATATATATATATATATATATATATATATATACACACACTGGAGACACTTAATATATTTTACCCACCCTTTTTTCTTAGCTAAATAATAGGCCATGGGGCTGAAATGTCTTTTGGGCCGTAAGTTTCAACTTTCTGCGCTTCACATAACCGGAGTTTTCCACTTTGAACCTCCCTTCCTTGTATAAAACCACTTTTAAACGCCCTTGTATAAAACCGATGAGTAATGCAGTTTCAAAAATGGTGTCTAACAGTGAGGTGCGTCGTAAACAGAGAGCTGTTATCGAATTCTTAACTGCAGAGAAGGAAACAGTTAGAAATATTCACAAACGTATGAAAAACGTTTACGGAGATGCTGTTGTTGATCGAAGCACAGTTGGACGCTGGTCTAAACGTGTGAGATTATCGGAGAGAGGGAAAGTCAGCCTCGATGATGAGCCACGCAGCGATCGCCCGGCATCGGCTGTGACATCTCACACCGTGCAACGTGCAAACAGCATCATTCGATCAAATCGGCACGTCACATACAAGGAGCTATCACTAGAGCTAGGAATTAGTGAAGGAAGTGTGAATACGATAATTCAGCAACTGGGATACTCAAAGTGTGTTCACGGTTTGTTCCTCGCGAACTGACTGAAGATCACAAAGCCCAAAGAAAAGAAATTGCTTCGGAGTCGTTGGTTCGATACGAGACAGAAGGGGATGACTTCCTTTCACGAATTGTGACTGGGGATGAGACTTGGGTACACCACTTTGAACCTGAAACAAAACGCCAATCCATCGAGTGGCATCACGCAGACTCCCCAAGCAAGAAAAAGTTGAAAATGGCTTCCTCTGCAGGAAAGGTTATGGCCACCATCTTCTGGGACATGAAAGTGGTGGTTCTGGTGGACAATATGAATAAATGACAAACAATCAACTCAGGCAAATATTGCTACCCCTACAAAGACTCCAGACACGTGTAAAGCGAGTTCGACCGGAGAGAAAACTGGAAGACCACACAACAGTTTGCAAACAAGAGAGGCCATCACAAAAATTCGCTTGACTTTGTTACCCCACCTCCCATACAGTCCGGATCTGGCACCTTCAGACTTCCATTCGTTTGGGCCATTGGAAAGTTTCAGAGTGACGATGAGGTTGTTGGGGAGGTTATGAGGTGGCTCCAGCGGAACCCAGCGAACTTTTACCAGCAAGTAATAAAGGCCCTTGTTTTGAGGTGGAGGAAAGCCGTAGAAAAGGATGGAGACTATGTGGAAAAATAAAAACTTGTAAAAAAGGTATGTAAATACTTATGTACAAATTTTCTGGAACTTACAACGAAACTTGGAAATAAAAAAAAATGGTGGGGCAAAATATATTGAGTGGCACTAGTACACACACACACACACAACCACACACACACACACACACACACTGTACTCTTTAAATGTGCCACAAACATTTACAACCTGTCTGAACATAACCAAGTATCGGAGAGTAAAGGCTTTTATTGCTGCGCTCTGGTTCTGTGCACATAATTTTGTGGCAAAAATTATATGGTTAGACAGTGGCACATACAAACAAATGAAGGGTATTATGGCCTACTTTGGCCATAGCCTAAACTACTCTAAAGGTTCTTATGGCTTACTTTGGCCATAGCCCAAACTATTCAACAAGGGGCTGATGGGCTACTTTGGCCATAGCGAAAAACAAAACGCCAATCCATCGAGTGGCATCACGCAGACACCCCACGCAAGAAAAAGTTCAAAATTGCTTCCTCTGCAGGAAAGGTTATGGCCACCATCTTCTGGGACATGAAAGTGGTGGTTCTGGTGGACCTTCAGACTTCCATTCGTTTGGGCCAATGGAAAGTTTCAGAGTGACGATGAGGTTGTTGGGGAGGTTATGAGGTGGCTCCAGCGGAACCCAGCGAACTTTTACCAGCAAGTAATAAAGGCCCTTGTTTTGAGGTGGAGGAAAGCCGTAGAAAAGGATGGAGACTATGTGGAAAAATAAAAACTTGTAAAAAAGGTATGTAACTACTTATGTACAAAATTTCTGGAACTTACAACGAAACTTGGAAATAAAAAAAATGGTGGGGCAAACTATATTGAGTGGCCCTAGTATACACACACACACACACACACACACACACACACACACACACTGTACTCTTTAAATGTGCCACAAACACAACAACCTGTCTGAACATAACCAAGGATCGGAGAGTAAAGGCTTTTATTGCTGCGCTCTGGTTCTGTGCACATAATTTTGTGCCAAAAATTTTATGGTTAGACAGTGGCACATACAAACAAATGAAGGGTATTATGGCCTACTTTGGCCATAGCCTAAATTACTCCGAACGTTCTTATGGCTTACTTTGGCCATAGCCCAAACTATTCAACAAGGGGCTGATGGGCTACTTTGGCCATAGCCCAAACTATTCATCAAGGGGCTGATGGCCTACGTTGGCCATAGCCCAAACTATTCAACAAGGCGCTGATGGCCTACAGTGGCCAAAGCCAAAACTATTCAACATGGGGCTGATGGCCTTCCTTGGCCATAGCCCAAACTATTCAACAAGGGCTGCTGGCCTACCTTGGCTATAGCCCAAACTATTTAACAAGGGTCTTATGGCTTCCCTTAGCCAGAGACCAAACTATTACAAGGGTCTTGTGGCCTCCCTTAGCCAGAGACCAAACTATTACAAGGGTCTTGTGGCCTCCCTTGGCCAGAGACCAAACTATTGCAAGGGTCTTGTGTCCTCCTTTGGCCAGAGACCAAACTATTAAAGGGATCTTGTGTCCTCCCTTGGCCATGTGCCAAACAACAAGGGTCCTATGGCCTCCCTTGGCCATAGGCCAAACAACAAGGGTCTTATGACCTCCCTTGGCCATGGGCCAAACAACAAGGGTCTTATGGCCCCACTTGGCCAGAGACCAAACAACACAAACCCAGTACAGGATTCAAAGCTCCAAGCCCTCCAGATCTACCAGTGGAGGAGTAACATTTACTCTACTAAAACTACGGCTAGTGACTAGACTGAAGTGGTAGGAGGTTTGAATACAGTACAAACTCTTTTAACCAGACAACACAACATGGAAGTAAAGTACATTTCAATTAACTCACCAACGTAGAAGTCACTTTAAAACATAAATCGTTAACAAAACAAAACATGACAAAACTCCAAAACAACATCTGTAAACCAGCATTTAAAAACTGGTTGCTTATAAAACTTACACAAATAATGAGCAAAGTTAAAATGCCTAGTAACTTTACTTTAATTCCATAAATTTCCTATATGTCAAACTGATTGACATAACTTTAACTAAACTTGAGAAGTTGGCCTCTTGAACTTTTATATTTAAATAGGTCTGGAGTAACCTTTCTCTTTCTAAATTCCTACTTCATTCTTTTTAACTCACTTCACATGGTTTAAAACACACTGTTTATCAAAAAATGTAATCTATAACATACAAATTTTTTTCCGTCCCCCTCCCCAGTATATGGAGAAACTATATATGCTTACAATATGGTATCGTATGTGGTACCTTTATTTCTTAATTAAATATATATTATTAATTCATTGAATTAAATATCTACAAAATTGCCTCGGGATTGGCGACATGGCCTATTGGGAATGAAATTAATTGCCATACATGGAATCCCTTATACAGGGCGTCCCAAAAAAATGAACACACACTTTAACAGCTGATAGCTCAATTGATGTTTCTTTCTTTCCAAGTTAAACCCATTAGAATTAATAATGGCAGTCAGACTAAGCTTCGAACAAAGGAAATTCATTCTAAAATGCTACTGGAAGTGTGAAAACGCAGTTGAAGTGCAAAGACAGTTTAGGAGGGAGTTTCACACAGATCCACCAACGCGACTTACCATCACTCGAATTAGAGATAAGTTTGAAGCCGATGGAACTGTTCAGAATGTCCACAAGAAGCGTTCCGGAAGACCACGGACATCGACAAGCCCCACAAAGCAAGAAAGAGTACTGGAAACGTATCACCAAAGTCCAAGAAAATCTGTGCGGCAAGCGAGTCGTGAGGTAGGAATTTCAGAATCGTCTGTCCAACGCATTTTGAAGCGCTGTCAATGGAAAAGTTACATTCCAAGATTAGTCCATGCTATTAATGAAGATGATCCGGACCGAAGAGTGGAGTATTGCGAGTGGTACTTGGCACGATGTGGATGTGGATTGGACGAAGGGGTTTCGTAGAATACCCTCCGCGTTCACCAGACCTCACACCACTAGACTTTTTTTATGGGGATACTTAAAAGACAAAGTCTACGCTATAAAACCTGCAACAGTCGCTGAATTGAGAGCAGCCATTGAACGAGAATGCACACAAATACCAAACGAAATGTTTAGTGATGTTTGCGATTCCATTGCTTCGCGTTATCAGCAGTGCCTGGACCAGAACGGACGTCAGTTTGAAAACAGGCGTTGACAAAACAATTAAATAATGTCTGTAGATTCTATTACATTTTGAAAATGAAATGTATTTTAATAAACACTGCCTTTATAAGTATTTAAAGTGTGTATACATTTTTTTGGGACGCCCTGTATATGCATTAGGCCTGCATGACAAAAAGAAAACCAAATTTATTATTTCGTATTCAACATTTTCCATTGCTGAGTCATGAAAATTACATCAAGGGAAGAGTCAACGAACTTTGCATATCAGCAAATAATAGCGGCTCGCTCGGAGCTTGCTTATGTTAAGCCCTGCTTTTAAGCAAGGGAGATGTACTTTATCTTCCTATAAGTTCTGAGTGACTAACATGTGATATAAACCTAATAACGCAAAAGGATAGGCCTATACCTTCAGGAATTTAAATATAGTGACTGCCTATATTAATTACATCAAATCAACTCGTTGTGTAACTTCATTGTACCGCGGCCTTACATCGAAAAACATCGTCGCGTCCTACGAACAGAAGCGAGGCTCAACGAAATAATAAGGTAAGGCAATTTCTTTACCATTAGGCAGCGCTAAAATACCGAAGGCAAATAAATTTAACATTAACCACTAAAAACAATACATAAAGAGGTCCTTTGAAGATCTACACATACATAAGTCTCTAACGAAAAAACATAGGACTTTTGTCGTTAACTCTCCACTGAAATCTGCTGGAAATTTCCAACGGATGAGGGTAACAGACAATCAACCCATAACCCTATAAAGTTTTTTCATAAGGAGAAAAAACCGATCGAGTAAAACACAGATTTGTGTCTGAACCCAGGAGCGGTCTTTTTCTGCATAATTACCTAAATAAAAACAGGTATTTACTTAAACGACATTGCACTAAAGTCAACAGTAATAGCAAATACACACACAACAAGATGGGAGCGAGTTGCGTAAGTCACACACAACAATGGACAACGCGACACTGAGTGAGGGAGATTGAAGGAGTCTGCGGGCTGCCTCGCATGGTTACTAACTTTGGCTACTAACTACTAACTCACTGCTCCACCCGCTTAGCGGAATCCGCGTGCGCCTACACTGGGCGCACGAGCTTCGCACATCCAACCCGGCCAGTCGCATAATTGAGAATTTTTCTCGCACAAAGCGAGAGTGGAAGAAGTATGGTTGTCGCATTAAAAGAAGTCTCATAAAGCGAGGGCGACCTGTAGTTATTTTCCCTGAACTGAAGTATTTGTCCTAACAAGTCAATAATCACCTATTCATTCAAGGGAACCTTCGGCAAGTGAGTAAACGGACATTTAGTGAAAAGGGCATTTTTATCAAGGGATCAAATCTCGTCCAACATCGGAAGAATTCCTTGTCTCATCCTTTGGGACTAAGAACCCCCCAGTAGGTCAGAGAGAAATGTTCTGTGGCAGGCAGTAGCAGCGTTCCCTATATATACATATATGTTAAACCTTGTTTGGGTTCCGTGCTTTGGTCTTTCTTCACACGAAGGTCAAGCTGGTGGCTCCGCCTCTACAGTAGTCCTGGCTTGGTGGAGGAGCGAGTTGCTCTCTTGCACTCTCCACCGTACATAGCCAGGTACACCCGGCTCATCTGGTACCGTCCTGAACCAGGCATCTAGCCTTCTCTCGAAGACGAACTTTGATCCCTGTAACGTTTTTGAGGTCCTTTGGAAGCTGGTTGAAAAGTCTTGGCCCCCTGACAACCAAGTTATTTTCCTTCAGAGTTGAGGAGGTCCCTAGTCGGGCCTTTAATTTGGGAACACTACACATTCTACCGTTACTATTTTCCAGTGTTGTTTGAATGCTAAGTGGGTTTAGTTTTAGGTTTGGTACCAGTTTTTCGATCATGTTCCATATGTAGATTATGGTATACCTCTCCCTTCTACTTTCCAGGGAGTACAGATTTAGTTTACGTAGTCTTTCCCAGTTGTTGAGTTCTTTGCAGCCATCAATCTTGTCTGTGAAATGTCTCTGCTTTTCTTCTAGTTTATTAATTTCTTCCTTTTTATATGGGGACGTCAAAACTGAGTAGTATTCAAGTTTTGGTATAATCAGTGTTCTCAGCAGGGGAATCATTACTGCCTTCTCCCTCCTTTTGAACGTTCTTAGTACCTGTCCCGCCACTCTTTTTGCTTTGTTTATTGCTATCTGATTTTGTGTTTCGAATTTGGCATCATTGGTCATTTTTACCCCCAAGTCGACCGCTTTCGTGCTTCTCTGAATTTCTTATTTATCTGGGGCATAATAAGTAGTCTGTTTAAGCTCCTCATTTCTACCATATCTCAAGAGCTGAAATTTCTCGGTGTTAAATGTCATATTGTTGTCTTCTGACCATTTGTATACTTTGTTCTTGTTTCTCTGCAAGGCCTCCACTTCGTTTGCATCGCTGATTTTACTGCTGATCTTTGTATCGTCTGCAAATGATGTTACTATACTGTTGCTGTTTATTCCACTGTCTATGTCTGTTAGCATGATAATGAACAGGAGTGGGACCAGCATTGTACCTTGTGGTACTGAGCTGCGTACTTCTGATTCTGATGATGACACCCCTTGAATCTTGACCACCCGTAGTCATTTACTAAGGAAGTTGTAGATCCATTTTCCCACTTTGCCTGTTATTCCCATATGATCACAATTGTCGAAAGCTTTAGCAAAATCAGTGTATCTGACATCATAGTTTTCATTGCCTTCAAGTGCATCTAGGACATTGTTATAATGCTCTATAAGTTGTGATAGGAATTATCTTCCTGATCGGAATCCGTGCTGATTGTCGTTGGATCTTTCCAATGTCTCTAAGAAGTCATAGATTTTCTCTCTGACTATTCTTTCAAATATTTTGGTGAGGTGGGACGTCAATGAGAACTGGTCCGCAGAGTATCGATTCGATAGGGAAATACAAATCCTGATTAAGGGCCATACAGAGAAGGAAGAAGAAAAGGCGGCCGAAACAATAAAGGAAAATCCCAAATACTTCTATAGCTATGCGAAAAGGAATACAAAAACGCGCGCTACCATCGGGCCCTTAAGGAAATGAAATAATGAACTAACAGACGATACCTGACATAGATGCATTCTTCGAAGAGAAATTGCAAGGAGAATGTACAGTATAACAGACTTTGATTTTACCCCAGAAGATGTAGCGCGAGCTATAGGACAAATGAAATCACATTCAGCTGCAGGTCCGGACAAATGGAACGCACTATTGATTAAAACCTGTAAAAATGAAATAGCTACACCTTTATACTGGATATGACGAAGATCCCTACTGTAGACACTGGGGAAATACGGAGCATCTTGGAAAGAGCGAACATTGCCCTTATATATAAAGGCGGGGATAAATCTCAAGCAAAGAACTATAGACCAGTGTCATTGACGTCCCACCTCACCAAAATATTTGAAAGAATAGTCAGAGAGAAGATCTATGACTATTTGGAGACACTGGAAAGATTCAACGAAAATCAGCACGGATTCCAATCAGGAAGATAATGCCTATCACAACTTATAGAGCACATAACAATATCCTAGATGCAATTCAAGGCAATGAAAACTATGATATCATATACACGGATTTTGCTAAAGCTTTCGATAACTGTGATCATGGTATAATAGCACATAAAATGAAACATGGGAAAAACAGGCAAAGTGGGAAAATGGATCTACAACTTTCTCAGAGAACGTCTACAGGTCGTCAAAATTCAAGGTATATCATCATCAGAATCAGAAGTACGCAGCTCAGTACCACAAGGTACAGTACTGGCCCCACTCCTGTTCATTAACATGCTGACAGACATAGACAGTGGAATAAACAGCAACAGTATAGTAACATTATTTGCGGACGATACAAAGATCAGCAGAAAAATCAGCGATGCAAACGAAGTGGAGGCCTTGCAGCCAAATTCGAGACACAAAACCAGATAGCGGTAAACAAAGCAAAAAGAGTCGCGGGACAGGTACAAAGAACGTTCAAAAGGAGGGACAAGACAGTAA